>QXTE01000329.1:352561-366109 GCA_003942145.1 Platysternon megacephalum | reverse complement strand
GGGGGGGGGGGGGGGGGGGGGGGCTGTGGGGCAGGGGGCTCAGCAGGAGGTGCTAGGGGGCGCTGTGGGGCAGAGGGCTCAGCAGGGGGTGCTAGGGGGCGCTGTGGGGCAGAGGGCTCAGCAGGGGGTGCTAGGGGGCGCGGTGGGGCAGGGGGCTCAGCAGGAGGCGCTAGGGGGCGCTGTGGGGCAGGGGGCTCAGTAGGGGGCGCTAGGGGGCGCTGTGGGGCAGGGGGCGCTGTGGGGCAGGGGGCTCAGCAGGGGGCGCTGTGGGGCAGGGGGCTCAGCAGCAGGCGCTAGGGGGCGCTGTGGGGCAGGGGGCTCAGCAGAGGGTGCTAGGGGGCGCTGTGGGGGGCTCTCCCCACTAGCTCCGTGTAAGTCCCGCAGCGAATCCCCTGTAGTTTTGCGACCGCCCCTTCGCGCCAGTCACTGCAGCGGCCGGGCCGGGGCCCTCAGACCTGCTGAGCCACCTCCCGCCATCCAGGGGCCCTGCTGGGGGCAAGTCGGGTCAGCTCGCCCCGGCCCCCGTCCAGCGATGCCCCCTGGGGCCGGCGCCTGCAGCTGCCGCCCTAGAGACACGCGTACGGGTGGGTGCAGGCGCTAGGCCCTCGCACACCCACACGCCAGCCCTTGCACGCACACACACACCAGCCCCTTGCACGCACACACACACACGCCAGCCCTTGCACGCACACACCCACACGCCAGCCCCTTGCACGCACACGCCAGCCCCTTGCACACGCACACCCACATGCCAGCCCCTTGCACGCACACACGCCAGCCCCTTGCACGCACACACCCACACACCAGCCCCTTGCACGCACACACCCACACGCCAGCCCTTGCACGCACACACACCAGCCCCTTGCACGCACACACACCAGCCCCTTGCACGCACACACACGGCCAGTACATTCATGGCTACACCATTCAACCGCACCCATCGCCTCCCGCACGCCGGGTCTGGGCAGCACCTGGGTGGGGCCCCTGGCTGGGGCCCGGAGTTGCTACCGCCATACACCGAGTCACAATGATTTAATACCGAGCTTTGCAGCAGCAGCGCTCCAGATGTGTTACCGTCGGTAATGCCCCCCCCCCACTTGCACCACTAGACCCCCCCCCCAGCCCCGGAGAGAACCCAGGGGCTCCCAGCCCCCTGCTCTCACCACTACACCCCACCCCCGTCCCAGAGCCAGGGAGAGAACCCAGGAGTCCTGGTTCTCAGCCCCCTGCTCTAACCACTAGACCCCACTCCCCTCCCAGAGCCGGGGAGAGAACCCAGGAGTTTATTGATTCATTTTTCTTTTCCTCTCCTGCCCCCCCCCCCCAGCACCCCCTCTCCGGTTCGNCCCCTCCCAGAGCCAGGGAGAGAACCCAGGAGTCCGGGCTCCCAGCCCCCCTGCTCTAACCACCAGACCCCGCTCCCCTCCCAGAGCCAGGGAGAGAACCCAGGAGTTTATTGATTCATTTTTCTTTTCCTCTCCTGCCCCCACCCCCAGCACCCCCTCTCCGGTTCAATTTGCACCACAGCTCAGCGCGTCTTTCCATCTGCAAAGCCCCTGTGCTGGGGGTGGGGCGGGGGGAGGGTCATTCTCCTGGCTGGGCGACCGCTGGGAGGTCAGGCCCCTGCTGACCCCGAGGCCTGGCCGAGCCATCCATCACTGGCTGCTCCCGGCAGGTCGGCGGGGCCGTGGCGAGGCCGGGAGCGGGCGGTGGATTTGTCGCCGTGCTGGCTGCTAATGCCAGGCGCGCAGGGCCAAGGGGGGGCGGCCACACACCGTAGGGGCAGGACGCGGGGCCCGCCGGGGATCGGCCGGGGGCTCTGGGGAGACCCGCCGCAGTCACACACCGGCAGAGACGGAGACACGTGGGCAACACACACACACACAGGGGGCAGTGTCACACACACACACACACACACACACAGAGCAAGCAGGGCGCAGACCCTCCAGCAGGGGGCAGCGTCTCACACACACACACACACACACACACACAGAGCAAGCAGGGCTCAGCCCCTCCAGCAGGGGGCAGCGTCTCACACACACACACACACACCAGGGCGCAGACCCTCCAGGAGGGGGCAGCGTCTCTCTCTCTCACACACACACACACACACCAGGGCGCAGACCCTCCAGCAGGGGGCAGCGTCTCACACACACACACACACACACACAGCAGGGCGCAGACCCTCCAGCAGGGGGCAGCGTCTCACACACACACACACACACAGCAGGGCGCAGACCCTCCAGCAGGGGGCAGCGTCTCACACACACACACAGAGGAGCCCCCCCCCCCATTCCTACTCGTAGCTGGGGGTACGGGGGTAGCACCTGCGGCTCTAAGGGGACTCCTGGGTTCTCAGCACCTCCCTTCTCCCCTGCCCCCCCCCGCTGCCCTCCATCCCGCTGGCTGAGCTGTCGCCCCCCCCAGCCCCCCTGCCGCTCCGCAGAGCCTGTCCCCCCCCCAGCACCAGCCAGCCTGGCCTCTGAACACACGCACCCCCCTGCTCTCCTGGGCCAGGCTGACCCATCCCTTAGCCCGTATCCTTCCCGTTTCCCCGGGGGGTGCAGGAAGTAACGGGGAGCCCTGTCCCCCCCCCCCCCCGGGACCCTCCCACTTTTGGGGCTGCCCATAGGGGACACCCCAGTTCTTGTGAGCACTGCGCCACGCTCTGTCTGGGGGGGATACACGGGGGGGGGGGGGGGGGGGGTTGGCTAGCTAAGCCCGCTGGGCTCGGGTCAGCCTCCCCTGGGTTCTGCCCTCTTTGGCCCCCGGGCCCGGTCTCCACCGCGCTGGGGAATTTGGCTCTCAGACGAAACAACCCCCCAGGCCAACTTTGCTCCCAGTTTCAGGGTGACCCTGCCCTAAAAACCGAANCTGCTCTCCTGGGCCAGGCTGACCCATCCCTTAGCCCGTATCCTTCCCGTTTCCCCGGGGGCGCAGGAAGTAACGGGGAGCCCTGTCCCCCCCCCAGGACCCTCCCACTTTTGGGGCTGCCCATAGGGGACACCCCAGTTCTTGTGAGCACTGCGCCATGCTCTGTCTGGGGTGGATACACAGGGCGGGGGGGGGGGTGGTTAGTTAATCCCGCTGGGCTCGGGTCAGCCTCCCCTGGGCCGCTGGGTTCTGCCCTCTTTGGCCCCCGGGCCCGGTCTCCCCCGCGCTGGGGAATTTGGCTCTCAGACGAAACAACCCCCCAGGCCACCTTTGCTCCCAGTTTCAGGGTGACCCTGCCCTAAAAACCGAGCCAATCGGCATCGCCCAACCCAGCTAAGGGGGCGGGATGTGCAGAGAGGGGGCGGGGGCAGGACTCCTGGGTTCTCTCCCCGACGCTGGGAGGGGAGTGGGGGCTAGTGGTTAGAGCAGGGGGGGCTGGGAGCCAGGACTCCTGGGTCCTCTCCCCAGCTCTGGGAGGGGAGTGGGGGCTAGTGGTTAGAGTAGGGGGGCTGGGGGCCAGGACTCCTGGGTTCTATACCAGCTCTGGGAGGGGAGTGGGGTCTAGTGGGTTACAGCAGGGGGCTGGGGGCCAGGACTCCTGGGTTCTATGCCTGGCAAGGGGAGTGGTATCCCCGGGGTTAGAGGAGGGGGGAGTGAGCGCTAGGACTCCTGGGTTCCAGTCCTGGCTTTGCCACTCCCACTGCTGTGGGACTTTAAGTGAGTCGCGGGGTCTCTTCCCCCTTTGAGGGCAGGGGCTGGCTCAGATCTGGGTCTCTGCTGCCCCCTGCCTGGCCAGGGACCCTCCGACCTTTCCCAGCACCTGCCCTTCCCTTTGTCCTCTGCTGCAGGCTGCGAGGGAGCCGGTTCGCCCGGCCCGGCACGGCCCGGCCCGGTCCGGTCCCCCCGCCCCGCGCCGTGCCCGGGCTAACGCGCTCAGCTGCTTCCCCCCGACAATGGTGGGATTTGGCTCCACATCCGAGCAGGGCGGATAATAGAGACGTCGCTGCGGATCCGCGACCCCCCGACACTCCGGGCCTGACCTCGGCGGCTCTTTTCATTGTGCGCCTTTTATGCCCCGAATATGATTTCCAAAGGGGATTAGCCACTTCAAAAGGGCCCTCGGCTTTGATGCGGTTTGGCGGCTTTTCCCACCTCGCCCGCTCCCCGCCCGGCTGCTAAAACCCTGCATTCAAAGCCGGCCTGTGTGTGTCTTTCGCGCAAACCGGATTAAAGGCCCTGCCATTGTTCAGCGGGAAACTTCCAAGCGGCGCGGGGGCTTAACCCCAACTCCAAACAAAAGCAGCATTTAAACCCCCCTCTGGCCGGAGCGAGGACACGAACCAGGGTCCCGTTCGCCCTCGGAGCGGGCCGAGGTTTGCACGTGGGGGGCAAAGGGATTGTCCCAGCCCTGCCCCCCTCCGCGGCTCACAGAACCGCCTCAGGCCGACCTGGGTTCTGGACTCGAACTCGTGACGTTTGGGCTCCTGTGGGCACCGAGCTGGGGGGGGGGGGATCAGGAGCAACCCCCAGTTTTACCCACCCACGACTCATCCATCCCTGAGCCTCACGCTCCCGTTTGCGGCAGGGCCCCTGGCTTTCAAAGGCACATTCACTCCCGGGGTGTGCAAGGGAGGCGCGGAGCCCAGACACCGGGGTGAGGGGCTGCCCCTTAGAGGCGCGTAATGGGGGGGGGGCTGGATCGCACCGGCGGAATTGTTCAGTGGAAAGGCGGAACCCACCCACCCCCATCTTGAAACCTTTAATCNGGGGTGGGGGGGGGGGGGGGGGGAAGAGGCCCCATCCTTGCCCCCCCCCCTCCCTGTCCCTCTCTGGAAGAGAATTACCACCTAATAAGGCCTGATTGCATCAGTTACTAATTGCAGCCACTTCTGGAGCATGGCCCGTAGCCAGGGAGAGATTGGCTAGAGCCCTCTATAGCAGGGGGGTGGGGGAATCTCTGGGGGGGGGGGGGGTCGCCTGCATTGGGCTGGGGAAGGAGGAGCTGCCCCCCATGAATTCCCCTCCTCCCCCTTGCCAATCCGGATCAGTCTTACAGCTGCTCTGAGTCGCCTGATTTGCAACAATTCCAACCCGGGGTGGGTGTTTAAGGTGGCGTCAGGTAAAGCAGCCTCGGGGCTGCTCTAAACCACGCTCTGCCCCCTATGGGCCCTGGGGGCGGGCGGGGGAAATCCGCATACCCCGCTCCTCACCGTGGTACCCGAGCATCTCCCAGGCCTGCCCAAGCGACAGGCCTCCCGGTCACAGGCTCAGCGTGGACGGGGATGGGGCAGACTTCCTCCAACGTGCCCCCCCCCACCCCCGCCGCCGATGCGCCCCCTGCCCTGCCCTGGAGAGACCCCACCTGAAACCAAGCTGGGCCTTTGGATCGACCCTAAATCAACCTTTTGCCCGTCCCGCCCCAAATCCCAATACCCCCCCGCCCCTACATCACCGCTCTGCGGCGTCTCTCCCGAGCAAGCAGCTCTGAGTATTTTTCACGGGACACGTTGCCATTGAAAATCGAACCGTTTCCCAGGCGCCCCGATTCGGAATAAAACACGCCCCCGCCCCCGTTCCGACGTCTCCGAATCGCCCCCAGACTGGAAGGCTCCGTTTCCGCCCAGTTCTAGTCAATGAACTCGTGCCCCAGCTCCAGCCACCGCTTCGGCCTGGACACAGGAGGGGTTTCCAGGCAGGGGAGACCCCGTGGGCCGCCGGATAGAACGCCACTGCCTGAGCGCTGCGTGCCTCAGTTTCCCCCGTGAGGAAAATGGGGCTGATGCTACAGCTGACGGGCAGGGCTCAGTAGCAGAGAATGGCCCTAGGTGGAAGCCCAGTCCCTGTTTCCCACTAAAGTCAATAGTCAGGGACAAGCAACAGCCCACTGCCCATTCACGCCAGCGGAACAGAATCCTGCGGTGGGCATGTCTGAAGGGGCTGCCAGTGGGGCTCAGGGTGAAGCCGTGGGGACTCGGAAAGGCCGTGCCCCCCAGTTTGTCACATAGGCCACGGGCCTGACCTTGCCCCTCCGCGGCATGTGGTATTAATGGACTCCAGATGTGCGAGAGAGAGAGACGCAGCTCTTGCTACCAGGTTTTCACTGAGTTTGGTTTAAAATAACCCGTTACAGTGACCAGGATAAAATCCAGGCAGGATCTGATGAGTAAGAGCAGCAGGGGGGGGCTGGGAATCAGGAATCCTCGGTTCTGTCCCCAGCTCTGGGAGGGGAGTGGGGTCTAGTGGTTAGAGCAGGGGCGGCTGGGAATCAGGACTCCTCGGTTCTGTCCCCAGCTCTGGGAGGGGAGTGGGGTCTAGTGGATAGAGCAGGGGGGGCTGGATGCCAGGACTCCTGGGTTCTGTCCCCAGCTCTGGGAGGGGAGTGGGGTCTAGTGGTTAGAGCAGGGGGGGCTGGGAGCCAGGACTCCTGGGTTCTGCCCCCAGCTCTGGGAGGGGAGTGGGGTCTAGTGGTTGGGGCAGGGGGGCCTGGGAACCAGGACTCCTGGGTTCTGTCCCCAGCTCTGGGAGGGGATGACTGGTTAGAGCAGGGGACTAGGAACCAGGCTACCTGGCTTCTATTCCAATCTCTGCCACTTTCTTGCTCTGTCGCCCCGGGCACACCACGTGCCTCAGTTTCCCTATGTAAAAGGAGGGTGTTATGACCTAGCAGGCAGAGGGCGGCTGGCTGCCCGTTACGGTGGGCAAATCGGGAAGGGGGCTATAGCTGGGTGGGCCGGGGGCGTGGGGGTTTTAAGCTGGTATCCCGGAACCAGCACAGTAATTACCCTGTGCTCGTGGAGCCAGCGGGGCAGACTAAATACAGGAAGCGTGGGGTCAAGCGAGGAGCCCTGGGAACAACCTGAGGGGCCCAGCTCCTGCCTGACCTGGCCCCTTAACAACCGAGCCAAACAGGACAAATAGCCTCATTTAGACGGAGCCTGAAACCCGAGCCCCTTTGAACGGCCTGGACAGGGCGGCGTAACTGGTGTAGCCATGGGCGGGGGGATCCTGCAATGGGAACAGCCCCCACCCTCTCCCATCCCCCCAGCCCTGCTCAATGGGGCTACTGTGCAGTCAGGGTCCCCGGGCACGAGGCGGGGGGTCGGTCTCCGCCCTGGGGGAGCCATCACGGGGCGACTGCTTGGGACGGCAGCCGCCTAGGGCAAGGGGCCGGTTCCTCCTGGATCCCTGGGTCCCCCCAGGAGTGTTACAGTACTCAGCATCCCTCAGAGTACTGCTCCGGGGAGTATTCTACACCCAGCCCCCTTAGGATACCCCCAGGAGTGTTACAGTACTCAGCATCCCTCAGAGTACTACTCCGGGGAGTATTCTACACCCAGCCCCCTTAGAATAACCCCAGGAGTGTTACAGTACTCAGCATCCTTCAGAGTGATACTCCGGGGAGTATTCTACACCCACAGCACCCTTAGGATACCCCCAGGAGTACTATACTATATAGCACCATGATACGCTGCTGGGCTGGTTCAGTTCTTGGGTCGCTTACCCTTAGGAGTATTTAATACACAGCACTGTGATACTCTTAGGATGGTTACTTTCTACAGCCCCATTATGGTACCTAGAGATGGACTGTAATGTACAGCACACGGATGATGCTCCAAGAAGTATTTTCTATACACAGCAGCCTTTTGGTACTCTGAGAAGTACTCTATAGACATAGCACCATTATGATACTCCTGGGAGTATCATAATACACAGCACATTTATAACGCTACTCTATCTGTTCCCAGCTCTGCCACTGGGCTGCTGAGTGACCTGGGGCAACTCACATCCCCGCTCCGTGCCTCAGTTTCCCTAGCTGTAAAAGGGGATAATGAAGTGCTTTGATGTCTCCAGATGACTAAGAGCTGGGGGGGGGGGATTATTATTATACGGGACCTAATAGCTCTTGCGGGCAGTATTTTTGTATATCTCCCAGAACAGCCTAGACGCTACCGTAATACACCTAATAGCTATAAAAATGTACAGCCCCTAGCACCTGGTCCATGACTGGCACCCCTAGGCGATACCGTAATGCACCTAATAGCAATAAAAATGTACAGCCCCTAGCACCTGGTCCATGACTGGCACCCCTAGGTGCTACCGTTATGCACCTAATAGCAATAAAAATGTACAGCGCCTAGCGCCTGGTCCATGACTAACGCCCCTAGGTGCTATCGTAATTCAGATAACAACAGTAACCTCGCTCAGGTTCCTCTGGTTGTGTTAAGTTAAAGGTGATGGAAACCCAGGGCCCATAGGGGTAGCCCCGCTGGGGAGATCCCCAGGCCCGGGGATCTGGGGAAAGGGCACCAAGCCGCTCACCCCCCGCCCCTCGCTGATGCTAAATGGCATTAGGAGCTAGGCTGGCGAGCAGCAACAAAAGCAGCTGCCCCCGCCCGTCCACCTCCCTCCCGGAGCGAATGGGACCCAGTGACCTGATTTCTTTAAACCCATGGGGGGGGAGGGGCGACCACCAGCCTAGGCCCCTCCCTCCCAGCCCCAGCAGCCCCCCCCCTGCCCCAGCAGCCCCCCCCCTGCCCCAGCACCCCCCCCCCTCTCCGAAGCGAAAATAAACCAAATTCAGGGCGGATTCATCCCGCCACCGAGCAACTCCGGAGTCCCCTCTGCCTCCTTCCAGTCCCTGCCCGGCCCTTCCCTGCCCCTTGGCTTCTGGCCAGCCTAAGTCCCCCGGGGGTTAATCTGCTGCTCCCTCCACCCATAAGCTCTTTACAGATTGTTTTCTCAGGGGGATCAAACAGCTCGTCATTGAGGTAGGGACGGGGGCACCGGCCCCTTGGCAGGGCCGAGGAGCCTCGCCGCTCAAACCTCCCCGGGGTAAAACGAGAACGCAGCCGCTGGCGGCTTGGGTAGCGCCAGGGGTCCTGCTGCCCCCCGACTCCGGGCCTGGGCTCCCCAATCTGGGCACCCGCCTCTCCCGCTGGTCCCTGCGCCCAGCCCATGGCTTGTGGCTGAGCTGGCGCGGCTCGTTCAGAAAGACGCCCGGGCTCCATCTCGATGCCGCCCCTGAGGGAGAATCTGCCATGGGCCTAGGTCAGTTTCCCCTCCCTGCCAAACATTTGCCCCTTATTTCTAGTCCGAATTTGTCCAGCTTCAGTTTCCAGCCCTCGGATCTCAGTCGCTGGATTAAAGAGCCTGCTGCTGTCATGGCCCCGCTTAGCCCTTTAAAGAAACTCCATCTGTTTAGACTTGTGCGTCTTTCCCGGCCAGGCAACTTTTCCAGGCCTCTAATAATGCCTGCGGACAGGAAGCCTGGGTCCTGTTCCTGGCTCCCGCCAGTGGGTGACCTCAGGCACATCGTTTTGCTCTCCTTGCCTCAGTTTCCCCAACCGTCAACGGGGGATAATGAAACTTCAGCAGCCCGGGCCTGGCTATTCAACAGGCTGAATGTGTAACAAAGCCCCCGCCCAACAACCTGGGTCTCTAAAGTTATGCAGAGAAGAACATGCGGGGTGGGGGTGGGAGCTGGGATGGAGGAATCGCTCTGGGGCAAAGAGCAGACAGAGCTGCTGCAACCACAGGCGCTGAATCCGGGGGTGCTCCGGGGTTCAAGCACCCACTGAAAAAAATAGGGGTCAGATGAATCCTTTGTGGGCCCTGGTGCCTGGACTGTGGCCCCGCCCTCTGCCCCAGGCCCTGCCCCTGCTTGGCCTCTTCCCCCAAGGCCCCTCCCCTCCCTTCGCCCCACCCCTTCCCCCAAGGCCCCTCCCCTCGCCCCACCCCTTCCCCCAAGGCCTCTCCCCTCGCCCCACCCCTTCCCCCAAGGGCCTGTCCCAGCTTGGCTCTGCCCCTGCTCAGCCTTTTCCCCCTCGCCCCCCCCCAGGCCCTGCCCGCTGCTCGCGTGGGGGGGAGGGGGGGGGAGGAGCACCCACTGGCAAAACCAAAAGTCAGCGCCTGTGGCCACGACCTTGTTTGTGTCCCAGAAGGATCCTGCTTCAGCTCCTGCCCACCTTGGCGCGTTGCGATCTACCGCTGAAAAGCGCCGGGGCGAAGAGACGGGCAGTGAGACCCGGGCCAATGCACCAGCACCGCTCACCTCCTGCAGCCCCTCAGGCCAGGGCAACGCCAGCCCGAAAACAAGGCCGTGCCTCGTCATCCAGGACACCTGGGCTGAATTCCCTTCCCTGCCATGGATTCCCTGTATGGCCTTGGTCAAGTCACCTTGGCTCGCTGTCCCTGTTTCCTCTGCTGATAACATGGGGATCACGGCCCTTCTGGACAGGAGCTGTCTGTGCAGCGCTCGGCAAAAAGGGGCACCCTGATCTCGGTCGGGGTCTGTGCAGCGCCCGGCAAAAAGGGGACCCCGATCTCGGTCGGGGTCTGTGCAGCGCCCGGCACAAAGGGGGACCCTGATCTCGGTCGGGGTCTGTGCAGCGCCCGGCACAAAGGGGGACCCCTGATCTCGGTCGGGGTCTGTGCAGCGTCCGGCACAAAGGGGGACCCCTGATCTCGGTCAGGGTCTGTGCAGCACCCGGCACAAAGGGGGACCCTGATCTCGGTCGGGGTCTGTGCAGCGCCCGGCACAAAGGGGACCCCTGATCTCGGTCGGGGTCTGTGCAGCGCCCGGCACAAAGGGGGACCCTGATCTCGGTCAGGGTCTGTGCAGCGCTCGGCAAAAAGGGCGACCCTGATCTCGGTCGGGCCCTGTGCAGCGCCTGGCACAAAGGGGGACCCTGATCTCGGTCGGGGTCTGTGCAGCGCCCGGCACAAAGGGGGACCCTGATCTCGGTCGGGCCGTGTGCAGCGCCCGGCACAAAGGGGGACCCTGATCTCGGTCGGGGTCTGTGCAGGCGCCTGGCACGGTTCGGGGCCCCGAACTCAATCAGGGTCTCTGGGCGCTACCCTAGTCCAAACATCACCTCTCTGCCCCCGTCCTATCACCCCGTGCCCATTGAACGGGGCCGAGGTTTGATACCCGGGTGAATGCCCACAGGCTCTCCCCCCAGCGAACTGTACTTCCTCGCTCGTTTGTCACCAGGCGGATATAATCCATCCCCTCGTTCCCATCCAGCTCCCACCTTCCCCAAGTACTTTGCAGAATCCTTCCTGTGCTCCGGATTTCTCTCTCATGGTGGAGCCTGGGACCGAAAGAGCCTCTCTCTCCCCTTCTTTATGAAAGGACAAGAACGAGGGGACACTGTGGCTTTAAAAAAAAAACCCACCCACCCAGCTTTGCAGCACCTGTCAAAGGCTTTCAGAGGCTGGCTAAGAAAAATGGAAGTGAAAACCACCTTCATTACCATAAAACCATTTAGGTGATCAATGGTCCCGGCCCGTAAACAAGGATTTTAATCCATAGCGCGGCTGATTGGGTTGTGCAGCTCGCTGCCGGAGCGCGGCGGCTCGGCTGACAATGGGGAAGAAAAATGTTTGCGATTGACCCAGGAGTGGCGCAAAACCTAGAAAATTAAACCCGAGCGCGGGAGAGGGAGAGGGGGAGAGAGGAGGGATGAGTCAGAGGGGACGGGGCTGGGAGCCAGAGGATGAGTTATGGTACCCAGCGGCCTCGTCTCTGCAAGAGGGGGGGTGGGGAAGGGAAAGGGGCAATTAGTGGGGCCAGCGCTTCGCTTCCCCCCACCCCTTCAAAAAATAACTACCCTGCGTGCTTGGGTTGTTCTGTCCTGATCCTTTAGGGCGGAACGCCAGCGAATTGCAGCCCCAAGTGCCCGTCCTTTCCTGGCTGCGGCTCGGGCAATGGGGCATCAGGACTGTAGGCCCAGTCAGGGTCTGTGCAGCGCCCGGCACAAAGGGGGACCCCTGATCTCGGTCGGGGTCTGTGCAGCGCCTGGCACAAAGGGGGACCCTGATCAACTCAATGGGGCCCAGACCTGCTCCCTTTTCCTTCCCCCAGGCCTGAGCTGCCAGCCATCGCCAGCCCCGGGGGGCTCAGACCCATAGTCCAGCTAGCCACGTGGCCTCTCTTCCCACAGGCCAGGGCGGTTGGTGGAGTGACCCAGCCCCTGTCGGCCAAACCAACAAATCCCCCCAACGTTTCATTTTGGCTCAACCCCAAAGAGGAATTGGGGGTTGTTTTTTTTCCTCACCCAAACAAACAAAACTCCCCTGAAATTTCATTTGGGGGTCAAACAAACTGTTTCATTTGACCCCCGATATGTCTAGTTCTAGTTCATGTTTTGGTTTTCATTTTCTGGGCTGCTTTGCTTTTCGTTTAGTTCTCGGGGGTTTTTCAGCCTTTTTTGGTTCCTTAACGCAGCTCGTGACGGGTGCAAATGAAACGACGTTTGGAAACAAAAGACCCGAACTGGAAGGTTTCATTGTGAAAATGGCAAAACCGAAGCAATGACTTTTTCAGATTCCCCCCCCCAAACGCCCGACATGAACCCGAATTTGCGAATCGTTTCGGCCAACCTGAAACTGCCTATTTTGGGGCCAATCCGCTACTCACCCGGAAAGCCTCAGCCAGGCCCATGAAACGTGCCTGCTGTGAAACCCCATTGCCAGCAGCTCCCAGCAAGAGCTCAGAGCACATTCTCGCGGGGCCAGATCAGGGCCCACTCCGTGCACAGAACTAGAGCCAGAGACAGCCCATGCCCCACAGAGTGGGGGGGGGGGAAACTGAGGCACGGCGCTGGGAAGTGACTTGCCCAGAATGATAGACAGAGGTGGGACTAGCCCAGGTCAGTTGCTAGCCACTGCACCACATAGGTAGCCACCTAGACCCTTAGCTTCGTCTGATGATCCTCTTTTCCACCCCCACCCCCCCCTCCCGCCGGCGTCCTCCCCCCTCCTTCCCGGAACTGCAAGGTCGCTGCAATAGCAAGATCTGTTCCAGTTTCCAAGTGGAGGCTGGCGTGACCTTCAGCCACTCCGCGGTCCCCTTTTGTTCCATTAAAGGGCGTCATTAATAATGATCGTCGCGCCTCCCTCCAGTTCCTGGAAAATGGGATCGTTCCCCTCCCAAACCCAGCCAAGAGCGCAACCGGGGCCAGACCCCTCCGCTGCCACCGCCCGCCTCTCTCGCCTCACGTCCAGTCCCTTTTCCCGGCACGGCCCGCCGGGCCGACCCCCCAGGCCCCGCGTCCAGAGGCGGCTCCGGCCAAGCCAGGAGGACGGATTCTCCTTGCGGCTCCGCGCCGGCAGCGGACTGAGCGGGCTGCCCCGAGCCGGGGAAAGGGGCCCTGAGAACCGGCCCCCATGGACGTGACACCGGTGTAAGGGAGGGGACAGGGCTCCCCCCCCCCCGCGTTGTGTCTGTGGTGCTCTGAGTTCCACCGGCCCCTGCACCCCCCAAAGACACCGGGGAGACTCGCTGCCTCAGTGCCCTGCCCCGGGGAGCCTTGTTCACACCTGTGCCCAGAGACACGCGCTCGGCCCTCCCTGGGCCTGGCCGCACAGGGCGGCACCGGGAGCCAGGGCCCGGCGAGCCGCCTCGGACAGCCCGGCGCTGGGGCCCGCTGGACACCGGAAAGGGGCCGGCCTGGTGGGGGTGGGGGGAGATCGAACGACCAAGATTTTCCATCCCTCGTTCCCCATACACACAACCCCCCCCACCCCCCCCATCCATCCCTCCCCCCCCACGCCCCATCCCCCACACACCCCATTCCTCCATCCCCACACACCCCTCCCTCCCTCACCCCA
>QXTE01000329.1:304002-346357 GCA_003942145.1 Platysternon megacephalum | reverse complement strand
GGGGGGGGGGGGGGGGGGGGGGGGGGGGGGGGGGGGGGGGGGGGGGGGGGGGGGGGGGGGGGGGGGGAGAATGGGGCCAGGAATTTCCAAGTCTTACAAAGATCTCACGTTAGTCTGACCTTGACTTCACTGACTGAAGTGGAGTGACTCCTGATTCACACTCCTCTGAAGTAAGTGGTGTAAATCAAGAGTCACTCCACTTCAGTCAGTGGTGGTGACGCTGGTGTCAATCAGGAGTCACTCCACTTCAGTCAGTGGTGGTGACACTGGTGTCTGAGTCCTCTGAAGTAAATGGTGTAACTCTTGATTTACACCAGTGTGACCTCACTAATTTACATCAACGTTACCCCATTATCTTTCGTAGCACACCTACCCATTTAGACCCTTGACTTCAGTGGATTCAGTCCTGATTTACACCATGCAAACCCTATTGATTTCATAGAGCTACTCCTGATTTACATCAGGGTAGAATTTTGATAGAATTACACATAATTTACACCGCTTACGCCCCATTGACTTCAGAGGGGTTATGCCTGATGTACACCAGTTTTCCCCCACTGGTTTTATAGGGTTACTCCAGATTTGCACCAGCATTACCCCGGGCACTTCAGTGGAGTTTCCTCATGGTTGGCACGTGGGTCTACAGAGAGCGTTCAGGTCTAAACCGACAAAAGGTGGCAGGAAAACTGAGGGACCCAGCGAGGGAAGTGACTTGTCAAGGGGCCCAGGGGAGGGGAGTGGGGTCTAGTGGTCAGAGATGGGGAGTGGGAATCAGGACTCCTGGGTTCTCTCCCCAGCTCCGGGAGGGGAGCGACACCACCGGTTTCAGAGGAAAGCATGAGCCCCTCTGAATACTGCACTAACAGCCCCACAGGGGGAAGTTTCTAGACTGACCCGCCCCCACACACTTTTCTTCCCACCCCCCACCCCCGGCTCAGAGCAGTGGTCCCCAGCTAGCCTGATAAACCCCCCCCAATTCCCTGACCCAGTCCGCCAGTGAGCGCTGGGCTGCCCCGGTGCCCTTATTAGCCATGAAAGCGTCGAGTCCCTTGGTCAGTTCTGAGCTTTTTCACTTCCCTAATATCTTGTTGCAACCAGTTCCGCAGGCCTGGGAAATAAAAGGGCATTTCTTTGGAAATACCAGGGGGCTGGGGGCCACAAGGGGTGGTTGGGCCTTCATAAACCTCCGGCCCTAAGCAGCGGCCGAGATATTTGGAGGGTTAATGAGATAGAGACACCGGAGTTTCATCCTATTACAATAGCACTTTGGGGCCCTGAGCTCTCTCTGCACAGACCCCGTCTGAGATCAGAGCCCCAGTGCGCCGGGCGCTGCACGTCTGAGATCAGAGCCCCAGTGCGCCGGGCGCTGCACGTCTGAGATCAGAGCCCCAGTGCGCCGGGCGCTGCACGTCTGAGATCAGAGCCCCAGTGCGCCGGGCGCTGCACGTCTGAGATCAGAGCCCCAGTGCGCCGGGCGCTGCACGTCTGAGATCAGAGCCCCAGTGCGCCGGGCGCTGCACGTCTGAGATCAGAGCCCCAGTGCGCCGGGCGCTGCACGTCTGAGATCAGAGCCCCAGTGCGCCGGGCGCTGCACGTCTGAGATCAGAGCCCCAGTGCGCCGGGC
The DNA here is from genome assembly GCA_003942145.1 of Platysternon megacephalum. Classification (NCBI taxonomy): domain Eukaryota; kingdom Metazoa; phylum Chordata; order Testudines; family Platysternidae; genus Platysternon; species Platysternon megacephalum. The sequence continues at coordinate 344,733 of QXTE01000329.1, read as the reverse complement.
GCTGCACGTCTGAGATCAGAGCCCCAGTGCGCCGGGCGCTGCACAGACCCCGTCTGAGATCAGAGCCCCAGTGCGCCGGGCGCTGCACGTCTGAGATCAGGGCCCCAGTGCGCCGGGCGCTGCACGTCTGAGATCAGAGCCCCAGTGCGCCGGGCGCTGCACGTCTGAGATCAGAGCCCCAGTGCGCCGGGCGCTGCACGTCTGAGATCAGAGCCCCAGTGCGCTGGGTGCTGCACAGACCCCGTCTGAGATCAGGGCCCCAGTGCGCCGGGCGCTGCACAGACCCCATCTGAGATCAGAGCCCCAGTGCGCCGGGCGCTGCAGGTCTGAGATCAGAGCCCCAGTGCGCCGGGCGCTGCAGGTCTGAGATCAGAGCCCCAGTGCGCCGGGCGCTGCACGTCTGAGATCAGGGCCCCTCCCCGCCTTGTGCACAGACACATTGGGAAGCTGGTGGTGAATCTCTAGGAGCTGGGCCTGTGGAGAGCTGCTGGCAGGAGATGTGAGCCAAGGGGCTGGCTCTGTGTCTGTACAGCCCCTTGCACCAAGGGGTCCCGGTCCATGAGCAGGGCTCCTGGGTGCTACCATAATATAGCTCCTAACACTAATAGCGGCGTATGGATTAGCCTCAGGGACCCCGGGCTCAGCCACACACCCCACAGCCCGGTGGCCTGGCCTCCATTCCCAGGGCTTGGCAGCCGCAGCCACGGGGCCATGATGCCATTGAGTGGGGAACAGGCTCACGGGCGATTTGTCAACCGGCCTGTCAAGCTTCATAGGGGTCTGTTCGGGAGGCTCTTAATGAAATGGTGGCAGCAGCTAGACACTCCCTGGGACATACCCAGACCGTCGCGGAGCTGGACAGGGGTTTATGGCACGCCGGGCGAGGTGGCTGGAAAAGGGAGACGAAGAGAATGACCCTCGGCAGGGAAACTGAGGCACCGCGAAGGCGGGCAATGACTTGCTGAAGGTCACACTGGGAGGCCAGGGCTGGACCCAGGATCCCGAGCTTCCCAGGTCCCCCTCTCTAGTCAGTAGATCAAACTCCTGCCCAGAATTTGGAAGAGAACCCAGGAATCCTGACCCCCTCCCCACCAAGAGACAACCCCCCACACACACACATTTGGTAACAGAACCCAGGAGTCCTGCACCCCAGTCCCTGATCTAACCACTAGACCCCACTCCCCTTCTGGCGCAAGGCGAAGAACCCAGGAGTCCTGCACCCCAGTCCCTGATCTAACCACTAGACCCCACTCCCCTTCTGGTGCAAGGAAAAGAATCCAGGAGTCCTGCACCCCAGTCCCTGATCTAACCACTAGACCCCACTCCCCTTCTGGCGCAAGGAAAAGAACCCAGGAGTCCTGCACCCCAGTCCCTGATCTAACCACTAGATCCCACTCCCCTTCTGGCGCAAGGAAGAGAACCCAGGAGTCCTGCACCCCAGTCCCTGATCTAACCACTAGACCCCACTCCCCTTCTGGCGCAAGGAAAAGAACCCAGGAGTTCCAACTTCCTGTATCGGTTCCCACAGGGCTCTGTCCTTGTTCCCCTTCTCTGCTCTCTCTACCCCTTATCCCTGGCCGGGGCAGCCCCGGACAGGAGCAGCTCTCATTGCTTATGGAAAGGTCGCGTCCCACCTCCAATGGGCTCCTGGCACCAGCCTCCATCGCCTGCTTGTTCAAATGGCCAAACAAGCCCCGCGGTTTTGTACAGCGCCTAGCACCGTGCGGGGCTGGTCCAGGACTGGGGCGGATCCCGAGCAAACGGGACTTGACTTGACTAATACACTCCGCTCACCTAAGTAATCAACCAGCCCCTCACTTGTGGCGTGCCTGCAGCTAATCTCCGGTAACCAACGCTGGGGGGGGTCCGGACTATATCGATTGTCCTTAAATCCCCGTTCAAATCTCCCTGCGCCTGTTTCTCCCAGACAGGTGTCTCTGATGGGTACCGCAGCCCCATGGCTGTTTATACGCGGGAGGCGAACTGGTGCGCGGACTCACGTGCCTGGCGCGTGGCGTGGTCGCAGCCTGACTCCGGAGTAACGCCCCGGGTGTCAGGCTCCGAATCAGGCCCCCGGATCTCGCCTCTCAGCTCCGCAGAGCAGCCGGTATCTCATTTCCCCGCCGCCCCTCGCTGAGCCGCTTAGCCGCTAATAAATCAACCGGAGTGATGGATAACCCGGTGCACCAACTGCCTTATGAATAGATCCAGGGAGCTATCCGTCAAGCGGAGCGGGCCCAGGGAGCGCCGGGCGATTGGCAGGAGTTCGTTCATGATTATTATCGGAGAAGTGGAAATGCCTAAAGTTTACTTAATTTTTTTTTTGGGGTATTAAAGAAACCGCTGACGCAGCAATTCCCGCGGGGATCGAACCGCTGCCTGCGGCGCAGCAAGGTCAGGGCAACCCCCACCAGGCAGCGCTGCTTTGCTGGTCCCTAGCCCCCCAGCTTACCCCCAGAGTGACCCGAGCGGTCACCAGCCACCCTCGCCCCCCCCCCAGAAATCAAGGGGTCCAGCCACGCAGAGTCAGAGCGCTAGACTGGGACTCCGGACGCCTGGGTTCTATCCCTGTTTCCAGTGACCTTAGGAAAAGTTGCTTCCTCTCTCTCTCTGTGCCTCAGTTTCCCCATCTGGATAAACGGACTCGGGCTCTACCCTGATGGGTGAATTTTGCGGCGGGACGCCGCCACGGAAGACAGTCAGGGTTATTCCGGATTGACACCAGTGTAACCAGCGCAGAGCGTGGGTCCTAAATCCGCCATCAGTGGAGTGAATCTCGCCCTAAATTCACACAGCTTTAAAAAAAAAAAAAATCGTTGGCCACACCCCTCCCTTGAGCCCGGTGGGCCGGAGTCGCATCTCCCTGGGAGGTGCAAACGGGAATGGGTTCCCAGGGGAATTCGGCACCTGGAATCTTTGAGGCCCTGGGCCCGAATAACTTCACTCCTGTTCGGGTCCCAGGTGTTTGCAGCCCGGGGCTGGGGTCTCCGGGTCACCTCTAGCACTGGGGCAAATCAGGAGTCATTCCGCGGAAGGGGCCCGATTCTCCATTGGAGCACGCCTCGTGCAGCCCGTTTACACCAGGTCCGAAGTGGGCGAATCAAGGCCGCGCTTCGCATCTCGCTCACTTTGGCTTCCCAGCGGCACGCCGGGCTCTGCCTTCAGCCGAGCGACTCCTGTTTCACACCGGAGGGAAGGGGGGGATCGGCCGGTAGAAAGGGGGCATTTTCCAAACATAAGCACTGGCTGCTGAGGGGCAGATCCCCAGATGGGGTAAAGCCGGTGGGGAAACGGCTTGAACTCCCCAGCCGGGGGGAACAGGGGCAGGACTCTGGCGGGCTCAACATTGTGGCTTTTAATGATCTTTTTAAAAAACCTCACCCGGGCCGGAATCCAGCAGAGGCTGCGGCTCGGGGTCATTTCTCTCCGGATAATGACAAGCCCCCGCTGTAGGCTCGTTCCCCAGCTCGGCGCTGCCCCGCGGGAGAAGGAAGGAGGCACCGGGACACGAACCGGCGTCTCCCGAACCGCGTGAAAAGGCGAAGTCAGAGTCAGACCCGACCAGACGCCGCGCCAGGCCCGCTGGGGAATGTTGCTCATTTGGTGATAAAGGGAAAAACATGAACGAGCCTCACCCCGTCAGTGTCCCTCGTTAACCCGGCCGGGCTCTTCCCAGCGCCCCATCCAAAGCGGAGCAGGCCGCGGCGGTGCAAAGGGATTTTCGGCCTTTCAAGAGGCGCTGAATGACAGCGAGCTCCGGGGCCCTTTCCGAGGTCGGGGCTTATCTTGTGTCTCTTGTTCTCCTGGGATTAACCTCCGCCCCCTCCCCCCCCCCCATCGGCGCGCAGGAACCGCGCACCGGCCCGGTGCCCCACGCGCAGGAACCGCGCACCGGCCCGGTGCCCCACGCGCAGGAACCGCGCACCGGCCCGGTGCCCCACACCCCGAGCGCACGAAACCGCGCACCGGCCCGGTGCCCCACACCCCGAGCGCACGAAACCGCGCACCGGTCCGGTGCCCCACACCCCGAGCGCAGGGAGCGCAGGAACCGCGCACCGGTCCGGTGCCCCACACCCCGAGCGCAGGGAGCGCAGGAACCGCGCACCGGCCCGGTGCCCCACGCGCAGGAACCGCGCACCGGCCCGGTGCCCCACACGCAGGGAGCGCAGGAACCGCGCACCGGCCCGGTGCCCCACACGCAGGGAGCGCAGGAACCGCGCACCGGCCCGGTGCCCCACACGCAGGGAGCGCAGGAACCGCGCACCGGCCCGGTGCCCCACGCGCAGGGAGCGCAGGAACCGCGCACCGGCCCGGTGCCCCACGCGCAGGGAGCGCAGGAACCGCGCACCGGCCCGGTGCCCCACGCGCAGGGAGCGCAGGAACCGCGCACCGGCCCGGTGCCCCACGCGCAGGGAGCGCAGGAACCGCGCACCGGCCCGGTGCCCCACGCGCAGGGAGCGCAGGAACCGCGCACCGGCCCGGTGCCCCACGCGCAGGGAGCGCAGGAACCGCGCACCGGCCCGGTGCCCCACGCGCAGGGAGCGCAGGAACCGCGCACCGGCCCGGTGCCCCACGCGCAGGGAGCGCAGGAACCGCGCACCGGCCCGGTGCCCCACGCGCAGGGAGCGCAGGAACCGCGCACCGGCCCGGTGCCCCACGCGCAGGGAGCGCAGGAACCGCGCACCGGCCCGGTGCCCCACGCGCAGGGAGCGCAGGAACCGCGCACCGGCCCGGTGCCCCACGCGCAGGGAGCGCAGGAACCGCGCACCGGCCCGGTGCCCCACGCGCAGGAACCGCGCACCGGCCCGGTGCCCCACACCCCAAACACGCAGGGAGCTGCTGCCACGTGGGGCACCCGTCGGGACAGCCCCAGAGGAGCGGGGTCTCCACCAGGAAAAGGCCGGTTTGGGGAAAGCAACATGGGTCACGGAAAGGTGTAAAACAAGTTTTTTTTGTGGGGGGAAAAGCATTTGGATCAGTTGAAAATGGCATTTCCAGGGGTTTGGAGCATTTCGAGTGTTTGTTTCAAAGCAACGGTTTGGAAATCGCGTTGATTTTGTCTCCTATAAAATCATTGTTCACTTTGGGAATGAAACGCGCCCGTCCACATTTCTTTTCAGCCTTTCGTTTTGCGGGAATACTTGGAAGTATTTCGGTTTTGTTCCGCTCCAGGACTGTAACCAACCCCCGCAATATACAATCTATCACACACACACGCAATATACCACACGCGGCCCAGGTGTAGATCAGAACCCAGAAGTCCTCACTCCCGGGGAATGTCTACACGGACAAACTCACAGCGGAGCGGCTGAACAGATACAGAGGAGACGTGGGGTGGCTATTCTCGGCCTGTTTGATGAATCGCGCTGTTAAACGATGAGAGAATGCCATTTATTTAAATATTTTTGGGTGTTTTCTCCCTTTTCAAATATATGGATTTCAGTTACGACACCGCATTCGAAGGGTGCAGTGCTCACTTTAGTTTTGATTACAAATATTTGCACTGTAAAAAACAAAAGAAATAGTATTTTTCAATTCACCTCATACAAGTACTGGGGTGCAATCTCTTTATCATGAAAGTTGAATTTACAAATCTAGAATTATGTACAAAAAAACTGCATTAAAAAGAAAAAAACAATGTAAAACTTTAGAGCCGACAAGTCCACTCAGTCCTACTTCTTGTTCAGCCAATCGCTGGTTACATTTACAGGAGATAATGCTGCCCGCTTCTTGTTTACAATGGCACCTGAAAGTGAGAACAGGCGTTCTCAGAGCACTGTTGTAGACGGCATCGCAGGATATTTACGTGCCAGATGCACTAAAGATTCATCTGTCCCTTCATGCTTCAACCACCATTCCAGGGGACATGCGTCCATGCTGATGACGGGTTCTGCTCGATAACAATCCAAAGCAGTGGGGACCGGCGCATGTTCATTTTCATCATCTGAGTCAGATGCCACCAGCAGAAGGTTGATTTTCTTTTTTGGTGGTTCGGGTTCTGTAGTTTCCGCATTGAAGTGTTGCTCTTTTAAGGCTTCTGAAAACATGCTCCACACCTAGTCCCTCTCAGATTTTGGAGGCACTTCAGATTCTTAAACCTTGGGTCGAACGCTGTAGTTATCTTTAGAAATCTCACATTGGTACCTTCTTTGCGTTTTGTCAAACCTGCATTGACAGTGTTCTTAAAACGAACCTGTGCTGGGTCATCATCCGAGACTGCTATCACATGAAATATATGGCAGAATGCAGGTAAAACAGAGCAGGAGACATACAATTCTCCCCCAAGGAGTTCAGTCACAAATTTAATTAACGCATTATTTTTTTAAACGAGCATCATGAGCATGGAAGCATGTCCTCTGGAACGGTGGCCGGAGCATGAAGGGGCATATGAATCTTTAGTGCATCTGGCATGGAAATACCTTGCAATGCCGGCTACAAAAGTCCCATGCGAACGCCTGTTCTCACTTTCAGGCGACGTTGTAAATAAGAAGCAGGCAGCGTTATCTCCCCTCAATGTAAACAAACCTGTTTCTCTTAGCAATTGGCTGAACAAGAAGTAGGACTGAGTGGACTTGTAGGCTCTGAAGTTTTACATTGTTTTGTTTTTGAGTGCAGTTATGTAACAAAGAAATCTGCATTTGCAAGTTACACTTTTACGATAACGAGACTGCACGACAGCACTTGTACGAGGTGAATTGAAAAATACTATTACTTTTGTTTATCATTTTTACAGTGCAAATATTTGTAATAAAAATAATATAAAGTGAGCACTGGACACGCTGTATTCTGTGTTGTAATAGAAATCGCCATATTTGAAAATGTAGAAAAACATCCAAAAATATTTAATACATTTCAGTGGGTATTCTATTGTTTAACAGTGGGATTAATCGGGATTAATTTGTTTGAGTTAATCGCGTGAGTTAACTGCGATTAATCGACAGCCCTAATCTATTCTTTAGCAAGCAAACAATGGGAGAAGAGGAGGACAGAAGGCGGTATTGCTGGCTTCTGGCTGAAAAAGGAGGGGTAAAGGTATATCCCACTTCATTTCCCCGCACTCCTGTTACATTAGGCAGTACAAGGTATAAAACAGCTGGGGGGGCTTTTGCCCTGAGGTGAGCAGCAGACAGATCTTTAAGAAAAAGGCTTCTCAGGTTTCTTTGTGGAGTAGCAAATGGTAAGGAAACACCCTCCCGCTCCCATCAAAGAGTCTTTGCCCTACCTTAGCAGGCCGGACACGCCTCCCATGGTCCATGCTCACAAAAAGAGAGAGAGGGAAGGTTCAAAGAAAGTTCGCCAAAGGGGTGGGGGAGGGATTGTTCAAAGATCCTGCAAAATTGGAGTCACTTCTATGTTCTTGCAGCTCAGGTCAATTTCAGTAGCTCTCTTTCAGAGTTCGCACCATCCCACAATAAACGTATCAACGCATGGGGAGCTCTGGCCTAGCTAGTGGGCTTTGAATTCACATCCGGCCTTAATCCAAATTAACTGTCAAGTGTAGACAAGAAACCCGGGAGTGGGGTGGGGGTTTCTTTTGCACAAGTTCCACGGCCCAGCTGTAAAGCAGCCCCTCTGAAATAGGGGACATGCCCGGCCCCACCTCACCCGCATGGAAGAAACACACACATGCAGGTCAGTTTCAACAGATCTCTGTCTACAGCACTCAAGCCGAATCAGGGCCCCTTGAATTCCGAACGAGGGTGTCCACACGGGGGTTTCACGCAGTTTAACCTTTAGTTCATTCGGATTCGTTTTCCTGCCAGCCCCCACATGGACCAGCCCTTGCATGTGTGTGCTTCACAATCCATGAATGGATTTATGCCCCCTATGAAGCAGAGAGAGAGAGGAAATCCAACACTGTCGATTGTTGAGTTTAGTTACTCCTAAGGGCATTCTGGGGGAAAAAAATTAAAATTCTGTGCCAAAAATTTAAAAATTCTGCGCACAATATTTTAAAATGTTGCAAAATTCTGCAAGTTTTATTTGTCAATAAATAAATGCAGAGACTCCAGCATGGCAGTGCACGAAGGTGGGAGATCACCCTGCAGCCTCCCCACCCCCAGGACACGGACTCAGCGGTGAGGCTGCACCCAACCCTGACACCGCACAAGGCCTGGGCCTGCCCCAGAAACACCCTGGGGCCCTGCCCCTCTGCGCCAGGTGTGGGGCAGGCAGGTTCAACCAGGCAGGATCCAAGTGTGGAGGGGCTCAGTGTGGGGGGATCGGATTCTGTGGGGGACAATCTGGGTGCAGGCAGCTCAGTGGAGGGTCTAGGTGTGGGGAAATCTGGATGCACAGAGGCTGGGGGGGGGGGCTCTCGGGGCAATGGGACTCTGTGGGGGCTTCCAGGTGAAGGTGGTTGGGTGGCTCTGGGTGTGGGGGTCTCAGCGGGGGGGGGTCTGGGTGCTGGGGCGTAGGGCTTGGTGGGGTGGTCTGAGTGGAACTAATTGGGGGTCAGTGGCATGGGAGTCTGGATGTGAGGGGGGTGGGGCTCATCAGAGTGTGGGTTTGAATGCAGGGAGCTCAGTGGGGGACGATCTGGGTGCAGGGGTGGGGGTCTGGAGGCAGGGGGTCTGGGACTCCAGATGCAGGGTTTGAGGTTCGGTGGGGTGGGGTTCGGGTAGGGAGGACTAGGAGGGTTCTGGATGTACCAGGTGAGGCTTGGCAGGGGTGTCTGGGTATGGGAGGTCCGAATGCATGGGGGTTGGGTGGATGGGGGAGCAGCTGCCCATACAGTGACCCCTCCCCCCACAGCTGAGGAGCGAGGGGGCAGGAAGCAGGGGATGATACTGAGCTTCCTGCAGCTGGGGGAGGTTTCTGGGTGTGGGTCTGACACAGCTCCTGCCACTCCTTGCAGGGGAAGAGGAAGTCCCATCCTCTCCTGCCTCCAGCCCAGCTGGGATTAGCAGCTGATCCCAGCTCAGGGTAGGAGCCAGTGGCAGGGGTGTCCCCAGCTCTGCGGTGATTTACCTCTCCGCCAGCTGCTCCGGGTGCCTGAAACGATGTACCTCTGCAGTTAGGGAATGGTGTGGGACTTCTCTTGCAGCTTCCTTTTGCTTCCCTGTCAGAAAGTCATTTTTTTGCGGGGACGCAAAGAAATCTGTGGGGGACGTGAATTCTGCGCTCGCACAGTGGCACAGGATTCCGACAGGACTAGTTTAGTGCATGGCTTACAGGCCATGCCAGGGCTGAGCCCCGGCACCTGTGGGCTTGGCAGTTCATACCCCAGCTCCCCTAGGCTTGCTGCATCAGTTATGAATGTAAAAAACATTGCTTGAGTCCCGGCCCCTCTTTGATTACAAATCATGAACTGGTTTGGTGGGCGAGGACTGGGTGGGGTTGGCGGCTTGGATGTACAGCTCCTAGCACAATGGGGTCCTGGCCCATGCCTTGGGCGCCTACGCTTTACAGCAGCAAAAGTAATAATAATTATTTAGCGACCGATAGCTGCACCAGAGTCGACTCACCCCTGGCGCGCCCCCTCGGGGCTGGGTGTGAGGCAGCAGCTTCTTCTCCTTTGGCAGGCCTGGCTGACAGCCGGTCTGGCTCTTCCTGTGACCAAGCCCGACAGCCCCTTTTAGTCCTGCTCCTTCTGGGGTAAACTGAGTCACACTCACCAACACCCTGGCAGCGCCACACCGGAGCTTCGGCCCAGCTTCGGGGCCTTCCAGCCCTTATCTCTGGGGTCTTAACTCCACATGGCCTAGACCCTGGGTTCCAGCCCAGGGACCCGGTATGAAGCGGATACAGGCTGTCTGTTGAGACCCTCTGCTGTATCCCTGGGTTGCTTCCTGCAGCCAGGAGTTTCTCACAGGCTGATTCTTCAGCAGAGCCACAAAGGGGAACCAAGCTGGTTATAGGGAATGAAAGTTCCTCCACCAGGCCTGCCCGCCCCCAGGACGCCTTGGCCCCAGCCGGCTCTTCCATCACAGAACTAACTCCAGAGAACCCCTCCTCCTCCCTGTCAGCCATAGCTGAGGTGGGCTTTTAACTGCTCCCTCCCGGCTTGACATCTGGCCTAGGTGTAACCGGCTGGGGCTGCCTGACCTCTCCTGAACCCCTTCCTGGTCAGTTATACCACATGCCAGTACCTTGGACTACATCGCTGTCCAAGGCCCTGTCTACACTACAGGGCCATCACCATAGCTTATGCCGGCATAGCCCCATAGTGTAGACACAAACCAAACCAAGAGAAGCGAGGTTATTTTGTTTTTTGAGGGGAATCTCTTTAAGGAGTTCTTCCCCCCCCCCCCCCCCGCTCCTTTGGTCAATTTTTAATTGCCCAGGATGATTTTAATCATTCAGAAATCTGGTGGCAAGATTTGTCCTTCCCTCTGGGTAAAGCAAGTTGTATTTATTTGTAAATCTCTTAAAAAAAAAAAATATGAATAATAAATCACATGCACAAGGGAGGGGGAGAACCGGGCCTCCCGATGCTACCACTAAAATAACGGCGACTTTCGCAGAGAGGGCAGACATGGGGGTATTTGTAATTAAAAGAAAATATTAACCTTCCCCCCTCGACTACCAATGTTGAGCTTGTAAAACAGGGTCTAAGGGGCCTGTAGCCTGGCACAGGACTGAAAGAGGAACGCCGGAGAGCTGCATACGATAGACCACCACAGTGTGGTGTGAACGTGTGTGTAACAGACACAGGATAAATACAGCGACTCACATAAACATATGCATCACGTTTCACAGAACAATAGATGTATTTCTATCATCTTATGAGTATGCATGTCACACGCAGCGCACTCGTGTGTGTAGATTATGGATCTATATTTGTGTAATATTATACACGTTAATTATACATATATAAACACACACACATATATATACACACACAAAATGTACGCCACATTGATACCAGCTCTGTCTCTATATCCCCATATACACCCATTTAGCTACACATACAAAGGATCCTTAGTGTATAGTGATATATGTCTATATGTACACACCCCACAACCCTATACACTAGCTATATAGTAGATCAGGGGTCGGCAACCTTTCAGAAGTGGGGTGCCGAGTCTTCATTTAGTCACTCTAATTTAAGGTTTCGCGTGCCAGTAATACATTTTAACGTTTTTAGAAGGTCTCTTTCTATAAGTCTATAATATAGAACTAAACTATTGTTGTAAGTAAAGTAAATAAGGTTTTTAAAATGTTTAAGAAGCTTCATTTAAAATTAAATTAACATGCAGAGGCCCCCGGACTGGTGGCCAGGACCTGGGCAGTGTGAGTGCCACTGAAAATCAGCTTGTGTGCCGCCTTCGGCACACGTGCCATAGGTTGCCTACCCCTGTTGTAGATGCACACACAGAACTGGGTACTTTTACTTGTCTAGCGACACACACAATGTGTATGTACACACAAACATACAATGTACACCGCATTTACACAAACGCTATCCCTCTATTTATTAGATTGGGCGCGTTAATCAAAAACAATCATATACATACTGTAGCAGACTGATGACTCACCGGCGCAGCGCCTCCTGCTGGTCATCTTGGGAATTAGCGCTTCACCAGCTTCGGCGCGCCCTCTGCTGGCCAGTGGCTGGCCTGCCTCAGGCCCCGTGTCCCTCCCAGACCCCAGTGCCCTTTACTTCAGGGTTCTGCCCCTGCAGTACCCCCGCTCTGGGTCTCCCCTCCCAGGGGAACCCCCAACCCTCCATACCCACCTCGCCTCAGTGGCTACTGCCAGTCACCATCCAGCCCCCGCTCACTGGGGCGGACGCACTCTGTCATGGCCCCTCAGCATTGGCAAGGGGGTCGGACCAGCTGCCTTTGCCTATCCTCGGGCTGCCCCTCTGCAGCCCCAGGACCTTTTTGGGCCTTGAACAAGGCCTCAGCCTGGAGAGTTGTCAGGCTGGAGCTCCCCAGCTCCTCTGACCTTTCCCCAGCCCTGCTCTGCTTCAGTACCTTGCTCCCAGGCAGCCAGGCCCTTCCCACTCCAGGGCTAGAGTGAGACTCCTCCAGCTCCCGGCGCCCACCCTCTTCTCAGGCCCAACTGGGCCCTAATTGAGCTGGCCACAGCTTGGCTGTTTTCACCCCTGTTCTCCAGGAGTGGGGCAGCCGCCCACTACACATATATATACACTAAGTATATACTAGATGCACACACATGACTGGGGACTTTTTCTTGTATAGTGTCACACAACACACACACACACACAGCCATGTACAATGTACACTACATTTACACGAACTCTATCGAATCTATCCATCCCTCTATCCCCATATACCACCCCCTTCTATCTATCTCTAGCTGATTGGGCCATATTATAAGCAGGGCTGGTAACACCATTGCCCAGGATAGATAGATAGATAGATAGATAGATAGATAGATAGATGAGGTGTATGGGGATAGATAGATAGATAGATAGATAGATAGATAGATAGATAGATAGATAGATAGATAGATGAGGTGTATGGGGATAGATAGATAGATAGATAGATAGATAGATAGATGAGGTGTATGGGGATAGATAGATAGATAGATAGATAGATAGATAGATAGATAGATAGACAGACAGAGGAGGTGTATGGAGAAAGAAAGAATGAACGAAAGAAAGAAAGAAAAAGAAAAGGGGGCAGTCCTCTGTGTGTACCATGTTATACACACACACAAATCACACAGATCTATATATATGCCTATAGCTACACATATCTTCACACTCTACACACTAGATGCACACAGGATCGTGCTCTTGGTGTGTAGTACAATATCTGTGTGTGACAGTCCATATAACTCGTATATGTTGTATCTATCCCACCAGCGCGCTCCAGCAATCCACTGCCACGCCTTGCTCTCACTGCACCTGTGTCTATTTCTGGCTTGTTATAAGTTTCTATCATTAATCCAGATTAAAAAAAACCCAACCTGTTAACCAAAACCATTCCAAGGGATCATCTCCTGCTTCAAACCGCCAGCAGCAAAGGGAGCTTTTGCATGTTGGGAAGTGTCTAAATTACCATTTGGTGAGCTGAGCCTAAAACCTGATACACACACAGCTACCCACAGATATTCCACTCAGTTACATTATAGCTAGGCATGGAAGGGTTGGACTTTTATGTCTGGAAACGTCAATTTCACCGTAAACACACAGACCCCAACGAAAAATGATTCCATCAATAATAGTCGAAATGTACAGACAGGCAAAGAAAGAAAAACGCTGCTTGAAAACATATTAGAGTCAAACTGCTGAATTAGGCTGGTTACAAAGCAGAGTAGCAAATGAACCATAAAACCAGGTAGGACTGGTTGATTTAAGGCTATTTACTTTGTCTGTTTGGTCATGTGATGTTGACAGTTTGGGTTTTAACAGGTTATAAAGCTTGAACCTTTCGAATCTCAGCCGCTGCCGCAATGAAATCATTGTCGGATCCCCCCAGAATTTCCTGCAGCTGTGAAAATTTAAATAGATAAAGATCTTAAAAAAATGCTTACAAATATAGATCGATATTTTCTGTCGAAATTGCACCCAAAAAAAAAATCGAATTTTGCTACCCTAATTATACCCCATTGGATCCCGTGACTGTAAGGTCTTGGGCCAACTTATTTTTATAAAAATTGGCCCCACTCTCTCTTCTACAGGCAGAAAGTATCCTGTGGGTGACTGATCGCTTCTCGTACACTAGAACCCCCGAGTTACAAACAGCTCGGGAATGGGGGTTGTTCGTAACTCTGAACAAACCATTAGGGTGATTCTGTCCAAAGTTTACAACTGAACATTGACTTAATACGGCTTTGAAACTTTACTACGCAGAAGAAAAATGCTGCTTTTAACCATCTTAATTTAAACAAAACAAGCACAGAAACAGTTGCCTCACTTTTGTCAAATCTTTTTAAAAAACTTTCCCCTTTTTTTAGTAGTTTACGTTTAACACAGCACTGTACAATATTTGCTTTTTTTTTTTTTTTTTGGTCTCTGCTGCCTGCTTGCGTCCTTCTGGATCCAAAGGAGGTGTGTGGTTGGCCGGTCAGTTTGTAACTCTGGTGTTTGTAAGCTCTGAGGTTCTAGAGTATTTAATTTGGAGCAATGGTGAGATCTTTTCAGTAGTGAAATCTCTTTCTATGTCTTATTTTATCCCCATTTTCCCCCAATCTCTTTCCATCTTCATGAGAGTTTATTTTTCTAAAGCAGCTCTGACACTCATTGTCTTTCTAAATAAACAAATCTGAGAAATATTTAACAGAACTGATGGACGGCCAACCCGAACAACAACAAACCCCCCAGAATAAATCAATCATTGCTGATAATATTCTTTGTGGATCTAGAGGGGACAGGTACCTTTTAAAAAAAAAAAAAAAAATCAGTTTCCCTTTTGCTTTTACTGATAAACTTTCACCTGGCTGAATCAATCTGAATTTTGCATGGCTTTTTGTTTTATAATTTGATATTTGTAAGGCCACTCGTCTTCACATGTTAAGACTGTTTTGCTGTTTAAAGTTTATTTGGACTCGTCTACAGATTGCTAGCCAGAAGAGATGAGTTGTTGATCAAAATATTATCCCTGGAAATTAGCTTGCCATTAACAGTACAAGGATATTTTTTAAAAAAAAAAAATCTGTTTCTAGTTTAATTAAGTTTTTTATGGGTCCCAGCAGAAAAACTAAATGGACTGTGTGTTTTGTAAAATAAATCCAGGCTGTGGAGGAGGAAAGAAAAATGTGATCACCTTAACAAATCCCAGGCTTCATAAGAGCATCTTTTTAGTTTACCTTTAAAAATATATATTGTCCCTTTTCTCATTACATAGCCAGCATGGCGCTATGTATTATGGATACAGTTGTGTAGATGGTCTTGGAATTATATTTTCTGTCTTTCTTTCTTCACTGGATCAAATCAAATCTACTTTCTAAATCTTTCAAGTAAATTTAGCCCAGCTAAAAAGAGACTTGGGGCGGTTCTTCTGTGGTCACGAAAAGAGGAAACTCATCCATCTCACCCAGAGAACAGCTTGCTGCTTTCCACCGACTTTAGACCAGAAGCAGAACCTCACATTTGTCGATGAACCCGTCTCCGAAAAAAACAACCCCCCAGATTCCAAGAGGAATTGCAATAACCTAGAGCTCAGTTGGGAGATCAGAGACCGTCTGCCCTTCTGTGCTGTTGGAGAAAAAGCTTGTTCTGTGTAAGCAGCCTTCAAAGCCTGGCTTTTCTTCCCTCTCCTCCAAATCACCTCCCTGGGCTTGACGTTCTTTGCAGGTCCATCATTTAGCGCTGACTTATTTCTTTCTTTTTCAATCTCTCTCTCTCTCCCGCTGGCTTTTATTTTTTATTCTCCTCTGTCTGCAGGGGGCTCCAAGGAAGAAGAAAAAGCCAGTTGCAAGGAGCGTGGAATTATTAATTATTATTATTATTATTATTACTATTTCAAATCTGCTTAAAAGAAAACGCTTGTTTTGAACCCAGTGCCTGAATATATTGTCTCCTGGAAAAGACCCCTCTTCCCTTTGCTCTGGATTTATCCCTCAGCCCTCCTGCCACCCCTATGGGCACTCGGCTAGCTGTCTGTATTGTGCACTTCCCCAAGGTCTCTTTTCTCCTTCTCTTCCTTTGCCCAAAGTCTCTCCTGCCTGCTCACTCCCCTCCCCACCTGCTCTCTCTGCCCCCAGAACTCAAAGCTCCTGGACTTGTTTGTTTAATCGCCTGGCTGTAACTTCCCACTGCTTTATCAGCCCCGGATCTGAGGAATTAATTGAGTGTTAAGGCATTTTATCTTCCAACAAACGAGCCCCCCCCCCCCCTTTCCCCGGTGTGAGCCCCAATCGCTGCTAATTGCCTTGGCCTGGCAGAGAAGCTGCAATTATCCCTCCATTACCAGGAAACTTCCCCCTGTCTTGGGAAAAGAGCGGTGCAGAAAAGAGACCAAGGGACACAGTTGCCAACTTCCAAGCGGTAAATAAGCCTCCCGACTTTCACAATAAGCCAGAAATCAAGCGAATCCATTTCAAAACAAGGCCAAAACAAGCCAGTCCCTGAGAACCCCAACTCTCTGTGTGACTAGATCCCCCCCGGCCTGCAGGCTGGGCCTGTGGTGGGCACAACCCCCTCCCCTGAGCCAGCCGCACCGGCGCACCCCGCCCGCGGGCCGGCCCTTCCTGTCCTCCCCCCCAGTAGCTCCCTGAGCCTGCACCCGAGCCTTGGGACCGGCCGCCGGAGAGGCTGGGCGGGTGTGTGGGTTTTTCCTTCCTCTCTTTTTCTCTCGGCTTCTTTCTCTTTCGTTTTCTCACTCACCTTTTCTTGTTCTTGCTATCGCTTTTTCTTTCACATTCACTCGCTTTTTTGTTTTTCATTTTTCTTTCTCGTTTTCACATTCACTCGCTTTTTGTTTCTCTTTCTCTTTTTCACATTCACTTTTACTTTTTTCCCCACTCACTTTTACTTTCTTTTTCTCGGTCTGTTCTTTTTCTTTCTCTCTCATTTTCCCCTCTTTCATTTTCTTACTCTATTTTTGATCTTTCGTTCTTTTTCTCACTCTACTGTTTCTTTCATTCACTCTTTCTTTCATTTCCCTATTGATTCTTTCTTTCTTTTTAATTCTTTTTTCTTTCACTGTCGTTTTCTTTTCTTTTCTACTTTTGTCTCTTACATTTTCTCACTCTATTTCTTTTTTCATTTTCTCTTTTTTCTTTCACTCTATTCTTTTCTTTTCTATTTTTTCTCTTTCATTTTCTTGCTTTCTTTCTCTTTCTTTCCTTCAGTTTCTCACTCTATTCTTTCTTTAATTTTTTTACTCTCCTTTTGTCTCTCTCTTTTTCTCACTCGTTTTCTTCCTGCCTGCCTTTCAGGATGTGACATGAAAAGCACCTTTATTGAGCAGCTTGTCAGGCATGAAACATAACCCCCCGCAAAGGCATTGGAAAGATCTGTACATTCCAACACTGGACGTACGAAGGGATAAATAAGTAAAAACCACACCAAAGAAGCAGGCGGGAAATACTGAAGTGTAATGGATCTTCCTCTTTGGAGATCCACCCCCCCCTTACTGCCCCACTGTACAAACGCTGGGAGCGGAGTAACATAATATGCTGGAGCTTCTCTTGCAAATTTTATGAAGCACAATAAACTTTAAGCAAGCCTAGTGGGTGTGTCCCAAAAGCTGACTGGTTTCAGGCTACAGTGAGATAAATCTATGTGTGTGCGCATGTGTGTCAGAACATTGTCTAGAGGTTGTGTGTGTGTGTGTACGCTATCTTCAGTTATTGGGTGTGTCTGAACACATTGCTTAGAGGTTGTGTGTGTGTGTGAACTGTTTAAAGTTGTGTGTGTGAACATTATCTAAAATTGTGTGTGTGTGTGTAACATGTAGAGGTTTAGTGAGTGTGTGTGAACAGCGGCTAAAATAAAAAAAAACCCCACAACACACACACACACACTCGGAGTCCATAGACACAAATGAGCCAAGTTTTCCCTCTCAGTTTCCGGAAAACATACAACTACCTTCCTGGATTCCAAGGCCAGAAGGATCCGCTATCGGCCAGGCCCGAGACCTGCCCCACAACCATGCCTCATGCCCTAGAACAGATCTAGTAAAAAACCCATCCAAACTTGATTGACAAATGGCCAGTGATGGAGAATCCACCTTGACCCTTGGTGGGTTGCAGTGGTTAATTACAACTAACCCGATTCTCCATTGCCATACACCCAGGGCTTTCCTCTCCCCGGTCTGTTCTGGGGGCACAGGGCATTTTTGCATCGATGTAAACGATTGCACGAAGGGGGGGGGACGACGACGGGGGATGTCAGCAGCTTAATCACGAATGAGTTTAGCCGGGGTGGACGAAGAGCAAACAAGCCAGGAAATTGTTTCACCGACAGAGCGGGGAGTTTGTATGTTTCACCAGGATGAGGTCTCCTTGGTGGTGCTTTGGGGGGTTTCGACTGAGAGATGGCAGATCTACATTCCCAAACAGAACTGTTGAATCCTTCCTCTTCCCCTCAGCGCTCCTGAGGGATTCCTGGAAGCATGTGGTGGTGGCGGGGGGATTAGATCTTTAGAAGGGGGCACCTTTGCAGATCTGCTGATCTTTACAGGGCCAGATCTGACCTCACAATGACCCCACCCGGGATGGTGCCTTAGATAAATAGGAAAACAAAGCAGGATGGCAAGGCCTCAACCTCTGTCCTTCCTCTTCAGAGCAAAGTAATCTAGCTAACCCTACAATAATAAACACAACCAGGGGTAACCCTGGGGGGCGGGAGGCTGCAAAATGCTAGGAAGTAGATGCATGATTCAAAACAAATCGGAGGGTTTTGCAAAAGATTGCTGCTGCAACTCTGATCCCAGCCAGGGCCAGAGGTTAGCTACATCTTTGCTGTGTTAAACGTCCTAAGCCTCTGTTGCCTGGAACCCCAACACCTCTAAGCACCATGAAGTTAATCAGGGTCGCTGTTACCCCTGGAGAACAACCTCTCCGCCTGGCAAGGAAAGAGGCAGAACATACGAAGCAACAGGCGCCGTTGATTTATTTTCAGACATTTATTTTTTCCGGCTCCAAATCATGTCTGAGTTTCCCTGGAAAATATCCCCCAACTTCTGAATCCAGCCCCCTCCCCGTGCTGGAAATGCGCACACACGGCCTTTGGAACAGGGAGGCGGTTAATGCCAACGGGGGAGACGAAGGATAGAATTGAGGGCCGGAAGCGGGTCATCTCGTCCACCCTCCTGGGTAGCACCAAGGCCCGCTGGCCCCCGCCAACTCAACCCAACCACTGAAAACCAGCCTCGTGCCGGAGTGAGCAGATCTCTGTGGGGTCGCCAGAACGGAAGGGACTGCGGAGAGCTCTCTCTGTCTCTCTCTCACCCATCCACCCGTCCCCACCCCCATTCCCTCCTGTTTGAAAATCCCCAGCCTTTTATTACCGGCCTGGGGGGTGCAGGGGTGTGTGTGTGACCCTTTTGTTCCAATGAATTATTTGCATAAGCACCTTCTGTTCTCCTTTGCTTCCCTCATCCCTCCCGCCCGCCCCAAGATTGCTTTANACCCCCCCCCCCCCCCCCCCCAGATCCAATTTTGGCCAAGAGCCCACACAGTCAGGACTCATACCAGAAATGGGGGCACTCGTTTGCCATCGATTCTGCAGGCTCCTCGTTAATTGCCTTTGGATTCTGCACTGTGTGCTTGGCAAATCTTTTGCACGCTGGCCANCTAACCCTACAATAATAAACACAACCAGGGGTAACCCTGGGGGGCGGGAGGCTGCAAAATGCTAGGAAGTAGATGCATGATTCAAAACAAATCGGAGGGTTTTGCAAAAGATTGCTGCTGCAACTCTGATCCCAGCCAGGGCCAGAGGTTAGCTACATCTTTGCTGTGTTAAACGTCCTAAGCCTCTGTTGCCTGGAACCCCAACACCTCTAAGCACCATGAAGTTAATCAGGGTCGCTGTTACCCCTGGAGAACAACCTCTCCGCCTGGCAAGGAAAGAGGCAGAACATACGAAGCAACAGGCGCCGTTGATTTATTTTCAGACATTTATTTTTTCCGGCTCCAAATCATGTCTGAGTTTCCCTGGAAAATATCCCCCAACTTCTGAATCCAGCCCCCTCCCCGTGCTGGAAATGCGCACACACGGCCTTTAGAACAGGGAGGCGGTTAATGCCAACGGGGGAGACGAAGGATAGAATTGAGGGCCGGAAGCGGGTCATCTCGTCCACCCTCCTGGGTAGCACCAAGGCCCGCTGGCCCCCGCCAACTCAATCCAACCGCTGAAAACCAGCCTCGTGCCGGAGTGAGCAGATCTCTGTGGGTTCGCCAGAACGGAAGGGACTGCGGAGAGCTCTCTCTGTGTCTCTCTCTCACCCATCCACCCGTCCCCACCCCCATTCCCTCCTGTTTGAAAATCCCCAGCCTTTTATTACCGGCCTGGGGGGTGCAGGGGTGTGTGTGTGACCCTTTTGTTCCAATGAATTATTTGCATAAGCACCTTCTGTTCTCCTTTGCTTCCCTCATCCCTCCCGCCCGCCCCAAGATTGCTTTAAAATCCACCTTTTTGGTTTGTTTGTTTTTTTAAGGAAGGGGAGGTAGAAAAAAAGAGCCCAAAACTGGCCCGTCTGTTTCACCCGCCACATGCCCTTTTCTTGCCCCGGAAGCCACCGTGGAGGGTTTTTTTGTTTTGTTTTTACTTCAAATCCTCATTAAAAAGGAGTCCCTGATTCTGCCTTCAAAATCCGTCACTTTTACAAAAGGATCCAAACTTCGTTTAAGACAAAACAAAACACCCCCCCCCCCCCAAGATCCAATTTTGGCCAAGAGCCCACACAGTCAGAAGGACTCAAACCAGAAATGGGGGCACTCGTTTGCCATCGATTCCGCAGGCTCCTCGTTAATTGCCTTTGGATTCTGCACTGTGTGCTTGGCAAATCTTTGGCACGCTGGCCGATGTGTTTGCAAGCTGAAGACAAACAGGTCTGTTGTGTTGGGTGGGAAATCCTGAAAGCGGAAGAGGGGTAGGGGCGTGTGTGTGTGTGTGTGTGTGTGTGTGTAAGTAATCTTGGGGTGCTTTTTCCTGTAATGAGGATTCTGAAATATTGTTTTCCAAACCCGCTTTTCTGACATTAAAAAAGAAATATTCTCCAAACTTTGCAGGGCTGCTCTGGGCACGTTAGCAAAACCCAGGGGCCTATTTTCTCAGTTTTTAATCCGTATCTAGCAAATATTTGTGTTTAAAGGCTTGTAGAGGGTTTAGAAACCAACAACTGAACAAGACACACTAAGGACAAATCTGTCCTAAAGGGCCACTATAGGAAATGCATTTGATCCTGAAATTTCACCCTAATCATCATTTTCATTCCTTTCCCCTTTCCTTTCCGTGAAGGAAGGAGATTATCACATTGTTGCGTCCACATGATCTATTTACCATACCAAGGACACAGGCCCTTTGAACTTTAGATCCGATACCAGTGGCTTGCTTTGGAATCTAATACTTAAAATACCCAAAGAACTTTCCTCTAGAGATTTGATTTTTTTAAAAAGGTTAATTTCCAGCTCTTAGCGTCTTTTTTGCATCAGTCGAGGGGAAAATCGCTTTAACCAATATTATTTCAAACCACCAATGGATAAACTCAAATTGCAGATACATTTCTTTAGCCCGTGTTTGCTTAATTTATCAGTGGCATTATTCCTGAATTAACTGCGTTTGTGTCGCTGCACACACACAAACACGAGGATATATCATATACGGAGTGTACGTTATTACTTTGAGATCCACAAATGAAAAGCTGCTATAGAAACATAAAGTGGTGTATGTATAAACACAGCGGATAGAAATCTGGGAGAGTTTATAAGCTTTGGATTTTAGCAAGAAGGTGGCAATATCTTTAAAGACAAATGGGACAGAATTTATAAAACTTGATCAAGACACAAAACACCCCCCTCCCCCCAAATCAATCTACTAACAGATAAACCAAACTTCCCCAAACACCCTCATTCTGGATGGCACAAAGTTAGCACGTTTATAAAAAAGTTGGTTTCAACACAGTTATAATGAGGTTTTCTTCTCCTTAAATTATAAAGGCACAAATTTGCAGACCTGAGAAATATAACTTTCTCCTAAATCTAATCTATCCATCCACCTAATTTCTGGTTGGCCTCACTGTCTATCTAATTTCAAGTGGTATCCATCTATTCATTTTATTTCTATTAGGATCTGTCCACCTAATTTCTGGTGGATCCGTCGGTCTATCTATGCATTTTATTTCTAATGGGATTTGGCTATTTAATTTCTAGTGGATCTGCCTGTATAAATCCATGTTATTTCAAATGGTATCTATCTATCTATCCATCCATCCATCCATCCCAATGCACACTCCTCTCTATCTCTGTATTCATCCATCCATCCTTTTTGAATTTCCTATTCTTCCTTTAAAAAAAAATAAATCACTGTTTCTGCACACATTAATTTAGCAGCGCTGGTAAGCGAGCTGGCAAACGTCAGGTTTTAATTGAAAAACTAATCACTCCATGTTTCAGATGCAACCACCTATGCACTTTTTGTGTCTCTTTTAAATATCATTCCTCAGTGTCGTTTTGTTGTGTTTCCGTACCGAGAGATGCTCTCCTTTTAAAATTTATCGGCATGCCAACGCAGACTTCAAGTGATCCTTTCCACTCCCTCCCCTTTTGGCCCCAGAATGAATTATTGGGCAGGGAGAAAGAGAGAGGGGAGAGGGGAAAAAAAAAAGATTTCTTTTAACTGAAAATTGTATGTAACGAGAGGTCATAAATGCGGGCGCTGTGCCTTTAAATTCACAGCTGCCATGTAATAAATATATTTTATGCAGCGGAGAAATTCAAAGGGGGCATTCCTCACATGTTTTCTTGTCTATAATGGAGGGGCTGGTCTAATGCAGCAAAATAAACACTCCGGGCCCTGTTGATTTTATGACCTGGCAGGCCTGTAATTTACGATACAGAATCCCAGCAATGGTGCTTTCTTGTTTGCTGGACTTGGGGAGACAACACAGGGGATTAGGAGAAGGATTATTTGAAATATGAAACGAGGCAAAAAGGCTTTTAAATGGGGGTGGACAAAATTAGTCCCCCATCCTAATGCTGCTGACGCCCGGCCCGTGCTGAGCTTTAAACACATAATCTGTTATTATATATATTGAAGTAGAGGCTAGCTGGCCCAGCTCTGATCAGGGTCCTGTTGGGCCGGGCGCTGCACAGACCCCGGCCGAGATCAGGGTCCCCACCGGGCTGGGCGCTGCCCAGACACAGAGTGAAAGACAGCCCCCGCCCCAAAGAGTTTACAATCTAAATAGACAAGTAGTGGGGTGGGGAAACTGAGGCACGGAGCGAGGCCGTGACTTGCTGCTGGTCAATGACAGAGCCAGGAATAGAAGCCAGGTGTCCTGAGTCCCAGTCCCCGCCCCCGCGCCCCCATGCCCGCAATGGTCCCTCCTGGCTTTATAATCAATGAATCGCTGTCAATAGGCTTTGGAAGAAGCTACAGAATCTTTTGCCTCTTGGTCACCAGTGGAGAGCAGGGATCAAAACCGATTCAGTGACACCGCCCACCTCCCCTGCATGAGAGAAGCTGGCTGGGTCTCAGCCCGGTCCATCGCTCTCCCTCGCCCCTTAAAACAGCCTCTCCCTCGCTGGCTTTATGAACAGAGCTCCCCCGATGGGCCACTGCACACGATTTCCTGCCTAATTCCTCCCGTGAACTCCCATCACTGCCTAGGGAGGAGGTGTTTAAAGCCCTGCCCACGCAGGGCGGCCCGCTGTCCCCCTCTAGTGGCGACAAGGTGACTGGCGATCGACGGGCCTGCGACAGGTATTCTAGTAACTTATCCGTTACAACCCCCAAGGCCTGCGGTTCCATCCCCCCGTACTGACAGCCCCCCGGGGGCGTTGGGGTGACACGGGAGCAGTGGCGGGTACAACTGGGAAGAAGGAGGTGGAGGTGAGAGCCAGGGGTCGGCAGAATCGTTATAACCAGAGAAGATCTAACTTAGAGGGTGGAGACTCTGCCCTGCTCGAGATCACACAGACCTGGGACTGCCCCACCGGTCCCCAGAGAGGTGCAGTCTGGCCACGCTCTTACCTGCTTGGGTTTGGGAGCCGTGGGGAAAGACTCGCCTCCCGCCAGCGATCAGCCAGCGCAGCTTTCCCCGGGGGGAGATTTCGTGTCTAGGGCCCCTCATGTTTTGGGCCACTTCGGATGGAGCTGGGCCCAGCGCAAGTGAGCTCTGTGCGGGGGTAACGAACGCCACAAGGCCGTGGGGTCAGCGCTCAGGCCGGGCACGGCTATTGTGGCCCCGGAGCCGGTGTAAAAGTTTTCATTCCTGCCACGAGAGCAGGGAACTGGACTAGATGAGCTCTCGAGGTCCCTTCCAGTTCTAGGATTCCCTTATAGTGCAAAGGCGGCTTATATCCCACCGACCGGCCTGCGTTGCTGAGGGAATAAAAGTCCCGTCTAATGGGTAAGTTGCTTTTTTTTTTTTTTTAAAGGTTAGGGGGGGATTCTGTATGCAGAGGGTGTGTGTGTGTGTGTGTGTGTGTGTGTGTGTACAAATTGTCTGACCGACAATACACATGCTGCATACAGGTCTAGGGTGACCAGATGTCCCGGTTTTATAGGGACAGTCTCAATTTTGGGTTTTTTTTCTTATATAGACACCTATTACCCCCCCCCACCCCCATCTCGATTTTTAGACTTGCTATCTGGTCGGTCTACTGCTCACCGCGCAGAATATGTAACATTGATCTGCTCGTCATTTATAATATTTTGCATAATTTTTTTTATTTGCATGGCAGGCAGAAGGGCCTGACCGAGATCGCACCAGGCGCTGCGCAAGCATAGAGTGAGAGACGGGTCCTGCCCCCAAAATAACTCAACGTCTAAGCATCTCCCCCTTTTACAGATGGAGGAACTGAGACCCAGAGAAATTTCCACCCTGCGTCGGGCGAGAATGGGGCTCTGAGGTTAGCGTGGCTTTCATTTTACAATAAGGAGAATGCATGAAAAGAAAGAACTGAAGGCAGAGGAGAGTGCACTCTGTGTGTGTGTGTGTGTTCGTGTTTCCACACACCCACTATTACGAGGGCGGTCAGCCTAGCACAACCTTATTGCAGCATCAGGAAAAGCACTGACAAGAAAGAACTAAAGTAAAGTGCCCCAGGGGGAGAGCACTGGGTGTGCGCGCCCATGTGTGAGTGCCCCATGTGGCCATGCAGGCTAGCATGACTTTCCTTTCTATATAAGGAAAATCAGCCTCAAGAAAGAACTAAGGTCAAGTCCCCTTGTAACAGGCTGCAGCCCCTACGCCAACAGAATGGCCGTGGAGCTCCGCCCCCTCCAGTAAGAGCAGGTAGAAAATTTAAAGGTACGTCACACAAGACGGCATTGTGTCACTGCTGCACAACCTGCCCAGGAGACATCGATCCCCACCCAGCAGCCCAACGGCACCGGGGGGAGGATGAGCGCCCGAGGCACAGGGGGGTGCCACCCCCTGCTCCCCCACCCCGTGACATTATTCCAGGCTGCTGGTGGTGCCGGGTCTCTGGCACCCCCTGGAGCTCGGCAGGATGGGAGGGGAAGTGCCAGGGGTCAGAGGGAATGGGGCTTTTCTTTTTTTTGCATTTTAATTCAAACTGGATGGGGATTAATTCCCGCTCCCTGCCGAGGGGACTGGTGCCTGACAGTGATGGAGTGAGATTCCCCCCCCCCCACCTGGCGGGGGTGGAGGGGAGATGGGAAGGAGAGGTGGGGGTGTTTCTCTAGGGGGAGGGGATCCCCTTAAAGGGGCAGTAGCAGCTTTCTAGGCCTGCAATCGCATCTCCCCCTCTTATCCCCACCCCCACACTTATGGGGAATAAAGTCTGATGGGGAGGGAGGTGGGAGGAGGAGAGGGATGGGGGGGAGGGGGAGAGAAAAAGGGGGAAGGGAACTGGAGGGAGGAGGGGGTTTGTGGGAGGTTCTCCCGGTCTGGAGCCCAAGGTTGAGACCAGCAGCTTTAACCTCAGGCCCCTCTGGGGTGGGACTGACCCCTGAGAATCCCCCCACATGCTGGGGAGCCTCCCTGGCCAGCCCCTGCCATAGGGAGCGAATCAGGGGCATGGCCAGAGCTTACTGCGCTGCGGCGATTCTCTGCCCCCCAGGGCCCGTAGGGGGCAGTGCATGATCTGGAACAGCCTTGAGGCTGCTCTAAATAACACAGGATGGGTCAGGCAGGGCGGCAAGGGGCTTTAAAGCCACCTCTCCGCCCCACTCAAGCACAGGGCCTCCCTTGTTCTCTGGCCAGCCAAAGAAACAAAACGATCCATCTTGGAGTTTTATCCAGCCGCCCGTCACCGTAGCCTCCGGGTGCCGTGTTGGGACAAATCAATCACGCCCCTCCTGCAGTCTCTCAAGGGCCGGGAAGTGGGCAAGAAGAGGCTGGGGGCTCGCTGCTCGACATACTGGCCTGAGAGGGAGCCGAAGCCAGGCGAGGCGAGCAGCTGAGCTGTGTCCCCATTGGACTCGGCGTGTGAGGCTGGGGGTGGATGGAGCCTATGACTTACTCCCCTTCGTCTGCAGAATCGTCTCCGCCCTCCTCCGCTTGCTCCAGCCCAGATGTGAGCCCAACAGCTGGCGGGGGCTGCGGCTGAAGCGGAGCCAGGGACGGGAGGGGGGGAGAGAGGCC
This sequence comes from Platysternon megacephalum, assembly GCA_003942145.1. Lineage (NCBI taxonomy): Eukaryota > Metazoa > Chordata > Testudines > Platysternidae > Platysternon > Platysternon megacephalum. The sequence goes on along the minus strand of QXTE01000329.1, from coordinate 318,592 downwards.
GGGGAGCTGGCCTGGCCATTAATCACCTTCCCAGGGAGCTGTGCTGAGCAGGCCACTGGCGGCTTGCGAGGAGTGGGGGGGGGGGAGAAAGTTTTCCCTCCAGGGATGGAGCGAAAGGCTCAGGGCTTTCGGGGAGGGCGTGGCCACGCCGGTTCATTTTTGTAGGGAATTGAGAATTCCAGAGCAGTGGCTGCAGAGCCTAGTGGTCAAAGCACAGGACTAGGCCTCAGGACTCCTGGGTTCTAGCCCCAGCTCTGGGAAGGGAGTGGGGTCTAGGGGTTAAAGAAGGAGCTGGGAATCCCCCAGATTCTTCTGAAACAGCGTCCATCCACCCCCTGCATGCTCCTGAGCAGGAGCATAGCTCAGAGGACAGGCGCATTGTCCAATCGCATTTTTGGCTGCAGCGATTGGACTTTGAAGAGAGACAAACTCATCACCTCTTCTCCATCCTGCATCCCCCAGCGTTGGCAGCGTTCTCTCCTACCTCTGCAGTCAGAGCAGGGGGAACTGGGAGTCCGGATGCCTGGGTTCTAGCCTTTAGCAGTCTCTGCATCTCAGGGTACGTCGCCGCCGCAGTGGGGTTCTTCCGTCGGACAGAAGAATTCCTCCATCGACCCAGCATTGATTACACCTCGCCTTAAGCTCATTGCACAGGGCGTGAAATCCGTCCCGGCCCTGACGGACGCAGTTAAGCCGAGACAGCTCTGTAGCGCAGAGCAGCCCGCAGGTTCCTCGGTAACGCGGGGACAACGCTCATTCCCTGGGCTGGCTGGAGGTGGAATTCGTTGACGTCTGGGAAGTGCTTTGAGATCCTCGGTGGGAAGGCAGGAAAAAGGGCAACGCTCTCCATCTATCCCGTCTGCCCACGTCTACATCCACCCACCATCTCATGTCCACCCTGCTTCTACTCCACCCAGGTCACTTCTGGGCTCACACACGAGGAGAGTTTTCGCTCTCTCCTAGGGCGACGGATCAAAGTGACGGCCGCCCCCGTGTGTACTTGAGAAAGGTCCCGAATGGAAGGCCGCGCTCGGTGCTTTGAGATCTCCCCGTGCACGGAGCCTGTCGAGGCAGCAGATTTGGGCTGGAGAAAAATGCCTGAGCAGGTGAGATCGTGGGGGTGCGTCTGCCAAGGCTGGGGGAGGGCAGCGAACAGGGAGGTGGGGGCTGGGTGAGGGGGAGCGGCGTGGTTCTCTATTTGCTATGGGTTTCCTTTAACCCCCCCTTTACACAGCTAGAACCAGGTGCCCCGGGGCCTTAGCACCGCTGGGAATCCTGGCCTCTCTTACAAACCTGGAGTCCTTTAACCTGCAGCCCAGATACCTCGGTGATGGGCACTTTATCATCAGCCTGGCCCTAACGCAGCAAATCAAAGGCCGGGCTCATGGTTGAGGCATTGGCCGGGGGCTCAGGAAAGCTGGGATCAAGCCCCGTGGGGGAAGCAGTTGGAAGTGGGGGGAAAACGTTTACACAAGTCTTCACCGGATTCCCCGGGCAGACACCAGTGTCTCCAAACCAGCCTTCTGCATGCAAACCGCCCTCTTTGCTCTGAATGCTCCTTAAAGGGGCTGGCAGAGGGTCAGTCTGGCCCTAGTTCTGAGATGCTATTAAACATTTGCCACGGTCACCTGGCATCCCATGGCTCCCCTAGAGGGACTTGCTAGAGAAAGCATCACAGAGGTGGAAAAGTCTGGGCAATGGGACAATCTCTTTAAGGATGATCACAGAAGCCTCTAGCCCGATACTTCCCCTCCTCTTCTGTCCCTTTCAATCCTGTTCTTCCACCTTTTCCCCTCTAAGGCATCCAGTCCCTCTTTGGCGGTTCCCAGCTGTCTTTAAATAAAGGCAGACTGGATCAGAACCGAGATCCATCAAAATCCACTATTCTGTCTCTGAGACTATCAGGGTGGGAAGGGACCTCAGGAGGTATCTAGTCCAACCCCCTGCTCAAAGCAGGACCAATCCCCAGACAGATTTTTACCCCAGTTCCCTAAATGGCCCCCTCAAGAATTGAATTTATAACCCTGGGTTTAGCAGGCCAATGCTCCAACCACTGAGCTATCCCTGTAGAGAGAAAGGCGAGAAGGCCAGTCATGGGGTAATCAGCCCTCTGCTCTCTAATAGGGACTAGTTGTGTAATGTCCCTTGCACAAGACATCCGCTATCACGAACTAGAACTTGGGTTTACCTACAGGCCTCAGCGGAGATCGGCACCTCTTTGTGCCAGGCGCTGCGCAGACACAGTGCGCGACCGTCCCGGACCCACCAGAGACCCTGCAGAAACACAGCCCCAACCCAAAGAGCTCAGTCTAAATGGACACAGGGAAGGGAAACTGAGGCACGGAGACGTGATTTGCCCACAGTGGCGGAGCCAGGAGTAGAACTCACCAGAACACACACACACACACCCGGGCTACGTGTCTCACCCCCACCCCTTCCTGTCAGTCATTCATCTTCAGCCCAGAGGCCTGATCTGTGATGATTCTTCTTACCGAGCTGGCAGAGCTGCCGACATTATTAGCAGCCATCAAGGTATGAAACGATCATTATCGCCTTATCAAAGGCTCAACCCACCGAAGGGAAAGAGTAAAATTTCCCTTTAAAAACAAAAGACAACCCTCCTGCCCCCACCCCACCCCACCCCACCCCACCCCACCCCATCCCCACCCCCAAGTCTCCCAGGCACATGATTCCCCCTTCTAGTGTAATTAGCCATTACAATTAGCCAGAGGAATGATGCACTGATATCATTAAAATTGCTTTAAAATTGCTTCTGGTCCTTGTGGAACTCCGAAGAATTCAGAGCCCTGAATCACTGATAGGTCTGTGTCTAGGGCCCAGGCTTCTGCCGTTGTGTGATGACGTGTGAATCGCAGCTGCTGTCTGCCTGAGTCTGCAGAGAGCCTGGAACGATAGCTCAGGGAGGTGTGAATCCCAGGCATCAGAACGGGATGGGCGCTCCAAGCCCCACCAGATTGCACGCAGGGCAGGAGCTCTGAAGCTTCTCCGGCTAGCGTTTATGACAAACTGGCCCTACAGCACTCTGCAGTAATAAAATAACATATGGAGATATACCTATCTCATAGAGCTGGAAGGGACCCCCAAGGGTCATCGAGTCCAGCCCCCTGCCTTCACTAGCAGGACCAATTTTGCCCCAGATCCCTAAGTGGCCCCCTCAAGAATTGAACTCACAACCCTGGGTTTAGCAGGCCAATGCTCAAACCAATAGACTCCATCAGCATTCGTTAATAAGAACGGCCAGACGGGCTCAGACCAACGCTGTACCCCAGTATCCTGTCGCTGATAGTGGTCAGTGCCAGATGCTTCTGGCAGATGGAGGTTTAGGAACACCCGGTACATGGGGTTACCGATTATTCAAACCACCATAGCACTTACCGAGATCAGGGGCTCCCCATAGTGATCAGGGCCCCGTCGGGCCAGGTGCTGCCCAGACCCAGCCACTGCCCTGTAAAGTTTACAAATTAACACAGACAAATGAAGGATTAGAATCGCCATTTTCAGAGCTAATTGCAAAATGGATTTTCCATGCCATGAAAACAACTGAGATTTTGAAAAAATGTAATCCCCGATCAGGACCAAAAAAAAAAAAAAAAGTTGAAATGTTTTGCTACGGGAAATTGCAGCAAAAGTTTCCTTTACAGTCAATGGAAATGTTTCGTTTCGATACATTTGAAATATTTCATTTCCATGCAGACTTTTAAAAAAATTATTTATAGAAGTTCTAATAAAAATCCAAACGGGATGCCCCAACATTTTTTAAACACACACCCAGCCACTCAAGTGTTTTCAAAATGAAATTTCACCCGGATTGAGAATTTCACTAAAAATTTCTGTTTTGTTAAAAAACTGGTTAGATGAAAATCTTCCAACCATCTCTACCCATTTTATAGATGGGGAAACTGAGGCACCGGGCAATTCAGGACAGATTTTTAAAGGTGCTTAGCCATTTTTCTGCTCAATGTTAGAAAGCCTAAAGAGCTTGTGCACCCAGGGACACTCAGGTAAATTCATCCGAAGTCACTTTTAAAGTGGATTAGTTAAAGTGCATTAAACCCCTGAGTGGATGCTGTAACTCAGAATTNGGGCTGCATAAACTGGGGAATCTCCCGTCGGAGCAGAGAGGATATTTTCCCTCGGTGTCTGGCCCTGGCGTGACCACTGCTGGGACCCAGTGTCCAGTTCTGGTGCCCACAACTCAAGAAGGAGGTTGATCAATGGGAGAAGGGTCAGAGAAGAGCCGTGAGAATGATCGAAGGGTTAGAAAACCTGCCTTGGAGCGACAGACTCTCTGAGCTCGGCCTGTGGAGCTCAGCAAAGGGAAGGCTCAGGGGTGGCTTGGGCACTGTCGGTAAGTAGCTGCCCGGGGAAGAAATATTTAGTAACGGGTTCGTCAGTCTAGCAGCGGCAGGTCAAACCCGATCCAATGGCTGGAAGTTGAGGCCAGACAGACTCCGACTGGAAATAAGGCAGCTGTTTCAATGGTGAGTGTAATGAACAATTTCCCCGGGGCGTGGTGTATCCTCCATCACTGACTGTTTTTAAATCGAAGAGACCTGCTCTGGGAATTATTTCGGGGCGGTTCTCCAGCCTGGGCTGTCCAGGCGGTCAGGTTAGATCACAATGGGCCCGGCCGGCCTTGGAATCGATGAAACCACCCTCTCTTCGGTCCGGAGCTCTACAGATCAGCCTGATCTCCCGGGCGGCTCTGAAAGGTGCCGCTGGCAACCGAGGCTGTCGAAGATGCAACCCCGTGGCTCCGGAAACTGGCCGCCTCTTCCATGCCGGTCGGACGCACCCTAACGCCAGCCAACGCAAGCCAGCCCCCCACCCCTCCCCACCTAAGAGTTCTCCCCTTCCCAGCACGGCCTGAGCCAACCCAGTCCCAACAATTCCCTGAGATGTAAGGAGCCGGATTCAGCTCAATGGAAGAGCCCAAGGCGCAAGGATCAGACAGAGGGGGGCAGAGAAAATAGAGGCACAAAGAGGGAACTTGCCCAAGATCACCCAGCAGGTCGGTAGCAGAGATGGGAAGAGAACCCAGAAGCCACTGGACCATACCACCGTGCAGGAAAGCAGCTATAAAGATATTTCCTCTCTCCTTCAGGACTCCTGGGTTGTATCCCCAGCTCTTGGAGGGGAGTGGGGTCTAGTGGTTAGAGCAGGGGGGCTGGGAGCCAGGACTCCTGGGTTCTATCCCTGGCTCTGGGAGGGAAGTGATGTCTAGTGGTTAGAGCAAGGGGGCTGGGAGACAGGACTCCTGGGTTCTACGCCTGGCTCTGGGGGGGAGTGGAGTCTAGTGGTTAGAGCAGGGGGGCTGGGAGCCAGGACTCCTGGGTTCCACTCCAGTGAGTTCCTTGTCGCTCCTTCCCCCCCAGCTGTACTAGGAAGACAGGAATATTTAGCTGCCATCTGGGGGAGGCTACCAAGCCCTACAAGCCGCTGTGATGGAAGGCTCCAGGCACAAATTACTGTTATCTGCCCAAGCCCCTCCGAACCCTAACTTACAATCAGCACTAATCATCCTGTCAGCCCGTCACCATTACCACTGAAACATCCCTCGCCCGCTGGGGGAGAGAACCCCGGGCCTTAAAGGGACATCCCCCGCTAACCAGGCAGTCCCTGCCCTGGGTGCCGCACGGCTGAGCTTTCAGCACGCACCCGGGGATTTGCACACACCAGAGTTCTGAGGCTGTGTGCCTAAATCCCCTGCTCAGCTTCAAAAAGCAGGGACCGGAGCACGGACCAGCTCGGCCCTAGACAGGGTGACCAGATGTCCCGATATTATAGGGACCACCCTGATATTAGGGGCTTTGTCTTATACACGCAACTATTCCCCTGGCCCCCCCCCCAAAAAAAGGGTCCTGATTTTTCACACTTGGTATCTGGTCACCCTAGAGAAAGTGGGAAGTGACCCATTTTGGGGCCCCGCATCGGCATGGGCTCAAGGAGACCATTTTGGCCAGGATCGCAGCCACGGGTTTGATCCCCAAGTCTGGGCAAAACCTTGGTTGGCGACCTTCAGAAAAGCGGTGTTTTTCCAGGACGCTCCACGCTACGCCCACACCTTGAATACCACGTGTAGTTCTGGTCACCCCAGCTCTAAACGAGTATTGGAAGAGGTGCAGAGAAGGGCAACAAAAACGATCTGGGGGATGGAACAGCTTCCGTACGAGGAGGGATTAAAGAGACTGGGTCCGGTCAGCTTAGAAGAGACGATAGCGGTCTATAAAATCATGAACGGTGTGGAGACAGTGAATAAGGAAATGTAATTTACCCCTTCACAGAACACAAGAACCAGGGGTCACCCAATGAAATGAACAGGCAGCAGGTTTAAAACAAACAGAAGGAAGTATTTCTTCACCCAACGCACAGTCAACCTGTGGAACTCCTCGCCAGGGGATGTTGTGAAGGCCAAAAGTAGAACTGGGTTCAAAAAAGAACGAGAACAGCTCCTGGAGGATAGATCCATCAATGGCTATTCATCAAGATGGCGAGGGACGGAGCCCCATGCTCTGGGTGTCCCTAAACCTCTGACAGCCAGAAGCTGGGACTGAATGACAGGGGATGGATCACTCGGTAACTGCCCTGTTCTGTTCATTCCCGCTGAAGTACCTGGCACCAGCCACCTGTCTGAAGATAGGATACTGGGCTAGATGGACCATTGGTCTTACCCACTACAGCTGTTCTTACATACTTATGAGGCTGTATCTCAGGAACCCTTTGGTCAAATAATCCCAATTTTGGACCACTCACCTTACCCCATGCCCTCATGCGGTGCACCAAATATCAAGGCAATCCAAGTCACCATGAGGATTTTAGAGCATTTAGAAGAGCCTGTGTCCAGTCTTGGGCCCCACACTACAGAAGGGATGTGGACAAATTGGAGAGAGTCCAGCGGAGGGCAACAAAAATGATCAGGGGGCTGGAGCACATGAGTTATGAGGAGAGGCTGAGGGAACTGGGATTGTTTAGTCTGCAGAAGAGAAGAATGAGGGGGGATTTGATAGCTGCTTTCAACTCCCTGAAAGGGGGTTCCAAAGAGGATGGATCTAGACTGTTCTCAGTGGTGGCAGATGACAGAACAAGGCACAATGGTCTCAAGTTGCAGTGGGGGAGGTCTAGGTTGGATATTACAAAACACTATTTCACTAGGAGGGTGGTGAAGCACTGGAATGGGTTCCCTAGGGAGGTGGTGGAATCTCCTTCCTTAGAGGTTTTTAAGGTCAGGCTTGACAAAGCCCTGGCTGGGATGATTTAGTTGGTGTTGGTCCTGCTTTGAGCAGGGGGTTGGACTAGATACCTCCTGAGGTCCCTTCCAACCCCGATATTCTACGATTCAAGCTTTAAAGAGAAAGCTGATCTAAACCTAAATGACGGTAGTTGCATGATGATGACTGATCTCACTAAAGCCAGTGTGGCAGCCAAGTACAACTTGTCAGAAGTTTTTCAATTAAACACATACACTGAAAAGCGCCAATTCAACAGAATCAAAACTGTTTTGAGGAACAAGGTTGGTTTCCATAAGTTTCTTGACTCCAAAACAAACCAAAAAACAAACAAACAAACAAATCATTGAGAAGAAACCTTTCAAAATTGTCCGAACGGGAAGTCTGGAGATTTTCAGAATGACAAGTTTGGGGTTTTGCTCTTTGAAATGACTCATTGTGTTGAAATTTAACTCAGTGACACTGAAAAAAAAAGAAAAAGAAAGAAAAAAAGGTTGAAAGTAAAAAAATAAAAAATAAAGTCAAAATCAGAACAAGACGCTTTGAAATTGTTGAAATGAAACATTTCCATTGACAGGGAGGTTTTTGGGATATTCCGTTTGTGTCGTTTTTTGACATTGCAAAATTTTTGTCCCGATTCAGCATGGGAACATTTTTTTTTAAATGTGAAAAATTGTCATGGGATGGGAAATAGGAGCCCCTTTACGTCATGCAGACACAGCGACACAGGAGGGAGTGCCCGAGGCTCACGTGTGGGCCGAGGGGTTCGCCTGGGTGCCGACTCAGGGGCTAGGAGGGTGGTTTGCAGCCTCGGGAAGCAGTCGCTTATTCACACGCTCACAGAGGCAGGGCTTCTTGGGCACAGAACCGGCTGAAGGGGCAGGCGCGGGGATTCTGGAGCAAGGAACCCTCCTGCTGCTGTTTGTCCCGACTGTACTCGGGGAAACGGGACTTGGGGTGCGTTCTTGGTAAGGAAACCAGATTTGCACCTGACTCGTAGCATCAATGTCTTCTCCTCACAGGCCCAGATCTCAGCGCTGGCTCCTGGGGCCAAAAGGGGCAATATTATTAACATCACAGCACTACCTATAGGCTGCAGCTGGGAGCATGGTCCCTTTGAGCTGGGCCCGGTATGTTCCCACAGGAAGAGACAGGGCGAGCCCCAAAGATCTCACCGTCCAGACAGACAAAACAGCCCCCTTACCCCACGGGATGGTATCTCCCTGAGGTCACACAGCAGGGCCAGTGGCAGAATTGGCCTAAGTTTCAGTGGAGTGCCTTAGTTGCTAAATCACTTCCCTCCCACTGCTGAGGAGAGAGCCCAGGAGTCCTGGCTCCCAGTCCCCCACCCCACTCCAACCACTAGACCCCACTCCCCTCCCAGAACTGGGAATAGAACCCAGGAGTCCTGACTCCCAGCCCTCCACCCCACTCCAATGACTACACCCCACTCCCCACCCAGAACTGGAAATAGAACCCAGGTGTCCTGACCCCCAGCCCTCCAACCCGCTCCAACCACTAGACCCCACTCCCCTCCCAGAACTGGGAATAGAACCCAGGAGACCTGACCCCCAGCCCCCCACCCCGCTCCAACCACGAGACCCCACTCCCCTCCCAGAGCTGGGAAGAGAAACCAGGAGTCCTGACCCCCAGCCCTCCAACCCTCTCCAACCACTAGACCCCACTCCCCTCCCAGAACTGGGAATAGAACCCAGGAGTCCTGACCCCATTCCCTCCTCCTCTAACCACTAGGCCTTGCCACCAATCAAAAATATTCCATGGTTTAAAAAAAAATAAAAATCCTTTGTCTCTGTCCTTTCGCTGACAAATCCAGCCGCCACTCCAGGGCCGGTAATGCCGGCTGCCTTGTGAATTCTGCTACTGGCTTTAAGCTTCCTTTAAAAAAAAACCCCTAAAGCCCCTCAGTCAAATCCAGCCTCAATCTGGCGGAAAATAAGACCAAACCCCGCTCCCCGGCGCTCCATGCAGGCGGTTTGAGTGGCGAGCCCATTGGAAACCGGTTTCGTTTGCTCTAGATCCCAGAAGTCGCCTATGTAAATAGTCAGGTGGCGACCGAGTGAGAAATATGGGGGAGGGGATGACGCTGGGGGGGGAAAACATATGGGCCCACTGGTGTAAATCAGCACAATGCATTGACATCGACCAGTTTGCACCAGCTCGGGGTGGGAAAAGAGACCGACAGCAGCAGACGGTCCAGCCAGACGCTTGCTGGGCCCGGATCCAGGCCTGGGGGAAAGCCCCCCGGAGCGATGCTGCTCGACCCGGCCCGGGCTCGGCGCTCCCAGCGGAACGGGATGGAGGTTTGCCAGCACCGGAGCGGGGTTTCCCAGTTAGGCAGGACTTGGCAACTTCACCCAGAGGTGTCTGAGCAGACGGCCCAGGGGAGCAAGAATTAGGGTGACCAGACAGCAACTGTGAAAAATCGGGACAGGGGGTGGGGGGGTAATAGGCACCTATATAAGAAAAAGTCCCCAAAACCGGGACTGTCCCTATAAAAACAGGACATCTGGTCACCCTAGCAAGAATCCAGACGCCTGATGCTTCCATAGCCCCCGCATGGGACTTCAGCTGGAAGCCCAGGCTCCCAGCACCCCTGAGAAAGGGCCTATTTTGCCCCCTCTCCTCTGAACCTCCCTTGTCACCTCTCATCTTCGATTGCAAGCTTTTCCGGGAGGGGCTTGTCTTTCTGTTCGGTGTTCGTGCAGCACCGGGCACAGGGTGTGTTGGGGGGGTTTCCGATCCCCGCCAGGGAGCTCTGTGCGCTACTGTGATGCTAATGAAATAATTATCACCGTAACTGGTTCCGTGCCAGGCGCTGTACATACCACAGTCAGAGGCAGCCCTGAAGATGTGGACAATTTAGAGGCCAAACGGACCCAGGAGAGATTTTTTTATGTCCTTTTTACAGACAGCGTGATGCAGTGGCTAGGGATGTCAGGGGACCACTGTTTGACCTTTGGCAACTCACGCCCCTGCTCCCTGCCTCAGTTTCCCCTCAGACCCTTTGTCTTGTCTAGCTAGAGGACTCTCTCTGGCGCCCCCTGTTGCCAGCTGCACAGAACACAGGCAGCAGCTTCCCTCTAACACTGGGGGCGTAGCTTGGCCTACGAAAGCAACCCAGTCCGCAGCCTGTTAGCGTATTTCTGTTGTGAGCTCTTCGGGACAGGGGCTAGCCTCTCGTTCCGTGTCTGTGCCGTGCCTAACACAGTGAGGCTGGGATTACCCAAAACAAAACCCCGTGGCAATACGACACACCTGTCCCAGTGGCCGTGTGCGCGGGAGGGATGGTCCAGGGGTTTAGGCGCTAGCTAAAAATGTGTGAGTTCAATTCCCCGCCCTAGATGTGCTCAAATCATTTTGCTGCTGCCTGCCTCAGTTTCCCCATCTGCACAACGGCCTCGCGGAGGGGTTGGGATGTTAACGGCATTAAAGGTAGTGACGCACACGGAGCTCTAGGGCTGGAAAGCACGAGATAGAAACCAGGGATTCTGTCACCATCACAACTCTTCCAAGCTGCTCCAATTAATTCCTCCGCCGCCCAGCACAGCTACACCTAACACGGCGGCTGCAGATAATTCCCAGGGGCTGCTGCCAGCTCCGGGGGGCTGAGTGAACGCTGTGTGGGTGTGTACTTCAACGCTGGGTTTGCTGGCTTTCACACCTGTGAGTTTTTGCTGAATTGTGACCTTCTGGAACTGCACCAGATAGCTCCGGCCCGCCTTAAATTCTGTTCTTTTTTTTTGGCCGTTTAATCATGTGTGGGTTCACACATGCACATATGTTTGCACACGCATGTGCACATGCTGACACCTGGGTTTGCACACACATGTGCAAAGACAGGAGAAATCAGCTGACGCAGTGAAAATCAGCAGGAGCTGCCCAGACGCAGTGACGCAGTGAAAATCAGCAGGAGCTGCCCAGAGTACAAACCAAAACGCACGACACCTGGTCCCACCTGCACCCACCTCGCCTGGGCCTGCTCTGTGCACCACAGCTGCACTCATTGGACCGGGGGAGTTTGGAAAGCAACGTCCTTCAGCCTCTCTAGCGGAGACCCCAACCCAGTGCGTGAATCGGGGCATCCTGCCTGAGAATCATCAGCCACTCTGCCCCAGTTCCATTGCTCCCCATCTCTCCAGACAGCCCCACCACCCACAAGTCTTCTCCCATAGCCCCGCGGCAGGTCTCCTGAAAGTGAGGGTCAGCCCCATATCCTGGCTCCAACAGCGACCAGCATCAGAGCTTCAAGGGGAGTGCATGGTGCAACCATACGGGAGCGATCCACTCCTGTCTTCCCCTCCCGGCTTCTGGGGTTCCCCTCCTGCTCCGCTCTCCAGGACCGTTCCCAGCATGCCCTAAGCCAGCTGGTTCTTCCCCTCATTCCTAGGGGCCCCTGCAAAAACCTTCCTGCAATCTGCTGGGGATCCCCAGCTCCAGCCAGTTCTCCTCAGCACCAGCAACTCCCAAGTACCGCTCTCCTGCAGCTTTTTTCCTATAGCCACTTTCTTCTTCCAGTTCTCCTCCCGTCTGAAACACCCCTCCATCAGCCAGCCAGCCCTCCCTTGCTTTATATGGCCCAGCTGCCTCCTCTTAAGACCAAGGGGGAGGCAGCTGACCAGGCAAAGTGCATGGGCCCCGCTCCCTCTTAGAGGGGCCAATCACCCCGTGACAGCCCACCCCTTCCAAACCACAAGATTGGCTTAAAAATCCATGCCATTTAAAAAATAAAAGATGTGATGTTCTTTTGATCCACCTTCTAGGTTTTTAGCATGGGGGGGGGGGGTGTCAAACTTTTGTCCACAACCTCGGGGGCTAGAAATTCATTCCCCCGCCCCAAAATGCAAGCTGAAATTCTCATGGAATCACAGGACTCCAGGAGCTGGGGCTTTTAGCAGTATGGCGAGCCGCGCCGTAGCATCACGCCAGGTGGCGACATCCGCACTGTTTCATCAGAGATTCCAAGGCCAGAAAGGGGACCGTTGGGTGGTTATCCGGTCCTGACTTCCTATAGAAGACCAGCCGGGGACTTCCCTGAATGAATCCCTGTTCACAGTAGAGCAGCTCTTTCAGAAAACCAGCCCATCTTGATTTAAACATCGACGCGGCAGGAGCATCCGCTGCACTCATCGGTGGATGGTTGCAACGGTCCATTACGCTCACTGTTAAAAATCTGCCCCTGGTTGCTGGTCTGAATCAGTCCGGCTTCAACTTCCAGCCATTGGATTGTATTAGTGCAGCAGTTTTCAAACGGTGGGTCGCGACCCCATTTTATAGGGGTCGTCAGGGCTGGCTTAGATTTGCTGGGGCCTGCGGCTGAAACCCCCCGGGCTCAGGTTACCAGCCCCCTGCCTGAGGCTAACGTCCAAGTCACCCCTCACCTTTTCTTTGATGCCGAGCTCCTGGAGCGGCTCAGGGTAAGGTAGGCTTCCCAATCCTGTAATCATGACCTGGGCTCTTCTCTGACCCCGCTCCCATTGATCCACCTCCTTCCCGCGTTGTGGGACGCAGGATCCCAGCAGCGGCCGCACCAGGGCCGAACGCAGAGGGAAAATAACCTCTCAAGAGTCCCGGGATGGTGTTCGCCCTTGGGCACCGTGTCGCACCGGGAGCTCCCGTTCAGCTGATTCTCCACCGGGACCCCCCAAGTCGATTTCAGTGCCCGTGGGCCTGGATTCCGAGGGCTTGTTATTCCCGGGGACAGTCGAGGCTGGTTGAGAATAAACTGCCCATGTGGCCCTGGAACGGCGAGAGCAGAGTCGTGATTTCCGAAGCGCTAACCCTGGTCGGTTTCTCCGTGGAGACAAACCCCGAGTTAGGAATCAGTTTAGCTGCATTGGTGTAACTACGGCAGTTAAGTATCAGGGGGTCGCCGTGTTAGTCTGTATCCACAAAACCAACAAGGAGTCCGGTGGCACCTTAAAGACTAACAGATTGATTTGGGCATAAGCTAAAATTCATTTGCAAATTTAGCACCATTAATTGGGGCTTGACTAGGGCCTGGGAGGGGCTGGCTCGTTACAAAAGCAGCTTTGCCTCTCCTGGAATTGACACCTCCTCATCTATTATTGGGAGTGGATCACATCCACCCTGATCCAATTGGCCCTGTCAGCACTGGGTCTCCACTTGTGAGGTAACTCCCTTCTCTCCATGTGCCAGTATATTTCTGCCTGCATCTGTAACTTTCACTCCATGCATCTGAAGAAGTGGGTTTTTTACCCACGAAAGCTGATACCCAAATCAATCTGTTAGTCTTTAAGGTGCCACCGGACTCCTGGTTGTTTTTACGGCAGTGAAGGCTGTCCTTTCCCAGCACCGTCCTTACACCCCCTAATGTAGACGCAGCGTAGGCCAAAGGTGCTGAGGTTGTTTCTCCTAGTGACTATACCCCCGGCGGGAGGGGACCCCAGAGCTGTATTCGATACCCAACTCTGCTCTTGGCCTGACCGATGCCCTGGAGCTAGTCGTCTCCCCTGCTCTGGGCCTCGGTTTCCCCATCTGTAAGGTTTGTTGGTAAAGCGCTTTGAGATCTGCAGATGAAAGCAGCGAGGTCCTGGCAGAGCAGAACAGCGTCGTCACCTTCCTCCGCTCCACAGCACATGTATCCCGGTGGAACTGTGCCCACCCTAGGGGAATTCACGACTGGCGCAAGGCCTGAAATAACTGTGTCCACGCTGCCCCCCGAGGTTTGGGGAAACAGCAGCCCGGCCCCTGAGAAGGCAGCAGAACACAGACGTTAACGAACTCGATGGAATTATTAATTATAATAAAACTACAGCAACCTCTGGGCCACTTTCCCCAGTTTCTGGTGGTAAATGCAAATCGTTCTGCTCCGGGGGATCTCCAGTTGGGGAAGGCAAAGCGGGGATCTCCGTAAAGAAGAAATACAGAACAATCAGAAGGGTGACGTGTTTAAACTGTCTGTAAACTCTGCCCTCCCTCCCCCTGGATGCTGGCAGCCTGGGCCCTTTGGCCCAGGACAGCCCTTGAGCTGGGGTCAGTACCAATGCATCAGACACACAGACTGGGGGAGGGGGAAGAGGCCCATATAAAGTGGGGGTGCGATGGATTGAAATGTGTGTGTGTGGGGGGGGGGTGACAGGGAGACAGACACCAGTGGGAGCTAGAATAGGGGGACAGACAGACACCAGTGGGAGCCAGAGCTGGGGGTGGGGGGATATGGGGAGGGGACAGACAGACAACGGTGGGAACCGGAGAAGGTGTGTGGGGGAAATGGGGAGGGAGGGGATAGACAGATACCCATGGGAGCTGGGGATGGGGGGGATATGGGGACAGACAGACACCTGTGGGAGCTGGAGATGGGG
>QXTE01000329.1:277879-303478 GCA_003942145.1 Platysternon megacephalum | reverse complement strand
GGGGAGGACAGACAGACACCCGTGGGAGCCGGAGATGGGGTGAGGGGATATGGGGGGGAGGAGACAGACAGACAGACAGACACCCGTGGGAGCCGGGGCGGGCTGGATCGGGGCCCGGCCGGGGCAGCAGCAGGCGGGGAGGAGAGATCAGCGTGTGGGGAGGAGGAGGAGGAGGAGGAGGAGGAGGAAGAGCAGCTGGGCGGGGGGGGATCCGCCTCCGAGCCGGAGAGCCAGGCAGGGGTTAAAGAAAAAGCCCCTTCCACTTCCGGATGTGCTCACAGCTCCCGGGGCTGGGCAGACAGAGCATCTTTCTTCCTCCTCCTCCTCCTCCTCCTCGGCGAGCCCCGGCCCCGGGACCGGCCCCCGCCGCCGCTGCCCGGGGACGAAGCCGAGCGAGCCGGGAACCTGCCACCGAGCCCAGCCCGGCCCCCCTCCCCGGCCCCCCCTCTCCTCTGCTCTGCAGCTTTTTGGGGGTGGGGGGGCCCCTGATCTCTTGAAGGGGGTGGGGGCAGTAGGGATCTGTGCCCCCCCACCCCACCCCTCTTCCAGCTTTTCCCCCAGGCCCCCCCCGCCGTTGGAAGGCGAGAAATCTCCTCTGGGCAGAGGGCTGGGGAGGGAGGGAGGGAGGGGTGGGGGCTCGCCCTGCTTTCGGAGGGGGAAGGCAAGCAGCAGAGTGCTTTGGGAGGGGGGGGTTTGCTCCATTTCCCCCCCCCCCCTTCCTCAGCCCAGCACCAGGGTGGGTTGGTTTTTTTTTTTTTAAAGGATCATCAGTCATTCTGCCTTTGACAGCTCTGAATACTTGATGGACAGCTGAGGCAGCCAAAAGGGCTACTGGGGAGAAAGAGAGAGAGAGGAAAAAATCGACTGCAAACCCCCCCCCCCAGCTTTCTCCAGGACCCCCCCCCATCCACCAATGCTTTGCCTCCTTGCATTCGCTTTCTGGCCAGCCTTGAATCAGGGTTAACTAAGGCAGGGAGGAGGAGACCCCCCACCCCGAGCATTGAGTTTGGACCCAGAGCTGGGGGGTGGGGGTGGGGGGGAGATCTCGGATCCTCGCCCCCCCCATACACAGCCCACTTCCTAAGGAGAGCGAGAGGAAAGAAAGACCCCGACTTGGACTCAAACGCCAAGCATCCGATGGCACAAAGGGTAGGTCGGGGGGCACTGAGTTCTGGATGGCCCCATGTCCGCCTGGGCAGTGGAGGGTCCCTGTCTAGCCAAGGGGCTTTGGGAAGGGGATCTGGGATTTGAAAGGGGGAGGGGGGGTGCTCTGAATGGCTCCCCCCCCCCTTCCAAAAAAAAAAGAGCCTAGTTTGTGTGTTTATGGGGCTGCTGGAGCCAGTGTTTCTCTGTGTGTGTACAGATCCCTTCTGTTCCTAGCCTCTCTTCTTCCTGGGCACTTTGCTTTGCATGCAGAGCTCTCTCTTCGGCTGGTGCCGGGTTTGCGTTGCAAGTGCCAGATGTTGTTTTGGTGTGTTTTTTCCGGGGGGGGTATGTTTACACTCAACTTTTTCTTTAAAAAAAAAAAAAATTGGAAGCCTCTTTGTGTTGTCTCTTTGCATTGCTCCGTTTTCTTCCACAACTGTTTGCTTAGCAGCCTCCTCTCTGCCCTAGCCGGGGGGAGATGGGCGATGAATGCGTGTGTCTACACAACCCGTAGATTGGTTGGGATTTTGCACCGTGTAAACTAAGCAGGCTCCTGCCTGGTTGTATTTTCGACTTTCTCCCCTCTCGGCATGGCTGGGAGAGCCTAGATTGCTCATTTCGGGGCTTTAATGGGTTTACGTTTAATTGGGGGGTACTTTGTGCTTCGTTTCTGAAGTTTTTACAACTTCTTTTCGACTCTAATCCTCTCCTTGGAGTGAGTGGAAGGAGCTCTGGTGCTCGGAGCCAGGAGTTAATGTGGCTTTAATCTGCCCAGTTGTTAGAAATTTAGCAAGCGTTTCCTGAAAGATTTTCCTCCTATTTTGAAATCACATTTCTATTTTGCTGGGCGCTTTCTCGGGATCTGACGCATACATACTTTTAGACACAAACAGCCCAGCCTCTCTATCTTATTCGCGACCCTAAAATATCCGCACAGCTGTTAAAATACAAACTAACACTATCCGGCTAAAAGCAGGGGGGGGGGGGAGTTAATGCCAACGTTCAAAAAACTAGTAACTTTATAAAGACTTGGGGAAAAAAAAATTGCAAGCCATCCTCCATCCGTATTCTCTACATCCTGCATAAGTTAAGTTTCCACGCGAAAGAGAAAAGTTTGTCATTAAAAAGAAGGGGGAGAAATAAGACAGGGAAAGATCAGTGTGCTTTGAAAATGCCACGAAACTCTGGGAAGACAATTTAAAATAAAACGAGGCACATTAAATTGATGAGCAGCATTATGATGTGAGAACTCCAGTGTGTGTTCTGGAAGCGAAAACAGATATAAACAACTTTTTAAAAAAGGCAAATAAAACTCGAATCGACTCTCCCGAGTTTACAGAAAATCTATTTAGATTTTTAAAAAAAAAGTTAAAACGTGTTTAAAACAGATTTCCCTCTTGCTCATAAAAATCGAAGCCTTTGATTATATATATATATTTTCTCAACTCATTCCAAAGTCAAACAACCTCCAAACGGCTAATGGAGAATAAAAATGACTTGCTTGAATTGGTTGAAAAGGCTTGAGGAGGAAAGTTGGCAAGATTTAAATAAGAATAGCTGTCATGTTGGAATAATTTCACAGTCCCTTTTTTTCCCTTTAAAAGGTCTGGTTAAGGTAAAAAGTGGAAAGCGTGTTTAATAAATTATACCTCAGTTCACAGAGTTCAGTTTAAAAAAAAAAAAGATTGGGATTTTCTTTCTATTTCTAGTTAGAAACCAACATCTAAGGGACGGGCAAAGTAAGGATTTAAAAGTTTATTTACAATGAAAAAAGAGTTGAAAGCAAGAATCTCAGAACTAGGAGCACATTTCTATTTTAAATGTCAAATGTCCTCCTCGAAAATATGTTGAAAATATCTGTCACTTCTTTTTTTTTTAAATAACCCCCCAAACTCCAGTTTAAAAAAGCGAGACAAATAATGTTTTAAAGGCGAAGTTTGCAAGAAAATAACAAGATTTATCGCAGCAAAGAATCCTGTGGCACCTTATAGACTAACAGACGTTTTGCAGCATGAGCTTTCGTGGGTACGTTAGAAACTTTTTTTAAAGGCGAGAAAGGGGGAAAAGATCCTGCTGTTGGAGGGGAAACTTCCCAGCGAGGGTGAAAGGAACAAGGTTCGAGCAGCACCAGCTCTGGGGTGAAATTGACCACACCGTTTGATGGCGTGAAAGTAACACATTTTGCAGCGGCTGATCCCGAAAGCCGCTGTGTTGCTGGAGTTAAATTAACAAAATGTTGCTGGGCAGGAACTAATTACAAAAAAAAAAAAAAGAAGAAGAATGTTTAAATGACAAAAGGGGTCGGTAAAGAGCGGTATTGATTTTTTTTTTTAAAGCAAAAACTTGGCTGGAAATCAGATCAATGCAATTCACAATGTTGTGATTAAGGGTTTATATTTCTCCACTTCTCGCCCTCCTAATAGAGATCCGATCAACCCCTTGTCAATAGCTTCTTTACAAAACCAAACAAGCAGACCAATGCCTTGTTTTTCTTTAGGGGAGGGGGGCTTGTCATGGGGAGGGCCGTTGCAAAGTAACTCCCCCGCTTCTGGTTACGCAGTGTCTGTGCAAAAAACTACTTCTCCAGCTCCCCGGATCTGAGATGTTTTTGGTGCAAAAAAAATCCTCCCCCACTTCCTCTCGGTGCATTCCCGACCCGGGGGCCGCTGCGGCGGCTGCGTTTGGGAGCGGGTGACTCGGCCGGCGGGCGGTCTCCCCTGACACCCACCCCTTGTTTTCCACCTGCCTTGCAGTACGATGACCTGGTGCATTACCCTGCCATGGATGGAGTCGCGTTGCCGGGGTTCGGGGACCCTCACACGGGTCGGAGTTTGCAGCACCACTCGCTGAGCCAGAGCTCGCCCTATGGATCGGCCGGGCTAGCCCACCGAGCAGGCATGCCCCCGGGGCTGGGGAATACGGACGCCTTGAAGAGGGAGAAGGATGAGATCTATGGGTAAGGAACCGGGGCTGGGCTCCGGCAGGGGGACGGGGACTCCCAGAGACTTGGGGCGGGCGCGGGGGGATTGGCCCAGGCGCCGCTGAAAATCGCTGGCTGGGAGAAGCAAGTTGTGTGTGTGTGTGTGTTGTGTGTGGGGGGGTAAAGCCTCGGGGTTGTTTTAGTTGGACCTAGGCGTTGTCTGCCTGGCGAGCCCGCTAGGGTTTTTTTTTTTGAAGGGTCTTCTCTTCATTTAGGGCTGGATCCGTCTAATTACCGGGGGGATCCATTTGATTTCCAGGAGGTTCTGGTCAGTTTCACTGCTGGTGGGACCAGCTGTCTCTCTCCCCTTTTATTTCCAGTGTGTGTGTGTGTGTGTGTGTGTGTGTGTGTGTGTGTAGGTAATTTGCGGTGGAGATTTCTGAACGTCGGTCCGTCTAGGACCGGGGCTGTCTGTCTGTCTGGCCATTTTCTGTCTGTTTGCTCTCCATCCAGTTTCTGGGGGGTTGGTTGGTTGGTTTCTAACCATGTATTTCGAGGGGGAATCTCTCTCCGCCTGTCATCCCAGTAGTTTCCCGGAGAGAGAGAGAGAGATTTACCCACCCCGGACAAAACAAAGGGCACTTTGAGAGGGAAAGGCCGGGTTGTCATTTTCCAATCAGGCTCCCCAGAGGAAGGGTGCCCGAGCGGGGCTGGTGGAGGAATCCAATAAAACGGAGCAAAGTTTGGGTGCAAGCGGAGGAGAGCAAAGTGGCTGGGGGACCCGGGAGCGGGGGGTGATTTTGAAGGCCCAGGGAGAGGAAGTTTTTCTCGGCTTGGGGGGAGCACTTTGATGCCCCGGTCTCTCATGGCCCTGCATGCTTCGCCATCAAAGTTATTTCCCGTAGCCCGAAGCATTTTGCGCTCAGGACCCAGAAGTGGGGGGGTCAGTGCTGGAAAAAGGGGGGGTGCTTTTCCGGGCAGGAGAAAAGGCTGCGTCGGAAGAGGCGCCGCTTGAAAGAGAAAGTCCAGAGGTTTTCTACAGGTGAGGCCAGACATGCAAGCCAGGGAAAGACCCCGGGAAGGGAAGGAGGGGACATGAAATACTCCTGAAACCTAAACCCACCCCCGGGGAATAACTGTCCCTTGGAAAGGAGGAAATAAGTGAAAAATGCTGAGGTGTCAGCCATGGCCCCCGGGTTTGTAGGGAGACAAGGGAAAGGTGGAGAAAAAGAGGGAAAGGAGGAGAGAAAACAGAAGAGAAAGAGGGGACAGACAGAGGAAAGCAGAAGGAGGAAGGGAGAAGAAAGGCAGGAAAGAGAAAGGAGGGAAAGAGAGAAAACAGAGACATAGAAGGCAAGAGCCCAGGAGGGAAAGAGAGAGAAATGGCTCCCTTCTGAATAAGGTCAGCAGCCGATGCAGAGGACAGAAGGAGCCGAAAACTACAAAGACCAGAGCCCAGCCGGGACCCCTTTCCCCCCTACCCCCAAAGATTTTGCAGTCACTATTGAAGGAATAGGGACCGGGTGCGACGAGGGGCGTTAAAGTTTGCCAGCCACTTTCTTCGAATCCCGGCTTTTCTGGCTCCATGTAAACATTTCTAGGAGCAGGGAAATGAAACTATTTTCCTCCCCCCCCCAAGGGGCATAGTCCCCCTCCCTTCCCCCCATGCGTGTGCCCCCTTTGCCAGAGTGGAGGCTGCTTTCAATTTGCAACTATTTGTTGTTTTTACTCGTGGGCTCTGTGGAGACTCTGGTCTCGGCTGCTGGGTTGACACGCCAGCTCTCAAGTTCCAGGAGGGAGAGACACACTTAGGAGATAACATGGTTTATGTTGGCTGCAAATATTTACATAGCATCTGCTGTGTGAACTTGTGCAGCGGGCTGGGAATGCACAGTGTGTGTGTGTGTCTAGATGGAGCGGGAGAGAGAGAGCGAGCCTGCTCGGGCCTATGTGGATATATCTGGATGTGTGTGGGGGTGTATAATGTATATGTGTGTGAGTGGGGATATAGAAACGATCACAGAAATGTAGGGCCCTGCGCTGAGACTGGCCCTAGCCCAGTGGTTCTCAACCAGGGGTACCCGTACTTCTGGGGGTCGGCAGAGCTCTTCCTGGGGGGGCATCAGCTCATCTAGAGAATCGCCTAGTTTTATAACAGGCTACGTAAAAAGCAGCGGCCCGGTCAGGACACACTCAAATTTCATGCAGTGACTTGCCTGTCCAGCAATAGGTACTGGACACTGAAATGTCAGTACAAGATTGATATTCTACTTGATGTATTTGATAATTGTACGGTAACAGTGAGACAGTAATCGTGTGGCGGTGACACTTTTGTCGTCTTCTGCCTGATTTTGTAAGCAAGTCGTTTTGAAGTGAGGTGAAACATGGGGGGACGCGAGACGAATCAGCCTCCGGAAAGGGGGATAGTTGTTTGGAAAGGTGGAGAGCCCCTGCCCTAGACAGTCCCTGATCAGTGTGTGTATATGGCATATGCATGTGTCCACAAAGCGGGATCAGGGCTGCACCCTGTGTGTCTATGGAACATTTTGTATCCAGAGGGCGATATAATCGATATATTACACACTCGGGGCCGGAGCGGTGATATTGCATGGGCGCTGGGTAAGCTGGAAAGCCTGCAATAGAAGTCGGTCCGACAAAAGCGATTCCCGCCCTGCCCTTGTCTTGCTAATATCCTGGGCCCAACAGCAGGCTACACGAGTGGAAAGCATTAAACTTCCGGCACGGTGTGTCTGGGTATATTCTAAATCAGGGGGTCTCAAACTGGGGGTCAGGACCCCTCAGGGGGTCGCGAGGTTATTACATGGGGGGTCACGAGCTGCCAGCCTCCACCCCAAACCCCGCTTTGCCTCCAGCATTTATAATGGTTTATAACAAGTGTTTTTAATTGATAAAGGGGGTCGCACTCAGAGGTTTGCTGTGTGAAAGGGGTCACCAGGACAAAAAAGTTTGAGAACCCCTGTTCTATATATACAGCTACAAAGTGTGTAATGTTGACATACACACACACATAGAGTGTGTATGGGTGTATCTCTAGCTATACGTGCGGTGGAAATACAGGTCTGTCGCATCTTAGGCGCATTTAACACGTGCGATTTCAGCTTTATGCGGTCGGCAAAAACAAGGAAAAAAAAAAGAAGAGAAAAATAATAACTTAAATACTGTTTCTGTAGTGCGGGCGATTCTGCCCGCCATGACACTCAATGTAATTTTGACTATACGCGGTTTTCGCTTTACGCGCTGACTGCGGAACGTAACCCCCGCGTAAGATGAGACAGACCTGTCTGCCCTTAATCTGCTGTGATATACACAGTGCCAATATGTATCTTTAGCTACACACTGGGTATAGTATGTGTGTATGTGGATACATGGATAGCTGTTCATTTGTCGGTCATTCTGTGTGTGTGTGTGTGTGTGTGTGTGTGCAGTAACATTGTGACATGTGTAACAATGTGATACACGGTGTATATGTACGTATAGAATAGTTTTGTATCTATGTCTATATATATATATTTACACAGTGGGTGTATGTATGTCATGCTCTGTGTGTGTGTATATATATTTATACACACGGTGAGGAAGATGTCACACACACACACATATATTAATGTTGCACAATGTATCTGTATGTAGAGACTGGTTTGGACGGGCAGAAATTCTCTAGGCCCAAATCCCTGTTTCCCGCTGCCTTGTGTGTTTGTTTGTGTGAGTGCGAAGACTTGCCCAATGGGAGCGTTTTTATGCCCTCTTTACACTCCCGCTGCACTAGTGTAACTGCCTGCATAAGTAGCCGTTGTCTCTAGTGTGTAAACGATCTATGCACTCTGCGTGTGTGTATGCACATCAGTAGTACATTGTGCCTGTATATACGGACTTGTGTGTGTGTGTACATGTGTGTGTACATGTGTACACACAGTGTACAGGACACTGCCTTTGTATGTATGTCTTTACTGCACATTTCAACGTATGGATGGTGGTTGTGTTGTGTGGCGGTTTTAAATCTAAACATAAACTAAACTTCGGGGCATGGGTAGCTGCAGAGAAGTTAATGGCCACTGGTCAGTTTACACCACTTGAGGATCTGGCCGTGGCTGCATAAATCTGGGCCGCTGACAGTGAGCGTACATGTCCGCACACATGCAGCGCGTACCATAGGGCTGCAGCTTGTGTGGTGTGTCTGGAACCATATTCAACGGAGGAGCGGTACAGTCAAATCTGAATTGGTATCTTCCATGCATATTAATACTACCCACGGTGGGAATAGGTGTTATACACTGCGCCTGCATTGTATAGACCTGAGCGTGAGTAGATCTTCTAGCATGTGTTTTGTGGGTCGATGTTATATGCTGCTGTGCGGGTGTGTATGTGTGTAGAAACGCACAGCAGGGTATAATGCCAACACACACAAACAGATTATAAAAGATATACTCACCATCAGTCTGTTCGTATGTCCGCTTTGTGAGCATATGTCATTGCACGTCAATAGATGTGTTTGTGCGTTTACACACTATAGTGTACAATGCTGATATCCTCACACCTAATGTTTTTATCTCTCTTATGTGACGCTTGTGCGTTAGTTTTATAGTCTAAACCACTAGCCACACAGCTGTGTGTAATATTGCTATACACATTAGATACTGCTGCCCGGTACAAACACACCACAGAAATATTCCCAGGCACATAAGCTATTTACATACGGTATCTGCACACGCCGCATACAGTATTTTCGATGTAGAAATATACACCGGGAACATGTTCTCAGCCTTTCTGTACTGTACAATGCGGAGGCACTCGGTATCAGGGTGTGTATAGATAGAATAGGTATGTTGATATGCATACCTGTGAATTACGAACCTTCCTGTACTATGCAAAGTGCATCCATATTACAGCGAGGGAGTGTGTGTATAGCATGTACGTTTTATGTACTTGGTCTATTTCCCCCCTCTCCCCCGCCCCGCATATCTCTGTCTTCTCTTTTTCTCCTCTAATTTTCTTTCCTTCTTTCTGTGCTTTCCCCCTTCCCCTAACCCTCCAGTTCATACTCCCAGTCTCCTGCCCCCTGCTTCTCACACGCATGTTGATTATTAATGTATCAGGCGTATTATGGTGGTTGCCCAGGGACCAATAGAAACTGGTGCTGGACGAACCCAGAGTAATGGAGAGAGCTCGCCTCTCCCATTCGCAAACCACCCCTTCCCTCTGCCTCCTCTGAGCCCCCTTCTCCCCCTAGGGCTGGACCTTGCTCCCCTTAAGAGAACGGTTCCAAGCAAGCCCAGCCAGCAGTGAATGTTGCCAGCTCAATCCAGGGTCTCCTCTACAGCAGCTCTCTCCCCTCTATCTGAAGTGGTGCTGGTTCTGGTCCAGAAAGGTGCACTAATGGGCAATGACACATCAAGGAAAGAAATCTGGTGCCTTTGCCCAGTATATCGCAGGGCTACGGGATGTGCGTGTCCGTATGATGCACGCAGGTTAAAATTCTGTCTATGCATGTGGAGTGTGTAAAGAGTGTGTGAGTCTCTACACACTTTAAATGTCATCCCGTGTGTATTATACACACCCTGTGTCATCCCCTAGCCGTGTGTACACCCTCATAATGTTCCCTCTTGTGCATTTGACATTTTCCAGCCCAAAATGTTTTGTATTTTGCGGTTTCCGACGACTTTTTGTTTCAAAATTTCCTTCAATTTTCTTTTTAAATTCCCCAAACTGTTTTAAAATGGTCAGAATAACGTTTCAATTTGATTTCAACAAAACCTTTGGCTCTAAATGATTCCCTCCCGAACACACTCTTAAATGCTGCCCAGGAACTGAGAACAATCTGTTCTTCCCCCAGCTCCGCTAATGTGTGTGTATCTTATATACGCTGTGTGTATACACGCTAATAATGCTCTCCCTTGTGTCTGTGTGTGATATATGTGCATATACACACACACAGTAATAATGCTGTCTGGTGTATTATGCACACTGTGTCTGTACCCACCAGTAACGTTACTCTGTGTATTATGTACATACAATTCCTACACCAGGGTTACATGTACTATATACAATATTCACGCATGATGCGTGTTATATGTAGGCTTGGAAGGATTAGATATTTCATCAGAAAATGTTGACCGGACCGTGTGCACCACCAAAATATTTCCATCGATTAAAAACTGAAATTTACAGCTAAGCAAAGCAAAAAGGCAGCTTGCAAACTGCCTAGAGTGTCTTTACTTTGGCTATTTTGACACGGGATGGACGGTTTGCGTTTTCACGATTATAAAGCTTTTTGAATCTCAGTGTCGACTGCCATTAAATAGTGATTACTGGAAGCCCCTCCCCCCCAGTTCCCACAACGGTGACAATTTAAAATAAATAAAAATGGGGGAAAATGCTTAAAAATAAACCTCGAAATTATTAAAAAATTCAAATCTAATTTTGCCCGGCCTAATTATATGCCCTGTGTCTGTCTATATCTGTCTACACCCATGGATTGTGGTCCTCGGTTTGCGTATTTGCGCTGTGTGTGTATATACACTAATGCCATTCCAGTCTGTGTATAACAGTGGGTCTCAAACTTTTTTACTGGCGACCCCTTTCACACAGCAAGCCTCTGAGTGCGACACCCCCAATAAATTAAACACACTTTTTTATATATTTAACACCATTATAAATGCTGGAGGCAAGCGGGGTTTGGGCTGGAGGCTGACAGCTCGCGACCCCCCCATGTAATGACCTCGCGACCCCCTGAGGGGTCCCGACCCCCAGTTTGAGACCCCCTGGTGTATAACTCTCCTTGGAGTGGGTGCACGTGTGTAACAGTCACACACACTGTTAGTATGTATAGCCTTTGTTTGCTCACTTCTGCACAACATGTTGCGGCGATAATCTATTGCACCCCATGGGCATGTGAACAGCAGCTGGCTTGTCTAGATTCTACTCCGTCTCCGTGCTACATTGTGGGTGTGTCTGCACTTGTGTGTAGACGGTGTATAGCACGTGTGTTGCACATTGTGCATGCTTCTGTGCGACGGCGTCTTCTATTACCCAGCGTGTGTCCTACCTTGGGCACGCCGGGAGCTTGTGCGCGATGCTCGGCAATGGCCCCTGCGGATATTACACACTGGGTGGGTTAGAGAGACAAGGCCGGGGAGCGAATATCTTTTATTGAACCAACTTCTGTGATGAGAGACACGAGCTCTCTTCGGGGCTGGGAAAGGTCCTCCGAGCGTCACAGCCAGGTGGCCCAGATTGGTTAGTGGAAGTAGTTAGCGCTTAAGGTCGAACCTGGCCCTTTAACACCTCTGCAGTCCTAGGACAACAAGGGGTGGGCGGGAGCTCTGAATACCTTTCCCAGACCCAAGGAAGAGCTCTGGGAAAGCTGGAAAGCTCGTCCCTCTCTCCAACAGGAGTTGGTCCGATAAAAGATATTACCTCTTCCACCTTGTCTCTCTAATATCCTGAGACAGACACGGCTACAAATTACAACCGGGCGTATGTGTTATATAACACGGGTGTGTGTATAGTTTTGTTTATGCACCACACAGAATGGATCCGTGCGCATGAATGACTACGTGTGTGTGTGTGTGTGTTTATATTTGTGCAGAGGGGTGCAGGTGGTGTATGCGTATTGCACGCTAGCTGTGTGTGTGTGTGTGTGTGTGTGTTACACATGGGCTGGGTATACATTTGCATGGCGTAGATGCCGGGGCGTGCACGGATCGCGGGGCGCTTGTGCACATGTGTGCAATCCGTTGCAGTGGCCGAGCTGTAAGGGTGCAAGTGGAACAGTTGTGTCAGGACCCGTGACGTTATGGGGCCCCAGCCAGCAGAGGCCGCTCTACCTATAGGGCAGCAGATTTTGGGGGGAGGGGCAGATTTTGGGCCCTCTCCTTCCGTGAGCGGTGGGGCAACACGGGCTAACGTATTCTTGCCCCAGGGCCTTCTCTAACCTTGTTCCGGCGCTGATCGGCGGGGTGTCTGGATTGCATAATGCGTGTGCCTTGCACCCTGTGTGTCCGGGAGGGTGACCAGACAGCAAGTGTGAAAAATCAGGACAGGGGGTGGGGGGTAATAGGAGCCTATACAAGACAAAGCCCCAAATATCGGGACTGTCCCTATAAAATCGGGACGTCTGGTCACCCTAGTGTCCGGCTCTAACCTGGCCTCTCTGCGGCAGGCACCCCTTGTTCCCCTTGCTGGCCCTGGTCTTTGAGAAGTGTGAGCTGGCGACCTGCTCCCCCAGGGATACCTCGGGCTCTTACCCCGGTGGGGACGTCTGCTCCTCCGATTCCTTCAACGAGGACATAGCTGTCTTTGCCAAACAGGTCAGTGTCTGGAGCCAGCGGGGGAGGGATAGCTCAGTGGTTTGAGCATTGGCCTGCTAAACCCAGGGTTGTGAGTTCAATCCTTGAGGGGGCCACTTAGGGATCTGGGGCAAAAATTGGTCCTGCTAGTGAAGGCAGGGGACTGGACTCGATGACCCTTCGGGGTCCCTTCCAGCTCTAGGAGATAGGTAGATCTCCATATATTATTATAAAAAAAGCAGGAGAAACCTAAGGCCAGAGGAACGCAGGGGAAGCCGTGCCAATGCTGGGGCCCGACTTGCTCTAGCGTTATCCCCGGGTAAAATCGACTGGTCACCGGCGCGATTCGGGGAACTACTTGGAAAACCCAGCGCTGAATCAGACTCGGCAAATCAGGCCCAGCTGCTATCTTAATCATTGCCAAAAAAACCAAACCAAAACAAAAAACCTTGTGTTGATCCTGCGTTTATAGACATGCCCTGGCCAGGCCGAGAGCGTACATGAGGCTGCATCGTGCTTAAAAATTATAGATATATAAAGAGAGAGCAACGCTTGCTTGGAAGGACTTTTAAAAAGGAGATGGGGGTGAAATCTGATCTTGCATAGGAGGGGCTGGGCCGCAGCAGGGGTGGGAATATTTTAAAATACATAGACACGGCAGAGCCGAGAGTGAAATATACGCATGTGGGGATGTCACGGAAGCTCTGAGGAAAGAGAGATTTCTTTCTCTCTCTCTTTTTATGTTCTGGGGAAATGAGAAAACCAGATTTTTTTTAATCGTGCTAACCTTTTGCCTCTCTGTGTTTTATTTGTGCTGGATTGCCCATGTCTTTCTCTTTCTAGATTAGGACAGAAAAACCTTTATTTTCTTCCAATCCTGAGCTGGATAATTTGGTAAGAAACTTAAAAAAATTTTTTTTTTAAATCTATAATTCCGTGTACAATGCAAATAATCTTTTTTTTTTTTATGGCTTTTCTGCTGGTCCGATTGGCTTTGGGTTGTTTTTCTTTCATTTTCCCCGTTGGCAGCTACTCGTCTTCATTTAAATGTGGCTCCAGTTCTGCAAAGCTATGCCCCGGGAGTGAGCTGATTCTGCTCAGCCTTCATGCAAGCTTGCATTCCTGTTTGGCCTGGGTCTTTGAGCATGGACCCGAGAGACGGAAGCACGTACTCGAAGATGAGTTTAAGTGCTTTCCTCAACAAGGACTTGTACTGGGACTGATTCAGTGCACCCAACGTTAAGCACATGCGTGAAGTCTTAGCAGGATCAGGGGCTAAAGATGTTGCATGCGGGGGAATTCATTCATTTCCTAAATGTAAGAATGAAGGCCCAGATTTTTAAAGGGGCGTTGGCGTTGCCGCGCTCCGCGTTGCAACGGCCAGGTCGTTTTCAAAGGGGACGGAGGCTGCTAAATCCGTCTTGGAAATGCGACGGAGGCGCTGCGGCCTTTCAAAAGCCAGGCCTTATTCACCACCTCAGCTCTTTGAAGCGATGCGGAGTGACGGCGGCGCAGGGGTCTGGCCCACTGGAGTCGCACCAATGGAATCCGCCCTTAGAAAGGCTTTTCAGACTCGCCCGAGTAACAGATTTATTAGGTCTCGTTCTCTGTCGCTTTGGACGTTTACACGGGAGCCAAATGAGTCTCACGCACATCACACGGGCGTGTGCTGGTCTAAATGCCTGTGCCCCGAGCCGCGGAGAACCAGACACGTTAAGTTTCACGTGGAGGGCCGGGGAGAGAAATGTGGAAAAGTAAAGGCTCCATCCAAGTGACTATTTGGGTATAATCCAGCCAGCAAATGAAATAAACCTTGGGCCGCAGCTCCATGAGTTTGGTTTATGCGCTGGCCCCTTTACGCCGCTCCGGCCCCTTTTTGGAGATGCAGATAAGGCCGCCTGAAACGGATTTCCCTTTGTGTTCTCGTTACAGATGATTCAGTCAATCCAGGTGCTGCGATTCCATCTCTTGGAATTAGAAAAGGTAAATCGACACGTTTTCCTCCCTTCCCCCTCACCAGCGCAGCATTGGAGGGGGGGGTCATTATTTTTAACGTTTTTTTATTAAAAAGCAAAAGGAAACCCTCTAAAAGGAACCCTTATAGGCCAGACCCTCAGCTGATCCAAACTGGCCCAGCTCCGTTGGTTTCAAATAGAGCAGTGCTGGTTTGCACCAGCTAGAGATTGTTCCCCTTGATTTTAAGGGAGTTCTGCCAGTTTACACCAGGGGGGAATTGGGCCCATAGACTTCAATAGAGCCACACAATTTTACTCCAGTGACTCCGACAGAGCTGTAGCCAATCTATACTCTGGCCGTATGTTTTGGTTTTTTCCTCCAACTGGAGCCATTGCAAACATCACAAGTAACATTTAGTTAAACACGGTGCAACTTTTTTTGCCCATTCGCAGCTGCTTTGATGATGGATCTGAGGTTTCCTGCGACGACAGCAGAAATGAACCTCCAACCCAATCATTTGAGCAAGGAGAAAGTCCCGCCAAAGCCAACCCCCTTCTAATTGATGTTTTCAAGCGAAGCCGGGCCGCTTGCCGTGGTGAAAGCCGTCACTAAGCCCCACGTGCAGCTGTTAAGTGGCCAAATAAAACGGTTTTAAACCCACGTGGGGCTGAATTTCGGCTTTGGGATTCTTATCCTGGTTCACTGGTACAACGGCCCTCGAAGGTTTAATTTTTCATCCGGCAAGACG
The DNA here is from genome assembly GCA_003942145.1 of Platysternon megacephalum. Lineage (NCBI taxonomy): Eukaryota > Metazoa > Chordata > Testudines > Platysternidae > Platysternon > Platysternon megacephalum. Next base: position 288,402 of record QXTE01000329.1, on the reverse strand, counting down.
GGGGGAGGGGGGCAGGTTCAGAGTAGAGGCCAGGCCTGAGAGAGAGGAGAATTAAAACAAAGGGTATAAACTCAATGTTTTGGCCAAAATCTTAAACAAACCGTTTCGACTTTTTCCAAATTTTATTTTTCCCCCAATAAAACGATTCCCCGCATTCGACCCAAATTGACTATTTGCCGTCATTTTACTTTGCCCAGCTCTAAGCAGGGACTGTCGTTTTGTTCTGCATTTGTACAGCTCCTGGCGCAATGGGGTTCTGGTGCATGGTGGAGGCGGGGCAGCGGTGCTCCCGTAACACGCCTAATAGTCATAAAAACGTACCGCGCCCACAACCCGGCACAACGTGGCCCTGATCCCTGACTGGGGAGCCTAGCTAGAACTGAGCAAACATTTGCATCTGAAAGTTTGTTCTCCAAAAGAAGCAGACTTGGAACATTTTGCGAAGGCCGGGCGATTTCTGAGAGTTGTTGAGGTTGGAAAAAAAGAAACATTCTAAAAAAAAACAAAAACAAAAAAACAAATCAGTGCTTTAATTTGACATTTTCGGATGCGAGTTTTGATTGTTTGGGTTGGAACATTTCTGTTGGAATTTTCCTTTCCTTTGATTTAGTTTTAGTTTTAAAATGTCTAACATCAAAACAAATTGTTTTGGGGTTTGTTTGTTTTTAAGCTTTTAGATTCGCTAAAAGTTCCAAGAAATTTTGTTTTCAGGTCAACACAAAACAATTTTTTTTTAAATTTTGAATTGCCAGCAAGCCCCCCCCCCCCCATTTGATTATTGGGAGAGCTGTAGCTGCTAGACGCTCTGTTACTACGACTAATAATTACTGATTTACAATAGACGTGCTGCTCTGGTGAATAAAGTGACTCCCACGCATGTGTGTTTGTAGGGCTGGGGACTTAAACAGGACAGACCCAGGCCAGATCCCCTTGAACTCGGATTTATGCTTTGCAGAATAAGGATAGAATTAAACCCCTCTTGGCAGTATGCACGGGCTTATGGGCCTCGCTTATCTTTAAGCACCTAGGTAGGCCTTTGACGTCAATACCCCACAGTGGATCAGATCCATAGTGGGTGCTAATTAGTACATTCAGTGGCAGAGTGCCAGTAGAAATGATGGTCAAGGGCCTGATTCCAAGCCGCATGGAATCGCTCCAATTTTTTTTAAAGCAATCAATCTGTCTATGGTGCCCATCACCATAGCCTCTGGGCACGTCCCAATCTTCAGTGTATTTACCCTCCCTGGTGAGACAGAGTGGTGCTGTTATCACAGAGGTGGAACTGAGGCACAGAGAAACTTACAGGTTAGATCCTCCAAGGTGTTTAGGCACCTAGATGTTAATGGGAATTAGGCACCTAAATACGTTGGAAGTGATTTTCCCCAAGATCACACAGGGAAGCTGTAGGAGAGACGGGGACTAAACCCAGGTCTCCCGAGACCCAGGCAAGGGCCCCAACCACTGAGCTGCCCTTCCTCGGTGAGGCTGCTTTGTAAAATAGACTCTGTTAATTCACAGTAGCTGCAGCTAGTTCTGACAATACTTCAGTCTCCGGTAGCCAAAGCCCTGTGTAGCACGTGTCATTGTTAAAGTAACGAAACCAGGGTAGTACAGGCCTCTGCCGCAGCGCCGTGCTGTTAAAGAAACATGTGGAGGTTTATCTTTTTATTTAAAAAAAACCCCACAAAACCACGGGCAGACCTTCCCCTAGCGTAAATCAACGTAGCTCCTTTAAAATCAAGGACAGAGGATTGGAGTTGGAGTCTGAACAAAATACAGACGATGCTGGGAGTTCGACCAAACGCTTTCAATGTGACCCATCCAGGGGATAAGCAAATGATGCCCCTACGAACGGCTGGTTTTGATTTACAGAGAAGCCGGGGGAAATTTCTTGACGCTCTCACACGTGGAGATCGGGATAAACTTTGCATTTGGGCAGCGTGTCTCGTGCAAGTGAAAGACTAGGATGTCTAAGGCCTAGTCTGCACTCAGATTTTGTCCCGGTATAAACTATGTTTCAGAGAGGAGTGGTGTTGTGGGAGGAGACCGTCCCAGGTGGGTGGATGACAGCTGAATTCTGCGGGCATCACGGCAGAATTTGTCGGTTCTCTTCTCCAGCAGTTTAAGGACCGGTCTGAATTAGAAATCTTGCCCCGTCAACATCTAATTGCACCAGTTCCGACCACTAATACGCACGCCATTGAAACGGTTTGAAATCAATTTAACGTACGGTGGTAATAATCGGCAACCGCAGGGCTAGAGGGTCAGATTCTGATTCTAGTTAAACTGGAATAAATCGGGACTCGGAGTCCCGCAAGTCAGTGGAGTTATTCCAAGGGCCGAATTCCAAATCGGCGCACGGCTCTGGGCCGATTTACACGGGGAGTGAGATCAGAATCGGGGCCCTATGGACGTCACACATTGCGAGGTTAGCGAGCCGACTCTCCGCCCCTTTCCCTGGTGTACGGCAGGAGTCAGCTCTGCTCGGCTAGCTTAGCCCAGCCGGCTGTAGAGCGATCGGTTCACCGTGGGGCGGGAGGGGTGGTTTAAATCGGTAGGCCGGATTCTCCCCCGTCATACCCTGGTGTAAACGGGGAGTAACGCCACTGGAGGAGGAATGAGCAAGAGCAGAATCAGGCCCCGCTGGCTTGTCAGTCCAGCATTTGCGCAGGTTGGAAAGAAAACCTGGCTGGCGCGGAGGGGGCAGATCTGGCCCGTTCCCCTCCCCGGGGCGGCGTGTCTGGTAAATTCCCGGCATGATGCAATCGCGNGAGGGGGGGGGGGGGGGGGGGGGGGGGGGGGGGGGGGGGTCCCGGAGCCCCGGCCAAGCGGCAGGCCAGGGTAATGAGCTCATTACAGCCGCAATCGCCCTCACGGTTTTTAACTCGATAATCCCCTTGTTAATGGGGTAATTAACCCTTTGAGCGCCCCAGCGGGCGCCTGCTGGGAGCTGATAAAAGGGGGTTGGGAGTGGGGGGGCGGCAAAGTGCTTCTGCCAGGGGCAGGGAAGAAAGGGGAAGCCGGGAGCTGGGGCTTTTCAGAGCCGAAGGCCTGGAGAGAGGAAAGGCAGAGGAAGGACCCACAGCGCCCGCAGCAAATACACTGGGAGGGGTCCTGGCCTAGGGCAGACGGGGCTCCGGTCTTCTCACTAGGAGGTGTATTACGGTAACACCTAGACGACACCCCCCCAACCGAGGTGGGGTTCCCATTGTGCCCGGCTCTGCAGAGACACCCCCCACCCATCATGCATGCACAGCCCTCCCTCATTCTCCCCCCCGCCCCCATTGTACCTGCCCAACGTCTGTCCGTCTCCACCGCCTGTCTTTTCGGCTCAGTGTTTGTACAGCTCCTAGCACGCCGGGGGCTCCCGACAAATACTGGACAGGGCCGAGCACCGGGAGGTCCTGGGGCTACCGTAATACACCTAAACCCCCCCAAAAAAACCCCTCTCCTACTTCAGAGGTCTAGCTGATCTCTGAGGATGAGGGCTCAGGAGCAGAGGTAACACGGGGGTGGTGGGGGGGAGAGATCTTACCCCCCGTTTGCTGCTGTGGGGTTCTCCCCCTTCCTCTGAAGGATCCGGTGGCGTCTGTCGCTGTCAGACGTCAGAGGTGGCCCCTGAGTTCTGATCCCGGCCGGCCGGCCCCTTGTCTGGATCTGCTCCGCGAGGACCAATGCAGCCAACTAAAGCACCAAAGAGTCAGGCTCTCGGGGGGCTCCTCTCAGCTCAGGGCTGGGCAGACGGGACGCCGGGCCAGATGGGCAGGCCCGATTGGGAGCTGCTGGAAAGCACCGAGCCCAACTGGGTTCTGACCCAGCCCCCTGGGCTCGCGCCTCCTAACGGTTCTCCTTTTTGGGGAGCAGGTACACGACCTGTGCGACAATTTCTGCCACCGCTACATCACCTGCCTGAAGGGGAAGATGCCCATCGACCTGGTGATCGACGACCGGGACGGGGGCTCCAAATCCGACCTGGAGGACTTCACGGGGTCCTGTGCCAGCCTCTCCGACCAGGTGGGAGACCGGACGCCTGCTTTAGACGCGAGATCTGGGGGCTCCCTCGTTGTGCCGCGCGGATACACTGTGAGAGCTCCCAGGCTCCAGAGACAAGGGGTGGGAGGAGAAACTGAGGCACGGAATGGGGCAGTCGCCCACGGTCTCACCGCACAGCTGGGAACAGAGCCAGACCAGCGCTGTAGGCATGAGACCATGTTGCTAACACGACCCCAGAACCCGGCTCCGAGGTTTTGCTTGCGGCTCCCCGGCTGGCCCCAGCTCAGCCCACCCCGAGCGTCAGGGACATTTCTCTGCCTGGCGGCAGCGGGCCCACCTGGCTGCTCGGGGATGGGGACTGCGGGAGCTCGGCACCGCTCCGGCCAATCCGCGCGTGTCCCCACGCCCCGGCCAGGCACTTGCTGCAGCTGCGTCCCGGGGCCCGTACATCCCAAAACAGAGGATGCGATTGTCTCTCCTGGCGCTCTGGGGGTGGCCGTCCATCCAGTGGGATACGAGGCCTTTTCCCCTCCAGGAGGCTCTGATCCAGGTTACGGGGGGACTGGTTGGCTCAGAGGGAAGGGAAACGGGGTCTTTCCTCCCCGGCGCTGACACGGGCGTGTGCAGAGACACGCAGGAACGGACGTGCCACGCCGGTCACGCACCCGCAGGCGTGTGCAGCAGTTCTTGACACGGACTGACACGCGCCCCCCAGCTACGAATGTGCAGCCATGTCCACTGTGCACCCCCAGACACACACGGGGAGCCCTCGGGGCAGGCGCGTTACATGTCGGCATGTGTGTTAACAGCCAGGGCTAGGCACCCTCCCTCCCTCCACATGCATGCAACACACATGGAGGATTGCAGACAGCTAGCGCCTCCCCCCCACTCCCTCACACACACACACACACACACACACACACGCCCCTCCCTGCACGTATATGACACGCCCTCAGGGATTCAGAGCACTGGATGCACACGCTGGCTGCTCCCTGTGCGGAGACACAACGGGATCCTTTGCTTCCTTGTGTGCCCACAGGTGGACTTTTCCCTTGTGCCTAGGAGCAGACTAGCTGCCTGTTTTCCCAGCCCCGTTTTCCTACTCTGGGGGTCCCCAAGGAGCAGAAAGTCCCCAGGCTCTGGACACACTCAGCACCCATTTTAGCGGGGGTGGGGAGGTGGAAGGCTCCATCTCCAGCTCTTGCTCTTTGCAAAAATCCCGAGGCCGGTGTGAGAACCGGGAAAGATCAGCTGGGGACAAAAGACCCCTCGATCCTTCCCGGTAAGAAATCCGTCCATTGGCAAAGAAAGGGACCATGTGCTGGCAAAAAGGGGGCAAGTCCCCTGCTGCACCAGACCCTCTCAGCACCCCCTTGCCCCTTTGGCAGCACGAAGGGGGTGGGGGACAGCCTCCAGTGGCTGCTTTCTGCTCCCCGGGGCCCATGGGGGGAGAGCAGGTGCTGGGGCAGCACGGCCCCATGGACAGAACGCTGAGCTGGTGCTCAGGAGACCTGGGTTTGGTTCCTCGCTCTGGCCTGCTGGGTGACCTGTGGCAAGTTTTTTTTTCCTCCCCAGCCTCGTGCCTCAGTTTCCCCATCTTTGAGATCTAGGATAAAAATCACAGCACAGGAGTTAAGTGGTATTCGTTGGGCATTCAGCCGATGCCATCTGCTCAGACTGGAATAGCAGGGGGTGAGGATTGAGGGGCAGCAGTAGAATGCGTGGGGGGAACCCAGGGCCGGGGGGCTGCGGGTCGGGATGGAGGAGCAGCTGCAGGGTTGCGTGTGAGAATCCAGCCCAGCATCTGTTATCACCAACCTGGTCCTGACCAGCCCCTTTGCGTTCCCGGGGGCCCGGCTCACCCCCAAAGCGATCACCCCACACGGCGTCCTCCCACCTTGCTACCTGGGGGACTTGATGTTGTGACGGGGGCCGCGGGCAGAAGCCGGAGCTCAGTGCGGGGAAGGGTGCGTGGGGTGGATCGGGGGGGGGGGTCCCCCCCTCCAAAGGACGCCAGACTCCCCTGCACCCCTCCTGCTTTGGAAACATGAATGAGGGAGCCGTACTTTGGAAAGAGTCCGGCGGTCGCGCCGGCTGGTGACGAGGGAGCGTCTGGGCCGCCCCGCCCGCCCGCTGCCCCCCCTCGTCTGCCCCCCCTCGTCTGCCCCCCGCTTGCTAATGCAGCCGGCACAGTCATTTGCCTATAGCAACTTCGCTGCATTTTTAATATGCCCCCGGGCTACTCGCTGTGGGTGGAGGGAGCTAATCCCTAGCCCAGACTTTGTTGTTATAATTAGATGGAGCCGCCCCCCCCCCCCACATACCCCCCTGGGGGGCAGATTTGGGGTCAGCTCAGCATCAAGGCCCTGCATAGACCCCCCCCCACCCCCCCCCCCCCCCCCCCCCCCCCCCCCGCCCCCCCCCCCCCCCGGCTCCCCCCCCCCGCCCTCGGCGCCGCCAAAAGGGGAGGAGGCCCCCCCCCCCCCCCCCGCTCCACCCCCATATTGACCCATCTGTCTTTGGGGTTCGGACAATGACAGACACAGGGGGGTCCGGCCTGTTAGCGGGACCCCTCCTAGGGCAGGGGTCGCCTCTCCTAATACACCCCCCCACCCACACACGCCTTCAGAGACAGACACACCCAACAAGCTGTGCACGCACAGGGACACAGCCGCCGCCAACACACGCATGATCTTTGTGTCTCCGTGTGCGCCGTGCAAAGATCACGCCTGCGGCTGTGCCTGGGCACACGCTGCCAACATACATGATCTTTGCATGTACACCGGTACAGGCCGCAAACACAGGCATAAGCTTTGCACACACAGAGGCATGCCGCAAACACGCCTGCTCTGTGTGGGTGCACCCACGGCCAACACACGCCTGAGCTTTGCACATATACACACACGCTGCAAACAGAATCGCTGCCGGTAGAGACAACACAACACACACACAGACACACACCCCCCGCAAACGCACACACATTGCAAAACTCCTCTCTTCCCCGGGGGGAATATTTGCAGCCTTGTGGATGGCAGAGGAAGGTCTCAGGCTAGAGACAGGAGAATACCCAGCCCTGCTCTTGGGCTTGCAAAACGGCTGTTTAAACCCCAAGACCCCCCCAGAGCAATGAACCAAGTTGTTGGTGTTTGTGGTAAAGCGAGACCCCCAACTCCCCCCCCTGCAGAGCCAACCCGGTGCTCTGTGCTCCATTGGGCAATAGCACCTTAAAGGGGCAGAGGGAGCTGGAATACAGGTAGGATGGGAGGGCGGTAAATGCAGGAGCAGGCAGCTGTTTGGGGTGGGGGGCGGAAAGAGTGGGGTCTAGTGGTTAGAGCGTGGGGGGGGGGGGCTGGAAGCCAGGACTCCTCGGTTCTATCCCCAGCTCTGGGAGGGCAGTGGGGGCTAGTGGTTAGAGCAGGGGGGGCCAGGAGACAGGACTCCTGGGTTCTCTCCCCAGCTCTGTTAGGGGGAGTGGAGTCACTCTGGAGTGACACCAGTTTAAAAGAGGCCAGCGCTGGTAGGAGCAGCGGGAATGTCGCTCCGCGTGGCCCCGGTGGTTGGGTTACAGTCAGCGCTGCCGCCTCGGCCTCCTGGGCCTTTAACCAGGGACCTTTGCTCCCCTCCCTCCCCTGCTCCTGGGGGGGGGCGCGTGTCGGGTTCCCCCCTGCAGCCCGTCCCTCCTTAACCCTCCTCACCCCCGGGCTCCCGCCGAGGGGCCTGGGATCAGCTAGCCGGGGTTAACGAGGTGGGGCATGTGCGGGGAGGGGGATGTAACCTGAGCTGTATCGTTCCTCCTGGGGCCCCTTAAACTCCGCCCTGCGCCTCGGGGGCTGGGGGTTCTCAACAATCCTAGGTGTGCAAATCCCCCTCGCCCCCGGTGCCCCCCCTCACCCCGGCCCCATTGCTGTGGGTTGAGGCTGGGCTGCGGGAGCTCGCTGGCCAGCCCCCAGGGTGCTGCATGGGGACCCCCCCCCCTGGGTCTGGTCTTGTTAGAGGGTCTTTTAGGGCTGATAACGTGGTAGCAACTAGAGGCACCAACTGAGATTGGGGTCGTCCCCCCCCCGACCCAGATCCGGGGCCCACACCGTGCCGGGCGCTGCACAGACCTCACAACCCAGATTGTGGGTTGTGCCGGGGGGTTGCCCAGACCCCCTCGGCCGAGATCCGCGGCCCCTCCCTGTCGCTGGGCATGGCCCGGACCCCTGGGCATGGCCCGGCTCGGGGACCCCTGCCACGCCAGGCCTGGCCCCAGGCACTGGGCGGAGATGGGGCTTAGCAGGAGTAACTGGGGCTGGCTCCGGCTCCCCCACCCGGCGCTCCAGGCCCGGCTAAGTCTCCCCGCGCTGCCCTCTCTGTGTTTAGAATAACTCCTGGATCCGAGACCACGACGAGACGGGGTCCACCCACTCGGGCACACCGGGCCCCTCCAGCGGGGGCATCGCCTCGCAGAGCGGGGACAACTCCAGCGAGCCAGGTAAGGTGGGACCCCCCACCCCCGCACCAGCCCAGCCTGTGGGGACAGGAGAGAGAAATCTCCTGGCTGGGAGAAAAGCCTCTTTACAGCCTGAGAAGCATTTGACAGGTGCCACCCAGTCCTGCGATGCAACCGCCTCTGGGGTGGCGCAGGGCCGCTGTTTATTCAGCGATCCCTCTCCCGGCCCTGCAATGCAGCCACCTCTGGAGTGCAGCTGGGCCAGCTGATTAACAGCCACAGTGGTGCAGAATAGTTTGGGACAGGAAGTGACGGAGGATCCCAACTCCCCATGAAATGACAGGGGCTGGGAGGCGGCAGCACAGAATCCCTGTAGCTGGAGTTTGATTTGGGGGGGGGGACGGGACTTTGGCCCTAGCAAGTGTCACTGATCAGCAGCTCCCCCCCCCGGGTACCACACAGTCCCAGCCGCGCCCAGGAGGGCGTCTCCCCAGCAGCGAGTCACAGTCCTGTGCTGGTGCATTGCGTCGGTGCGACTCTGTGATACGCACGAGGGCCCTGCCCGTCGGGAAACAGCCTCAGCTGAGTGCCCCCTTGCGGTGGGGGGCAGCCTAGCAGCCACCCAGCCTCAGTTTCCCAGCTGCTCTTCCCCGGCTCCAGCCAGCCTCCGACGCCGACCAGCCCTGCAGCGAGGTCTCGGCCCTGGCCTGTTCCGGGGCACCCCAAGTCCAAAACAAGTCAGGAAGCTTCCTCGGCCTCCAGGAGATCCACTGGGCCAGAGCTGCCTCCCCCAGCTCCATCTTCCTTCCCTCCCGCCGGCCAAGGGCTTTTCCTTGGAAACCTTCACTGCCAGGTGTCTCCGTTTGGGCTGACTGGCCCTTTGGTTGCCCGTTAACCCCTTCCTGCCTTGTGTGGCGGCCCACGTTGCCTGTTCAACCCTGCAATGCAACTGCCTCTGGGGTGGAGCAGGGCGGCTCTTTATTCCGGCCTCCCTCATGCCCGTGGGTAGGAACCTCCGGTACGGTGTTTCCAAGAGCCGGCCATCACGGCCAGGCAACGCGCCGGCCCTGGGTGCGCATGGTGACTACCCCGCGGACGAACCCGGGGAGCGGAGCAGAGTGGGCAGAGAAAGGGGCCACCGAGGTCACCTTCCTCCCTGCACAGTGCAGCCCCATGGGGAGACTGTGGGGTGGCATAGAGNGGAGGGGCAGTGGTGGGAGCTGGAGAGGCAGTGGTGGGAGCTGGAGGAGAGGGGGGTTGGAAAGACAGTGGGGGGGATGAGGGGCAGTGGGGGGGATGAGGGGGATGGAGGGGCAGTGGGGAGGATTGGGGGGATGGAGGGACAGTGGGGGGCTGGAGAGGCAGTGGGGGGGGATGGAGAGGCAGCGGGGGGAGATGAGGGGCAGCGGGGGGAGATGAGGGGCTGGAGGGACAGTGGGGGGCTGGAGGAGAGGGGGGCTGGAAAGACAGTGGGGGGGATGGAAGGGCAGCAGGGGGGATGGAAGGGCAATATACACACACGTGCACTGTGCACCCACACGCACCCCACGCAACCTCACAACACGCACATGTATGCACTGCACCTCCATGCAACATGCATGCCTGATACAGTCACACAACACATACACGTGTGCACTGTGCAGCCACACAACACACCCAGACGTCCGCTGTGCATCTACATAACGCAGACACATGCACCATGCAGCACAAAACGGGCCTCGTGCAGCCACAGAACATGTGCGTGTGCTGTGCGGTGCATGCACACACGCATCATGCAGCCTCACAACAGCCACACATGTACCATACACACATCTACACGCTCTGTGGATCTGTAGAACACGTACAAACGGGCTGTGAATCATGCATAGAGCCACACAATGCGCGGGGGGAGGGCGGGGAGGGAGCTATGCTACACTGCAGGGAGCGTGGGGGGGGGCTCAGCAGGGGGCGCTCTCCCCTGGCAGGCAGGGCTGGCCCCAGGGAGGCGCTAGGGGGCGCTGTGGGGCAGGGAGCGGGGCAGGGGCTCAGCAGGGGGCGCTCTCCCCTAGCAGACAGGGCTGGCCCCAGGGTGGCGCTAGGGGGCGCTGTGGGGCAGGGA
>QXTE01000329.1:259191-270233 GCA_003942145.1 Platysternon megacephalum | reverse complement strand
CCCCCCCCCCCGCCTCTGGCATCTCCCCCTCACACCCCCATCCCACTGACCCCCCTTGCATCCCCCCATGCCCCTAGAATCTCCCACCTTGCAGCCTCCCCATGCTCCTCACTCCCCCACCCCTCTCATCTCTTGCCCCCCATGCCCCTTGCCTCCCCCGCCCACCTATGGGCCTCCTGCTTTCCCCCTCCCCCACATCCCTGCCCCCCACCCCCCGATCAGAGTGAAACCTCCCCCCAGAAGCAGGCATGGAGCCCTAGGCAGCCTCTGCTCAGCTGGGGCTGGGGGCCCCTTTCCAACACTGGGGGGGAGGGGGGCCAGGGGGTTCCGGGGAACATGGTGGGCTCGGGGTTAGAATGCGGGGGGGGGGGATCTTTTCTAGGATGCCTGGGTTCCATCCCCAGCTCTGGGAGGGCAGTGGGGTCTAGTGGTTAAAGCTGGGGCGGGAGCTGGGAGCCAGGAATCCTGGGTTCTATTCCTGGCTCTGGGAGGGCAGTGGGGTCTAGTGGTTAGAGCAGGGGGGCAGGTGGGGGTCAGGACTCCTGGGTTCTCTCCTCGGCTCTGGGAGGGGAGTGGGGGCCGGTGGGTAGAGCAGAGGGAGGGGCTGGGAGCCAGGACTCCTGGGTTCTATCCCAGCTCTGGGAGAGGAGTGGGGTCTAGTGGTTAGAGCAGGGGGGCTGGGAGTGAGAACTCCTGGATTCTATTCCTGGGTGTGGGGTGGGGGTGGGGGGGTCTGGTCCCCCCATCAGGCATTGTTGGCTCCCAATGGGGGGCACATGCCCCCGAGGAGGCCGTTGTGGTCCCTTCCCCAGATGGGGCCGCTGCAACCACCCAGGGAGACAAAACCCCGGGGGGGGGAGGGGGCTGTGACCTCCATCCTCCCCTTGCGCCTGGGGTCCCTGGGTCTCTGGGCTGTGTCCGTCTCCCAGCAGCTCCAGGACTCACCCTCTGTCTGTCTGTCCCGCCCGGCGCAGGTTTATTAACGCCCGGAGGCGCATCGTACAGCCGATGATCGACCAGTCCAACCGCACAGGTGAGGCCCGGCTGGCGGGGCGCCCGCGAAACCCCCGCAGCGTGAGACGAGCTCGCTGGGTCTCCGCCGGCTTCCCACCGGGCCGGGGCATCGCTAGCGAAACGGGGCATGAACCAGCCCCCCCGGCGGGGGAGATGGGGGCTGAATGGGCCCCGGGGACCGGCCGCCCTGCTGCCCGACAGAGGAGGGCGTGGCATGGGGGTAAGCTTCCAGCCCCCCCCCCCCGGGCTTGTGTCCTGCCCCCGGCAGGGCGGGGCTTGTGCGCCCCACTCTGCAGAGCCCACAATGCCCCCCCCCTTGAAAGTCCCCCCCTCCCGCGGCCCACCTCCACCGTGACCCTTCCCCCCCCTCCTCCCCGCAGGTCAGGGGCCGCCCTACAGCCCCGACGCGCAGCCCATGGGAGGGTACGTAATGGCCGGGCAGCAGCACATGGCCATCCGCCCCCCAGGTAAGGCTGGAGCAGGGTGGGGCTGGACTAGCTGGCGGGGTTCCCCCCCTCCCCCCCAACTCTCCGGCCTCCTCCGTCCAGTCCAATTTCATTCCTCCCTCCGCAACGGCCTGGCGACAGTGGGGCGAACTGGAGTCTTTCACCCCCAGGGGGCGCCGGGGGTGGGACCGAAAAAACGGGACATCTACTTTCCTCCGAAAACGTCTACAGCCATAAAAAATATATATATTGGGTCCCCCCCCGCCCCACATCGGTTCCTATTTTTCATTGCAAGGATGAATTCCTCTTCAATTCAGCGTGAACATTTTTTTTGGGGGGGGGGGGGGAGAAGGGTTTTAAATNCCGGGGGGGGGGGGGGGGAGGCTGGCATGGTGCACACCATTTATACCCCCCCCCCATTTCCATGCCGCATCAGACCCAGGGGGAAGCCTTTAAACCGAGCTGCAGAAGGTTTGTTCCAGCTCCCCCAGCAGCTATGGGCTGGAGGCAGGAATGATGGGGGGGAGGCTGTTCGGCCTGGGTGAGCCAGACCGGCCGGACGTAGGGGGGGGGGGTCTGGCGCTGTGGGCGGGGGTCTCAGCTCCTCAGCTCTCCTCCCCCCCCCGCCCCGCCAGGTCCGATGGGCAGCATGGGCATTGCCATGGGAATGGAGGGCCAGTGGCACTACATGTGAACTCTCCTGCTGACGCCGATGCTGGGGGATGTGAGTATGGAGCCGGGGGGGGGGGGAGGGGGGGGCGTGACCGTAGGGCTCTGCAGGGGATGGGTCTGCCCCTGGTTTTCTCATTTCACCCCTCGCATCCGCTGGGTCCTGGACCGGTCCCACCTGGGGTCAGCGCCGGGGGGGGGGGACACGGNGGGGGGGGGGGGGGGGGGGGGGGGGGGGGGCGAGCATGAGCCAGGTCTGGGGGCCCCCATCCCTCCCCCGACCAACCTCTTGCCTTCATCCCCTTTGCCCATCTCCCCTCCCCCATCCCGCTCCGACCTGCCCATCCCCCGACCTGCCTTCCCCACTCCATTTCCCCTCTCCAGGCCTCCCCCCCATACCAATAGAGCACTAATCTGCCCCCCTCCCCTTCCCCATCTCTTCCAGGTTTCCAGGATATGCCGGGCCCTGCCGGGCCATTATCCTACCGGGCCCACAGGCACTGAACTCACGCAGCAGCCAGGGTACGGGCACCCCACTCCCCATACCCTCCCCCACCCCTCTTCCCGCCAGCCCGTGCCATGACCCCCCCCCCCATGCTCCCGGGCAGCAGCACGCGACACCCGCTCCGACGCCCTAGAGCGGGGCGGCCACGGACACAGAGACCCACGCTGCCGTCCCCGTCCCTCCCTGCCCCCCACGGCTCCGTCCCCCTCTCCCGCCATCACCCCAGGAACCACGCGTCCGAGCGGCCAGACCGGGCCGCGCTCGGAAGGACGCGAAGCCGGGCCGTCGAGCGTCGCAGGTTCCGAGAGGAGAAGCCAGAGTGGGGCACTTAATAGAACGTGAAACTGACCCGTCCGGCTGTCTGCAAAGGAACTGCTCGGTCGCATTTAAGAGAAGGATTCGGGGCTCTTCTGTGTTACTTTGGGGCTGGTTTCTGATCTCCCTCCACGCACGCACGCACCCCCCCCCACCCCCACTCCCCCACCGGAAAGAAACAGCAGCCTCTCGGTTCAGATTTTCACCCATCTCCACCACCGTCCCTAAGCTCCGGGGTCTTTCGGGGCGACAGAATCCGTCGGGTTTTTTTGGTTTGGTTGGTTTTTTTAATTATGAATGAATTTATTATTATTGACGCGCAGAACGGGGAAGTAAATTAACTTGTACATTTTTTTTTTCCTGGTTTGGGGGTGGTTGGTTTTTTTTGCGGGGGGGGGGGGGGGGGGGGGGGGGGGAGGGGAAGGGTTTTTTTTGATCGGTTTTTTATGATATAAAAAACAAATCCCAAAAAAGCAGTTGTGTGTGTGTGTGTGTGTGTGTGTGTGGCTACAGATAATAACACCGCCTAGCCCTTTTCCTCGGTGCTTTCTAAAGGCGGGGAGGACCCTTGTACAGAGCAGGGCCGCGCATCAGGCCAAGTCGTTATTATTAATTGGCACTTGTATTCGTGAACCCAGCCAAGGCTCCTGGCAACGACTTTCGACTCAGAGCCTCACGAGGGAAGCCGTCCTGCAGCGATTTGTGTGTGGGTTTAACCGAGGCTGCGATACCGCGTCCAGGGCTGGCGTTTTAAGAAGCGGCTCAGAAATGTCCGTCTGGAAGGGCCCTCGAGAGGGCATCGCGGCCAGCCCCCTGCGCTCAGCCCAGGACCAAGTAACCCTACACCGTCCCCGGACAGGGGTTTGCCCAACCTGTTCTTAAATCCGCCAGTGACGGGGACTCCACAACCTCCCTGGGTCACCTGTCCCAGAGTTTAACCGGCCTTAGAGTTAGAAAGTTTATCCAACCTAGAGCTCCCTTGCTGCTGAGTAAGCTCATCCTGGACAGGGAGAACAGGTGATCACCGTCCTCTTTGTGCCAGCCCTGGACAGATTTGACGACTGTTCTCAGGTTCCCCCTCACTCGTCTGTTCTCCAGACTAAACAGCCCCCCCCCCGCCCTTTTTTTTTTAAACCTAGGTCAGGTTTTTGAAACCGTTTTATTGTTTTTGTTCCTCTCCTCTGGATGAGCCAAGGGCTGGGAAAACAATCTCCTTAAGTATTTCCATGGATCTCAAAGCGCTTGGTGCAGGAAACTGGTCTTGTTTTCCGCAGCTTGTCAGAGGTCACACAGCAGACAGAACTAACAGAACCCAAATCTCCTGTGGGCCAGGCCACTTCACTATCCACTAGGCCACGCTGTCTCCCTATGCACACCTGTCTTTCTGAGCTCCCCACAGTGCAGAAATCAACAACCCCCTCCTGACAGCTAGGCTTGGCAGAATTCAATCTTTATTTTTTTATCATTTGGACAGATACCGCTATTTATTTTTAAGCATTTTATTTCATTTAAATTCTCATCCCGGTGTAAAATTACGGGGTTTAAGCATTTTAAAAAAATTGATTTAAATTCACAGATGCGGGAAATGATTGTGGGGGAGACAATTATTTAATAACAGTAGATGTGGAGGTTCAAAAAGTTAAAAGCCTTATAAACCATTAAAACGCAACTGGTCAGCATCCCATGTCACAATGTACCAAGTACAGCTCCTTAAATCAACAAATCGTACCTGTTTTTACTACTGATTTGCTAGTCTGTTTGTAACCAGCCTAAATCAAAAGTCTAAATCAGTAGCTCTCAACCTTTCCAGAGTGCCCCTTTCAGGAGGCTGATTTGTCTTGCATACCCCCACGTTTCACCTCACGTAAAAACGACTTGCTTACAAAATCAGACTTAATAATGCAAAGGTGTCACCACCACTGAAAATTGCCGACTTTCTCATTTGTACCATACAATTAGAAAATAAATCGATTGGAATATAAATCTTGTACTGACATTTCAGTGGATAGTATATAGAGCCGTATAAACAAGTCACTGTCTGTATGCAATTTGAGTTTGTACTGACTTCGCTAGTGCTTTCTCTGGAGTCTGTTGTAAACTAGGCAAATAGAAGATGCCTGGAAGATCTCTGCGTACCCCCAGAAGTACACGTACCCCTGGTCGAGGACCACTGGTCTAAATCACTGGAATTTTAATCTAATACATTGCAGCCTTTTTCTTCCCTTGCCTAGCTGTTGATTTCGATTATTATGTGGAACTGTTTTTTCCCCTCAGTTTGTGTGTGAAATTGACGTTGACCGATACAAATCCAATCTTTCCAAGCCCAGCTATCCATTCCAAGGCCAGACGGCACCGCTGTGACCATGGCCAGAGAACTGCCCCCAAATCATTCCTAAAAAAAACCCCACCCCCTATCCAATCTTGATTTGAAAATTGCCAGTGACAGAGAATCCACCATGCCCCTGGGTAAAGTCTTCCAATGATTAATTACCCTCACTAGTCAAAAATGTATTTCCAATCTGAATTTAGCTAGCTTCAACTTCCAGCCTTTGGATCATCTTCTACTAGGCACAATCGGCTCCTTCAAGGTGGATGGGTCCTGTCCAGTCCCTGGCCCGCAGGGTGACCCGGGGGTCAAGCAATGCGGAACTGAGCAATAACCAAACAGGCTGTGGGAAGGGACTCTGGCCAAGGGGTGAGCTGTACTGGGGAAGTGACAGACGCTTCCTTTCATGTCAATTTCCCAGCACAGGGGTCAAGCCCGGGGGTCCCTCATTAAGGCCGTTTGGGTCGTTGTCCAGGCCTCAAGCACCAGAGCAGGAGCCTGGGGAGAGGCAGGCCGACGGGGGGCGAGGGGGAGCCCCCGTTTTGCATTGCTTTCCAGGGCGCTGACAGGACAGCAACTGACACCGCAGGGAACTTCCAAATCAAAGTCTGCTTCAGCGGACGTAGCAGGACATTTCCCCATGGCTACACCCTGTCCCTGAGCTGGGAATGGGACCCAGGAGTCCAGCCTCCCAGCCCCTTCCAACTACTAGACCCCCATTTCCTTCCAGAGGCAGGACTCCTGGGTTCTATTCCTCACTCTGGAAGGGGAGTGGGGTCTAGTGGATAGAGCAGGGGCTGGGCACCAGGACTCCTGGGTTCGATTCCCAGCTTGGGAAGTTCTGCTTTGACCTTTCGGAACAGAACCTTCGACTTTGCACGGAGAGATTTCTCTTCTTTGATATTATTGCAGCCAACTCAAAGACGTCCCCAAGGGAGTGAAACGTTTCGATCCACCCGGAACGAACCGTGTGGGGCCTGGAATTTCGTTTCATGGGAAATCCCAAATTTTTGTGTTCTCGTTCCAGAAACAAGTTTCAGACTCAAAACTCTGCTTCTATCCCAGCCCTAGAAACCTAGATTCCAAGGGACCCCGATGACCGCCTACTCTGCCCTCCTGTGTAACACTGCCAGAGGATCATAGAAACGTCTGTCTGGAAGGGACCTTGAGACGCAGGACCAAGTAACCCTAGACCAGGCCTTCACGGGTTTGCCCAACCTGTTCTTAAAAACCTCCTGTGACGGGGATCCCACAACCTCCCTTGGGAGCCTGTCCTGGCGCTTCGCTCCCCTGAGAGTTAGAAAGGTTTTGCTAATATCTCACCTAAATCTCCCTGGCTGTGGATTAAGCCGTGGGACTTTCCTGCGTTAATTCCTGTTTGAACTAGAACAGATCTTTTAGAGAAACAGCCAGTCTGGATTACCCGACTAGTAAAAATGTGCACCTTACGCTGAATCTCTCTAGCTTCAACTTCTAGCCATTGGATTGCGTTCGACCTTTCTCGGCTAGACCGAAGCGCCCTCCGTTCTCACATTTCTGTTCCCCGGGTAGGTCCTAGAAGACTGGGATCAAGTGACCCTTCACTTCTCTTAACCTACCCAAAAGCTTCTGGATCAGGGACTGGTTAAAAGATATGAAACAAAGGGTAGGAATAAACCATCCGTTTTCACAACGAGGACCGGTAAATAGCAGGGGACCCAAAGATTTGTACTGGGCCCAGTGCTGTTCAACATATTTATAAATGATCTGGAAAGGGGGGGAACCAGTGAGGGGGCAAAATCTGCAAATGATACAAAACTCCTCAAGATAGTTAAGTCCAAAGCGACCTCACAAAGCTGGGTGACTGGGCAACAAAATGGCAGATGAAATTCAGTGTTGATAAAGGCAACGTAATGCA
Organism: Platysternon megacephalum; assembly: GCA_003942145.1. NCBI lineage: Eukaryota > Metazoa > Chordata > Testudines > Platysternidae > Platysternon > Platysternon megacephalum. The sequence goes on along the minus strand of QXTE01000329.1, from coordinate 263,061 downwards.
CATTGGAAAACGTCATCCAACTAGACGTATAAAATGATGGGGTCTAAATTAGCTGTTACCACTCAAGGAAGAGACCTTGGAGTCACTGTGGATAGTTCTCTGAAAACATCCTCTCAATGTGCAGCGGCAGTCAGGAAAGCGAACACAATGTTGGGAATCATTAGGAAGCGGTAGATAATAATCATAGAATCTCAGGGTTGGAAGGGACCTCAGGAGGTATCTAGTCCAACCCCCTGCTCAAAGCAGGACCTAATCCCAACTAAATCATCCCAGCCAGGGCTTTGTCAAGCCAGGCCTTAAAAACCTCTAAGGATGGAGATTCCACCACCTCCCTAGGGAACCCATTCCAGTGCTTCACCACCCTCCTAGTGAAATAGTGTTTCCTAATATCCAACCTAGACCTCCCCCACTGCAACTTGAGACCATTACTCCTTGTTCTGTCATCTGGTACCACTGAGAACAGCTGAGCTCCATCCTCTTTGGAACCCCCCTTCAGGTAGTTGAAGGCTGCTATCAAATCCCCCCTCACTCTTCTCTTCTGCAGACTAAACAATCCTCATAAGTCATGTGCTCCAGCCCCCTAATCATTTTTGTTGCCCTCCGCTGGACTCTTTCCAATTTTTCCACATCTTTCTTGTAGTGTGGGGCCCAGAACTGGACACAGTACTCCAGATGAGGCCTCACCAGTGCCGAATAGAGGGGAATGATCACGTCCCTCGATCTGCTGGCAATGCCCCTACTTATACAGCCCAAAATGCCGTTAGCCTTCTTGGCAACAAGGGCACACTGTCGACTCATATCCAACTTCTCCGTCGACTCAAATCCAGCTTCTCGTCCACCGTCACCCCTAGACAGATCCTAGACAGTAAATACCATAATGCCTCTATATAAAGCCACACTACGTTCACACCGGTGTGCAGATCTGGTCGCCACATCTCAAAAGGAGATATTAGAATTGGGAAAAGTACAGAAAAGGGCAACGCAAATGATCAGGGCGATGGAACAGCTTCTATACGAGGAGAGATGATAAAGACTGGGATTGTTCAGATTGAAAAAGAGGGGATACGACAGAGGTCTATAAAATCATGGCTGGTATGTGGAGAAAGTGACTAGGGACGTGTTATTTACTCCTTCACATCACACACAGACCAGGGGTCACCCGATGAAATGAACAGGCAGCAGGTTTATAACAAACAAGAGGAAGTATTTCTTCACCCAACGCACAGTCACCTGTGGAACTCCTCGCCAGGGGATGTTGTGAAGTCTAACTGGCTTCCAAAAAGAATTAGACACATTCCTGGAGGACAGGTCCATCAATGGCTGTTAGGGTGACCAGATAGCAAGGGTGAAAAATCGGGACAGGGGGTGGGGGGTAATTGGCACCTATATAAGAAAAAGCCCCAAATATCGGGACTGTCCCTATAAAATTGGGACATCTGGTGGCTGTTAGCCAAGATGATCAGGGACGTAGCCCCATGCTCAGGGTATCCTTAAACCTCTGACTGCCAGAAGCTGGGAGTGGACGACAGGGAAAGGATCACTCGGTAACTGCCCTGGTCTGTTCATTCCCTCTGAAGCAGCTGGCACCGGCCACAGTCAGAGACAGGACACTGAGCTATATGGACCATTGATCTGACCCAGTCTGGCCATCTGTATGGTCCCTCTTCTTCCAGCCACCTTCCAATGCCACAGAGCAGTGCCACGCTCCCCCCACCCCGAGATTAAACAGTCCCCTGCCTGCAGGAATTTCCCTGGCCCCAGCTCCCCAGGAGAAGTGAGCTAGGACCAAACACTGGAGGCCAGACGCTGCCCACCGGGCACCTCCCCTCCCCAGCCACTGCCCACCAGGCACCTTCCCTCCCCAGCTGCTACCCACCCTCCCTAATCAAGCAGCTGACACGGGATGAGGAATCGGCTCCTGCCAGCACTACAGATTAATTTCCTCCTGCTTTCCTATGACGTTCTCCCTCCCAATATTTCGTTCACTGACGGTTACCAGCCCAGCGCTGCCCAGCTCCTGCATCTCCAGCCGTTGCTGCAAAAAGGCACCAGGCGGGATCCGATACCAGCCCCTGGCCCAGTGTGTTTGGATACCGACCCCTAAAATCCTGCTGCGATCACTAGACCCCACTCCCCTCCCAGAGCTGGGATAGAACCCAGGAGTCCTGGCTCCCAGCCCTCCCCAGCTCTAACCACTAGACCCCACTCCCCTCTCAGAGCCGGGGATAGAACCCAGGAGTCCTGGCTCCCAGCCCTCCCCAGCTCTAACCACTAGACCCCACTCCACTCCCAGAGCCGGGGATAGAACCCAGGAGTCCTGGCTCCCGGCCCCCTGCTCTAACCACTAGACCCCACTCCCCTCCCAGAGCTGGGATAGAACCCAGGAGTCCTGGGTCCCGGCCCCCGCTGCTCTAACCACCAGACCCCACTCCCCTCCCAGAGCTGGGAACGGAAGCAGGTCTCTTGACTCCCACAAACACCCCTGCACCCACCCGCGCACGCACAGACACAGTCACACAAATACAGGTGCACCCGGTTCACTGCCACGTCTGCCCGTCTCCCAGCCCCGTCTGTCAGTCCCAGCCACCCGTCTGCCCTGGTGTTGCCACGTGTTCTGGGGCAGGGGCTGTCCCGGGGTTGGGGCAGGGCCTGGAGCATCGGGGCCCTGATCCTCATTCGGGCCCCACGGCGGCGCCATCAGAGAAATAAAAACAACGGCTCATTTATTAATGATTAATAATTATAACAACATCCGCAGCCCCCCAGACCCAGAATCACACCCAGCCACACCACCCCCTCTACCCACACACACCATCACACATACACCACGCCCTGGCGTGAGCACAAACGCACAACTCTCTCAGTCACACACATCCAGTCGAGCACACTCACAGCCCCCCAGCTGAAGCAAACACACATCACACCTTGACATGCACAGACACACACATCCCTCAATGAAACACACACACACACAATCACACACACTCCTCAATGAAACACATACACACACAATCACATGTCAGCCAAACACACACACACAATCGCGTATATGTCAACCAAACACACAGCATCACATACCTTGACCAAACACACACACACACACCCCTGAAGAAGTGAGGTTTTTTACCCACGAAAGCTTATGCCCAAAGAAATTTGTCAGGGTTTAAGGTGCCACCGGACTCCTCGTTGTTTTTGTGGATACAGACTAACACGGCTACCCCCTGATACTTCTCACACACACACACAGCAGGGCTCAGCCCCTCCAGCTGGGGGCGGCAGGGACACACACACACACAGAGTCAACCACACACACACACAATCACATATACACGCAATCACACGTCAGCCAAACACACACACACATAATCGCGTATATGTCAACCAAACACACAGAATCACATACCTTGACCAAACACATATCACACACACACACACACACAGGGCAGGGCTCAGCCCCTCCAGTAGGGGGCAGCATCACACACACCCACACACACACACACACACACCCTTTGAGTTAACAGGCCCAAGCCCCTCGAATCCCTCCCTCTTTCGCTGCCTGGGTAGATTTATACTAAGCGAGGAGGCGGCTGGCGGCTGGATTAATTTATCGGGCATACGCGTCCCATTGTGGGGCCGTGATTCACGGCCGGCGGCTCGGCAATCGGGCCGGGGGGGCGGGGGGAGGCCGATGATGGATGCCCGATGCCCAAGCAGAGGAATGAGGTGTCGGGGGACCCGGGCTGTGCAGAAGGGAAGGAGGAGCAGAGCGCCGCAGAAACAACTACAATAATAAAGCCATTTATCATCGCCTGACGCTTGCCAGTCAAGCGGGGGGCGGGGGGGTTCCCTGGGGAGAGGCGGGGGGGGGGG
>QXTE01000329.1:228380-258688 GCA_003942145.1 Platysternon megacephalum | reverse complement strand
GGCCCGTCTCTCCCCCATCTGAGGACAAAAGCCTGAAACAGATGGGCCAGGCCTGGTCTCCGAGACCCTCTTCCTGGGGAGAGGCGCAGCTTAGCTCGGGCGGAGGGGCTGGGCCGGCGCCTCTGGTTCAGTCAGAGGCTAATGAAGCTACATTAATCATCCAATTATACACCTGTCAGCATCAACACAATGCCGGGGGAAGCCGGGGCTGGCGGAGGGGGCTGGGGGCAGAACGAATCGGAGGGGCACAAAGGCAGACACAAAAGATCTGACCCCGAGAAAGGGAGCTGGGGGTGTGTGTTTGTGTGTGGGGACGGGACGGCTGAAAACCGAGGAGGAAAGGAAGTTGGACAAAGCGGCTCTCACCCCACGGCTGGCGTTTAAACACGGGGGTGCCGGCCCAGCTGCCCCTCCGTCAGCTCGGCCGTTTTGGGAGCGGATGGATGAGGGCAAGGGGCTGAGATCAGAGCGGAGGCGCTAACCACTAAACCCCACTTCCCTCATGCAGCAAGCTACAGGAAACCCAGGAGTCCTGGCTCCCAGCCCCCCTGTGCGAACCACTAGACCCCACCCCACTCCCCTCCCGAGCTGAGGATAGAACCCAGGAATCCTGGCTCCCAGCCCCCCTGCTCTAACCATTAGAAACGCCCCCCCTCCCAGAGCTGGGGAGAGAACCCAGGAGTCCTGGCTCCCAGGCCCCCTGTGCGAAACACTAGACCCCACCCCACTCCCCTCCCGGAGCTGGGGAGAGAACCCAGGAGTCCTGGCTCCCAGCCCCCCTGCTCTAACCACCAGCCCCCACTGCCCTCCCGGAGCTGGGGAGAGAACCCAGGAGTCCTGATGCCCACAGTCAGTGCTTCGTGCGATTTTGGAGCCCGACTGTGTTGAATTTCACCCCGGAATGGCTCAAGCGTGGCGGGCGGAAACTGGCCTTAAAACAAACTCCGGGGCTGCAATCCTCGCTATTGCTGGAAGGTCGGGAGTCTTCTCCCCCCCAGATCTACACGCCGCTACCCACGTGGAGAGATCGCAGGGGGTGTGTGACAGTGAACAGCGGAGCTGGTTCCAGTGCATTTCTCAGCCCCTGACCCCAATGAGGAAACCCACAGAGCTCCTACACGGGGGGAGAAGGGAAAAGGCCAGGTGCTGCACAGACCCCGACTGAGATCAGGGCCCCCCATTGTGCCAGGCGCTGCCCAGACACACACAGAGAGACAGCCCCTCCCCCAAAGAGCTTCCAATGTAAACAAAGGTGGAAGGGGAAACCGAGGCACGGAGAAGAGACGTGCCCAGCCCAAGTTCCTCCAATAGGCCAGTGGCAATGCTGGGAACAGAACCCAGGAGTCCTGACTCCCAGGCCCTTGGTCTAGCCGCTAGGTAACGCTCCCCTCCCAGAGCTACTGGCTAACTCAGGCTTGCCCTATACCCCGGAGTGAGGCAGTTTCCTTGCCGCCTGCAGCCAGCCTGCGGATGGCTCCCGGGGTGGGGGGAGGAGTTAACAGGACCAGTCAAGACTGGCAGCATTTTCGTTGGGCTCCCCCCACATCGCCAGTCACCCTGAAGAGCCTTGGCGGAGACGGAGCAGAGAGACCCAGCGTGGGACCCGACCTGTAAGGACCTTCGAATTGTCAGACAGCAGGAGGGGTTTGCCAGCCCAGGGAGTCACCCACCGGGGGCCAATCCCCCCGAATCACAACAGATGAGATTTGCTACACAGGGCTGCCCATGCCTGAGAGACGGAGGAGCATTTGCCCTTTCCCTCCCATGCCCCCAGCATGAAAGAGTCGGAGCCTCATTCCCAGGCAGGACTCCTGGGTTCTCTTCCCAACTCCGGGAGGGGATCCCAGCTGACAGCGGGGAGCTGCGTCCGCTCTGCCCAGATCAGATCCTGATGGAAGCACTGAACGCGGAGGAGCATCCACATTTTGGGACACAGGTCGGATCTCCTGCCAAAGCTCCCCAGGGAGAACATTCCCAAAGGCTTGGTGTCCTAGGAAGGAAGGGGAATGGTTATGCTCTTATGACAGGCACCACCAGGGGGCGCGGTTCCACACAGCTTTCTCAAGCTCATTCCCTCAATGTGCGAGCAAGTGCTCAGTTTCCGGGAGACATGCTGCGTACTCATTTTTGTTATGCAAGCCTCTGGGTAGAGGAGGGAGCAGGGCAGTTTGCTTTGAACTGTGATGTGAGTCACAGATGCCTAGATTTTAAGTCCAGAAGGAGGTCCAGCTAGGTCAGGCCGGAGAACTTCCCTGAATGAATTCCTGTTTCAGCTACAGCAGATCTTGATTTGAAAATAGGGTGACCAGAGAGCAAGTGTGAAAAATCAGGACAGGGGGTAGGGGGTAATAGGAGCCTATATAAGAAAAAGACCCAAAAATCAGGACTGTCCCTGTAAAATCAGGACATCTGGTCAGCCTACTTGAAAATTGCCAGTGGTAAGTTGCTCCAATGGTTAGTTACCCTCCCTGATAAAAAGGTACCGTCTTATTACCACGAGCTGAAAGTCACAGCACAATTCTAAGAACCCAGTCCCCCACTGCATCCAAGTACTGCAATCTGAGTGCTCTTGCCCTAAGCTCATGGCGAGGAGGGAAGAGGGGACGGCAGAGTTAATTATCTCACAGCAGTGCCTTTCAGAGTCCGGAGTAACACTTTGGTTAGAAGACACTGGATCATGTTCCACCTCTTCTCTCTGAAAGATCTTTGAAGAATTATGCCTGTGGTTTCCTTGGCTTTTGTGCCTCTGCCTCCAATCCCTCCAGTTTGCACTGAATACCATAGTGAATTGTGCTTCTACCAGATGCAACCAGAACCAATCCTGCCTGTGTGTCATAGCGCCTGTACTGCTCCCCAGATTCTGGAGATTCACCTTTAGCTCCCATGGCTCCCATTTCGAGAGCAACAAGCAATTCTGAGTGCCTCAGCTTTTTTTGGGGGGGGGGGGGCGGCCAACTTGAAATGCCTTAAAGTGGCCTGAGGTTCAGAAAGTGCCCAGCACCCACCCTCGGAAAGCCAGGCCCCTTTAAGGCAACTCAAATGGGGCTCCCCCCAAAATCGCCAGCCACCTACAGGCACAGGTCTGTTATGAGTGTTTGTATGGCAGAGGTGCCAGCTGAGATCAGGGCCCCACCTTGCCCCGGTGCGGCACTCACCCAGAGAGACGGCGCGCACAGACAGAATTTACAAACGGGTTTCCTGTGCGTCTCACAATCCCAGTCTTTCGGGGGGGCCATTCCCTGGGTTGGGATCACCCCCAACACCCACGTATGGAACCCAGCTTCCCTGCAGCTCAGCCCAGCCCAGGTTTGAAAACGTTAGCAGCAGCTTTCTGATCTGGTCCCCAGAGACGCTGTGCTCCAAGCAGCACCGTGCGTTCTTTCCCGCCCCCGCAGCTCGGAGCATCACAGAGTAATCTGCTTAATGAGACTTTAATCAGAGGCTCTGGTACAATCATTTCCAACAGATTTTATAGACTCAGATTAGCAGGGTGGGGCTGGCGAAGGATTCCAAGAAGAGGCAAACAAATCAGTGCAGGGATCTTTCTGCATAAACCACAAAGGCGGCTCCATCCGTCCCAACCCACAGAAGTACAATTCTAATCTGACCCTAATCTCTCTAAATGAGGCTGGCATCAGAGAGGCAGTGTTGCCTACTGGATACAGCGCTGGTCTATGACTCAGGAGATTTGGGGTTCTATTCCTCACTCTGGCCTGTGTGGGTGCCCTTGAGCAAACCCCTTTCTGTGCGTGAGTTTTCCCATCTGTCAAATGGGGATAGGCCTTTCTTAACATGCTTTGAGATCTATGGATGTTAAGTACCATTAGTAGGGCAGGTCAAAAAGACACAGTGGAGAGGGAAATTAGCAGTGGGCGGGTGTTGACGAAATTGATCTCTGGTTTTCCCCAAAAAAGAGTTTTGGGAATTCTGTCCAAATTTGGAATTTTTTTTTAAAATGTCCAAAATCCAAAAATTTGAATTGAAATTTTGTCAAATTCAGGATTTTTAAAAATTTCCCCAAATTCGGGAAGGGGAGGGGGAATTAAACTCTGTCCAGATTTGGATTTTTTTTATTTTTTTTTAGTTTCCCCAAAGTTCAGATAAAAAATCAAAATTGGGAATTTCTTTCTCAAAATTCAGCCTATTTCAACCAGTTCTAACTGTTGGAAAATGGGGACAAGGGGGGAATTTCGCACAAATGTGTCTGAAAATTTCCCCCTTTTATCTTTTAAATTTCAACCAGCTGTAGCCACTGTCCAAGTGAAATTTGATTCACTGCCCTCTGCTGGCTTGAATGAGAAGTCCTCCGCCGTGTCTCATATGCCCTATACTGCTACCTTCGTGGGATCCTCCTTTCGCACAAAGCCTGCACTTCTGGAGCAGGATGATCTGGGTTCTATCCCCTGCGGTTGCCATGACGTGCACCATAGCAACAGCCAAGTCAAGGTGATTTTCTGCTACCTACCTAGTTACCACATCCACACACGATATCCCGACCTTCTGACTGGGCCATGTAAAACATCGCACAGAACCAGGAATATACTGAGATCTGTCATCATCATGAGAGGACCTACAGGTACCAGCTGGAATCGGGGCCCAATTGTGGTGGGTGACACACAGACCCCGACTGAGATGGGGGCCTCCCACTGCACACGCACAGAGGGAGAGACAGTCCCTTTCCCAAAGAGCTCACAATCTAAAAGGGTGGGAGGGGAAACTGAGGCACGGAGCGGGGAAGTGAGTTACCTGACATCACCCAATAGAGCCAGGAACTGGACCCAGGTGTCCTGACCCCCCCAGCCAGTGATCTACCCACTGCACCAGACTGCTTGGCCTGGCTGTTTGTCGAGGTTTCCCATAATAATGGTACCGGACACGGGATAGATAAGAAATCAGACGGTGCTTGGGGGAGGGACACCCCGTCTCTCACCCGGCTGCGCAGGTTCTGGTAGAAGAGCGCTGAGGACACACAGCTCTCTCCTGGGGTCACCTCCTCTGGGATTCCTGTTCCCAAACCCCATCACAGCTAGGGACAGGGGCATGGTACTGATCTGTGGTTTGGTGGTGCCCTCTACTGGGACAACGTCAGCATTACTTCGCCCCCCAAAGATCCAGGCGAGGACGAGGGACGCAGGGGGGCAGGCGGAAAACGGCTTTTGGCCCTGGGCGAGGTGCTTGGATGGGGGCAGAGAAGCGCCGTCGAGCTGAGCGGAGCCAGGCCTGGCTCGGGCCATGGGGGACGCTTGGATCGCACGGCGCTGGGAGCCCTGAAGGGAAGATTTGGGTTTAAACTGGGGGGGGGGCAGGCATTCCCCAGTCCTCAGCACTGATTTCCCCCTCCACCCTTGTGCCCGTTCCCCTGGAGATGCCAATCCCCAATGCCACACACCTTTGCCAATGCAACCTGATGCCATGTGGACACAAAGGCTTGGATCCTAATCGGTGGTTAACTGAAACCACTGGGAGTTAGGTGGCTAAATCCCTTTGAGGATCTAGGCCTCAGTGCCAAGCGAGGGGCTCTCTGCCCAGAATACTTTGCGGGTGGCGCAGGGCCAAGAAGCCGAGTCTCTCACATGGACGTGACGGTATGTTTTGGTTTAGCTTAAGTTGATCGTAGGAAGGGGTTCCAGCTAATGCCAAGCGCGCTGCTCGTAAACCAAATAAGGGGGCTCCCTAAACGGACGTCCCGGTGTAGGTAAACAAAGACACCAATAGTTTTGTCTGGACTAGGAAAAACGATTCCTATCTGGGCAGAGAAATAATCTGTACCAGGAGAACTGCACTCACCCCTCGCTCCTGGAGAGCGCTTCCCACCAGCACGGCCCCCTTTTCACAGATGGGGACGGGACCGCCTGAGGCCTACTGCTCTACCCACTAGGAGACACTGCTTCGGTAAATCCCACGAGAGGCTGCGCAGGGATAAACGTGCTTGGTCAAGTAACCACCCCCCTGCCAGCGTTACGCCAACGCGAAGCCGAAGACGGCGCATGTGAAAAACCTCCTCATCTCCTTGCCTGTCCTCACTTTCCCCGCACGCCGCTCACTCTGAAATGGAATTGAGCTCTGCCGATAGACAGGGTAAAGACGCGATGGAATCGGAGGTGCTGAGGGCTCCCAAACTTGCATTTTACCTTCGCGCTCACCTCCCGGCTCCTTCCCGCTACAAGTTAAGAAATAATTTATTAGATTTTTGCTCCTCCCCATGAAGTTCTTTCTAGAAAGCTATTTTTAGCCGCAATTAACCTTTCGCCTCCCATTTCTAGGTTAGCTGGGCAATTGCTGGAGGCCGGAGCCAATTTGTTTAATTAAAGAGAATTAAGGGAAGAAGTGTCCTCAATTGAAGCAGGAAAAATCATCTGTTTTTAAGGTAGTTTTTTTTGCCACGGGTGTCACATGGAATTAGCAGAGAATGAAGGATGCTGGGTTGGAAGAAAGGGGGCTTGTAACCCTGATGAAAACAGAAGAATCTGGGCTAATTGGAGATTGGTGGGGTGGGTTTTTTCTCTTCTAATAGAGGCTTTGTGTCAGACTTCCCAGTAAGAGGCCATAGGAGAAACGTCTCATCTGTTTTTCCAGCACTCTGATCTCTAAAATAATCCATATAACACATACAGTGTTTTCAGCCCAAAAATGCTACACCCAGATCGCGTCACCTGATGCCGAGATGTGGCTGACTCTGGAGTGTGGTACAACAGCTATTTATACAAGATCCCTCACCCAGCACTGAGATGCAGCTGTCTCTGGGGTGGAACAGGGCAGCTATTTATACAGGGATCCTTCACCCAGCACTGAGTTGCAGCTGTCTCTGGGGTGGAACTTGGCAGCTGTTTATACAGGGATCAAATGCAGCCACCTCTGGGGTACCTCCTCATTTGAGAGCCTGCCAGCGTTGATTAAGGGCTTGTCCACATGGGGAAAATTACCAGCCGAATGACAGCAGTAAAAAAGCGCTATCAAGAAAGATGTGGAGAAATTGGAGAGGGTCCAGAGAAATGCAACAAGAATGATTAAAGGTCTTGAGAACATGACCTATGAAGGAAGGCTGAAAGAACTGGGTTTGTTTAGTTTGGAAAAGAGAAGACTGAGAGGGGACATGATAGCAGTTTTCAGGTATCTAAAAGGGTGTCATAAGGAGGAGGGAGAAAACTTGTTCACCTTAACCTCTCAGGATAGAACAAGAAGCAATGGGCTTAAACTGCAGCAAAGGAGGTTTAGGTTGGACATTAGGAAAAAGTTCCTGTCAGGGTGGTTAAACACTGGAATAAATTGCCTAGGGAGGTTGTGGAATCTCCATCTCTGGAGATATTTAAGAGTAGGTTAGATAAATGTCTATCCGGGATGGTCTAGACAGTATTTGGTCCTGCCATGAGGGCAGGGGACTGGACTCGATGACCTCTTGAGGTCCCTTCCAGCCCTAGAATCTATGAATCATTATATCAGTATGGGCAGCAAAGAATCCTGTGGCACCTTATAGACTAACAGGTGCCACAGGATTCTTTGCTGCTTTTACAGATCCAGACTAACACGGCTACCCCTCTGATACTATATCAGTATGATTCGGCTGTGGCATTTCGGAGGCAATGCATCAAGACAGACTGGATGGAGTAGAAGGACTTGCAGAGCCAACCCCACTTAGATGGGACTAAGGCAGGAGAAGAAGAGACGTGATATCAGTAAAGCAACAGAAGCTAAACTGGGAAAAGGCACTGAGCCCGGAATAAGAATTAGACCAGTCTAGAACGACAGTGGTATAATTATACCGGTAAGTTTCTCCATGTAGACAAGCCCTGAGTCATCAATTAGAGTAGGGCCCGAGCCATAAAGCCAGCGTGTAAACTCCCCTACAGTTCAGGGGGGTTGGGATCTAGTGTTTTTGCCCAGGACCATCTTTACCCAACAGTGGACTCGAAAGGGGGGGGCACTTTAGAGATGGGAAACTGAGGGACAGAGCAGGGATGTCACCAGCCAGAAATCAACACTGTGAGTCTGGTGGCAAAGCGAGGAATAAAACTCAGGAGTCCCGTCTCCCAGTCCCCCCATTCTCCCCACTAGACCCCGCTCCCCTTTCAGAGCTGGGGAGAGAACCCAGAAATCCCAGCTCCCAGACCCACCCTGCTCTAACCACTAGACCCCGCTCCCCTTCCTTAGTTGCGAGAGCATGAAGGGATCTTAGTGTAACAAGCCGGAAATGCCTTACCTGGCTAAACCAGGCCAATTCTTCAACATCCTTCAAAGGAGCCCACAGGAGTCCACAAAAGGACACAGTTCTGTCCTGCTTTCCCTGGCGGGGCTAATTACCCCTAACAAGGGCCATTAGCGCTAATCACCTATTTATAGCACATGTTGGAGCATTTATGGTGGCAATTGGGCCCAGATGGCTCGTGACTTCAGCAGCCAGGGGATCAGGCCCATGATGCAAAGCGCTACTGTCCCCCCGCCTAGGGGAACCCCCTTCTCTGTTGTAACTTGCCCTGTAGTGGGGATGTGAAACATACAAACCATCCAGCCCCGTATCCGGCCCCTGGAGTGACCGGGTCCAGATTGTACTTGTAACCCAGAGGCAGTTTCTCCGTTCTCCGGCACCCAGTCCAGCCATTCACCCAGTGCTCCGTGACCCAGGTAGCATTCGTCACTCGTTTCCACACTCACTCAACCCTGGTCTCGGTGGCTATGCAAGATGTAGGGTGACAGAGAGCCAGCAAGGTAAACCGTGTCTAGCCCAGGGATTTGCCCTAGTTCAAAGAGAACCCAGGCGTCCTGCTTCCCATCTGCCCTGCTCTAACCACTAACCATCCCTCTAACCCCTAAGCAACGCTTAACCCTTCCCTCCTGGCCTCATCCTAGCTTGGCTCATTCCATTTCTGCCTCCCTGAATTCCCTCCTGGCAGCTGGAGACGCGACTCTTCCCCACTTGCTGTCCCGCGGGGTTTGCGGCGTGGCTGTTTTAAACAGCTGCCATGTCCTGCCCCAGAGGCAGCTGCATCATCGTGACTGTTTCAGTGGTGGGTCCTGACTGTGACATGCTTTGGGAGGGGAGACACTGGAGGGGCAGTTGAGAGCTCACAGTCCGTCTGCGGGGCTCTGTTTGTCCTCATCCCTTTGTTTCCTCCGGTGGGAATTAAGACCTTGCTGGCTTCTTAGTCTCTACAGCTGAAAAGCCAGCACGGAAATAGAAGCTACTGGCCGCCGGGCTGAAAGCAGCTACCGTTATCTCTCAGCGAGGACGATAAATGGCAGCTCCTGATCAAAAGGAGGCCAGGACTGACAGCGCCGGCTGAATGGAGAGGCGCGTCTCTGGGGTCAGGGCTGGAACGCACCGGCGACGCTGGGCTGCTGCCGCGGGGAGATAATCCTGGCAGCGCGGCGAGGAGGCTGCGATGCACGTTTATCAGCAGGACATTGCAACGGGAGCTGCCTCTTATCCTTGCTGTGAAAGCACCGCGGCAGAGATACAGCCAGCTGGTTCCTCCCCAGCGAAGGGCAGGGTATGAGGCGCAGGCGGGTGGCCGAGCAGGTCACGGGCTCGCCTGGGATTCAGGAAAGCGGGTGTCTATTCCTGGCTTGGCCCGCTGGATGACCTTGGGCAGCTTGCAGCCTCTTTCTGTGCCTCAGTTTCCCCATCTGTAAAATGGGTGTGATGATCTGGCTCTNCAGGGCAGCACAAACCCCCCCCCCCCCCCCCCAAGTCGTGAGCTCAGTGAGTTGGTGGCTGGACATGGGATGGACCCAGGAGTCCTGGCTCCCAGTAGCCTACCGAGAAAGAAACCAACCCATAGCTAGAAAGGTCTGGCTGGAAAAATATCGGCTTGGCTGGTGAATTTACCCACCCAGCACTGGTCCTCGGGGACCCAGCCAGCCTCTCGGCCAGCTCCACGGCAGGTGTGTATCAGAACAGGTCCAATGAGCCGCACCGCTTGACGCCAGCTGGGGATCTCGCCCACTAACCCCAACGGAGAGATGCTGAGTTACATCAGCTGGGGATCCGTCCCTTAGACCAGCAGGGAGCATGGAGATCAGAACCCAGGGCAGAGCATTTCCCCTGGAGTGGTCGGCGCCAGTTCTGGGGGAAGCAAGCGAGTCAACTCCCCAACTCGGGATCACCTCCTAGACAACGAGAGAGTTTACTGAACAACTGAAATAAGACGAGAGCCCGGCGCAGGGACCAGCTAAGCAAACGCTCCTGCATTCACACGCAGAAACAACCTCGCCTTGCTGCTAAAGGCGGGGAAATACAAAAGGAACCGGCAGGAGACGGCAAGATTTTCATTCGTTCAACAAAGCGAGAGATTTCGACATGGGAATTCCTGTATCCAAAGGTCCCGCTCACCGTGCGGGAGCTCCCAATCCTGCTCAGACTGGCATGGTGGACCTGCCCTTACAATCACACCTGGAGCCTGGGGACCATGACGGAGAAGGCCGGGGGCAGTGAAATGGGCGGTCAAATGGAGCTCTTGTTCCAGTTGAACTGGGAAAGGGCCGGCTGCGGATGGAATACCGGCCGCCGTTCCCCACTGGCCTGAGCCTAGCTGAGGTGTTTAAACCCGTGTCCCGTGGGCTCAGGTCTTTATAGTTCTGACTGACTATCGTTTGCTCAAAGGCTGCTGTGGAAAGCCCTGAGCCCCTCGGCTTTAGCCAGGAAGAGCCGCAGAGCGATGCCAGATCTGAGCAATAACACGCCCACTAGCTAGCCTGACTGGAATCGTCAGACAAGTCGGTGACAAAGGTCCCGGCCAGACGTAGAGGCAGGGGAGGAAGGTTTAGGGGCTCTCGGGCTGCTGGGGACCACGGAGAGGAAAGGCACGTTTGGATACAGGCGGGGACTCGCGATAGGGATGATGGGACGCTGGGGGGCCAGTTCTTCCGTGCTGCTCCGGGGCAGGTGGCCGTTGCCGCTGATACAGGTCTACAAGGGGGGCGTGTGGTGGGAGCTCCCCAGGCTTTGGCTGGAGAAGGTGATGTTGGACTCTGGAAGAACAGAGCAAGGCAGAGTTGGAACAGCTGGTGGGCAGGGAGGGGAAGGCAGTGACGTCTGTGTCCAGGACAGTGACATGCAGCAGGGCAGCCACACCCCAGCATACCAGGGGCCCAGCGTAGGCATCCATCTACACTGCTCAGCTAACCCAGGCTCTTCCCCGGGGTCAGCCAGAACCCCTCCCATCCGCACAAAAAACCTCACACCTGCACTTGGAGATGGGGTAGAATCCAGGCTAGCTGGCCCAGCTGGGGGTGGGGTTAGAACCGGGCTGTGGGCTGGCTGGGGGTGGGTTATGACCGGGGCTGGCTGATGTCCCCATTCAACAGTCTAGCAATGGCCGGGGGGCAGCTCGGTCGGCTGAGTTTTCCTAAGATGGCCGGGGGGTGGGCGGGAGCAATAGCTCACCTGTCCGAACAGCTAGGGCCTCTTCAAACCTTTGGATCAGTCGCGTGAAGCCGGCCCACATCATGGGCCCCAGGACTTGGTGGAGGACGTACAAGAAGACAATGCTGGTGAGAACGGCCATGGAAATCTGCCAGGGAAAAGCAGGGGGGAGACAGGGAGTCCCGTTACCCCGTCTGCGGCTATGGAGAACTACGGTTCCTGTGAGAAAAAGGCAGGGCCGGTCTCAACTGGTGGTGTGGGGCGCCTGGGGAGACTTGTCCGGCTGGCACCTGGATAGCTCTGGGTGTTCAGAATTGGGAGGAGGTGGAGTCAGTTTAGCAGGTAGAGGCAGGACTCCTGGGTTCTATCCCAGCTCCAGGAGGAGAGTACTGTCTAGTGGTTAGAGCAGCAGGGCACCTGGGCAGGGGGGCTGGGCGTTGAGACTCCTGGGTTCTATCCCAGCTCTGGGAAAGGAGTGGGTCCTAGTGGGCCGAGTGGGGGTGCTGGGTGTCAGGACTCCTGGGTTCTGTTCCCAGTGTGGCCCGGCAGTCAGGTTTCTCCCACCTTGTGCTTCGGCCGCCATTCCAGGCTGCCCCTCTGCGGTGACTAGCGCGTACAGACTGTCACAGCCCCTAGCCATCGCCAGGTAAAGCTTTGTGCCCCGACAATGGGGCCAGCGTGGTCCCCACGTGCCGGCTGGCCTCCCCACACCAGTCCCTGGAGAGGGCGTGACAATCCTGCTGGCTGGAGTGAGCAGGATCAGGGCCCCGGATCACCTTCCGTGTCCCGTCCCCCCCGTACCTTCATGAAGGCGATTGCCCGCGAGGGGCTGAGCCGCAGGCCGTGAATGTGGATCACAAACTCCAGGGCGTAGTCACAGTAGGTGCTCTTGTCCACGGCCCTGCAGGGACGGACCCGGGGGCTCAGGGCACAGGCAGCCCCGTCACCGGGGCGGCCGTCGCCGTCATTCAAGCCCCGCAGCCGTCTCGGGCGAGCGTGGCCACCCCCGGGACAAGCGGCCTGGCATCCCAAGGCCGGCCTCCACCTGCTGCGTCCCATTCTGTGTGGGACGGTGAGGGTAGGTATCCCAGAGTCCCTTGCGCTGCCTCCGCAGCGGTGGCTTGCAAATGGGTTTGCAAGAGCTCTTAACAAGCCAGGGATGGCCAGGACATGGAGAGAGAGATTCCTGGCGGGGAATCAGAGCCAGGCTCTGGATACGGTGCTGGGGAAGATCGGCGAGGGGACATTTAACACTAGACTCTTGCTTACTCCATTCCTGGACTTGGGGCAGGGGGCGAAGGTGGGTTTAAGCCCCTGTTGTGCTCTCTGTATCACGGGGCTGTGCAGAGGCCTGCCCTCCAGTTTAAGTTAGAGCAGCCTCGAGGTTGCTCTAGTTTATCCTCCACGTCCCAAGACCCCGAGGAGCAGAGAACAGCTGCAGCTGAGGGTGGTCTGGCCATGCCCACCCCGACACACCCGCTGGGACGGGCTGAGGGCAAAGCCAGCAGAGGAAGCCCTTTGCGCAAGGGTGATCTCCAGGGGCCACTTCCACTCACTCCAAGGGCCCGTATCGTTGCCAGAGCAGCCCACGACATCCCCTAGGAAGCGTGAGTTGGAGCAGCCCTGAGGCTGCTCCGACTTGTTCCAGATGAGGTGCTGGTCCAGGAGATGGAGCCTGGGATGGACAGTGTGGCCTAGTGGATCAAGCTCTGGACTAGGACTCAGGAGAGCTGGGTGACCTTGGGCGAGTCGCTATGGGATCTGCAGAAGAGCCAGGGGCTATTGTCGACAGACGCCAGGGTCGGCAACCCAGCGTACACCGCCGCCGAATGCCCTTGGCTTTAAAGGGCCACGTGAGGCTCACCTGTTAGACACCTCCACCAAAAAGAAGTAATCCGGAGCTGTCAGGTCTATGGGAACCACATCGTAACAGGGGGAGTTCTGCTCACAGACCCACCTACAGGAGGGGAGAGACGCCGTGAGCGTGGGCCCTGGGTGGCCCGCCTGCCGGGAAGCCTTGGCTGCTGGTGATTACCACTCTTGTCCCCTAGGAATCCAGCACCTCCCCAAGCAGAGTGCGAAGCATTTCAGCTGTTCGAGGCAGGGGCTGTCTCTGTGGTTACAGGTCGGCACAGTGCCCAGCACAACGGAGCGCCAGCCTCCAGGCGCTACCGTGATACCAATGAATCGTAACAGTGCCCCTTCGGCCCGAGCAGGTAACCAATATTTGGGGCTTCGCAGGGCTTTTTCGGTTAGGATGAGCTATCAGTGATACGAATCAGGTCTATTCTTGGTTTATTGGCAAAGGACCCCCACAAAGTCCCGTCTCAAACAGCCGCAGGCAGTTTCTTGTTCTGAAATTCCCAAGTCTGACCCTCCAGTGGGCTCTGTGCCCAAGAAACCCTGTCTCTCTGCTCCCTTCCAGGGTCACACTCACAGCTGCTTCCCCAGGCTCGCTCCTCCAACACAGAGGCTGCTAAACCACTGTCCTAGCCCTGGGCTGACAACCAGGCAAACCTGTCTTCCCACACAGCTGAGCACTGCCTTGGGCATTCCCTCTTTCTTTGTAGCTATCTCTACTGCATAAAGGGGCTTCATTGCTCCTGGCACTGAGCCCGCAGGAGAGTGCTTTGCACAGACGCTGGCTTTAATGCGGTCTGTGATCATCTTTGGATCAAAGCCGTACCCAATGACACCTTTCAAAAGAACAGTGATAATGTACAGGGAATAAACCGCACTGGGAGTGGATGAAAAGAGAAAAAGCAAGGTCCTGGTGGAGAATGGCAGGGAACGGGCTGGAAAGCTGCGTACCCACTCCGATATTTCCTTACTTGATCCCACAGTCGGTTCCGGAGAAGATATTGAAGCCTTCGGGATCGGTAAGGGGAGATTTCGTGCGATTAGCCCTCATCCAGATCAGACTCAGCGGTGTGCTGGGGAGAGAAAGTGTCCAGAGTCACAGATCCATCTATTTTAAGGCCATTTCAACCTTTTTTAAGAAACCTTTTTTTGGGCCTAAATTTACTAAACAATTCTCCACAAAAAGTCATTTCCACTTGAAAAAATTTGGAACACGACTGATGTGAAACTCTTTTCCCCAGTCCGGAGATTTGCTGAAACCCACCCTGGCTAGATGGAAGGGGAAAACCCCAGCTGTGAGAGGGGGGATTTTGGCTAATACCCATATCCTTATCAGCCTTGCCTTGCTAGGAGGCCCTGGGGTACACAGCCATATTCTACTAAGGGCTGGTCCACACTAGGGGCAGGGATCGAAATAAGATACGCGACTTCAGCTACGAGAATAGCGTAGCTGAAGTCGAAGTATCTTATTTCGAATTTCCCGCTCTTACCTCGCGTCCTAGCAGCGCGGGATCGACGGCCGCGGCTCCCCCTTCGACTCCGCGAACTCCGCTCGCCCTGCTGGAGTTACGGAGTTCGAAGTAGCGCGTTCGGGGATCGATGTATCGCGTCCAGACGAGACGCGATACATCGATCCCCGCTAGATCGATGTCTACCCGCCGATCCGGGCGGGTAGTCTGGACGGGGCCTAAGCCTGGATCTTCTGCGGTTCAATCCCCCACCCAAGGAGGCAGTAGAGGGCACCCCAGCCAGGCCAGCTACAGCAGCCCCAGCTCCGGGAAAGGTAGAAGCAGCGAAGTGTGAGAAGTAACATCTGCAAGGGGCAGCAGGGTCCTGATCTCGGTCAGGATCCGTGCAGCGCCTGGCAACGAGTTCCACAGGTTGACTGTGCGTCAGGTGAAGAAATCCCTCCTTCTGTTTGTTATAAACCTGCCGCCTGTTAATTCCCTTGGGTGACCCCTGGTTCGTGCGCGCTGTGAAGGGGTAAAGAACACTTCCCTAGTCACTTTCCCCACATCAGCCCTGAGGTTAGAGACCTCCGTCGGGGGTAGCTGTGTCCTACCTGCCGTTTGCCGTGTTATAGTCGAGGATTTCGCTCGGGCTGTAGACGCGGATCCTGCTCTCCGAGTACGGCCCTCCGCCAATGATCCTCAGCATGTAGCTACAGCGGAACAAAGAACACGCTGCTGTGAAAACCAGCCCAATGGGCTCAGCAGTTAGAAACTCCCTCGCTAAGGGGGCAAGTCCTCCTCACCCCGCTCATCCCAGGCCTTCACGGCTGTTGCTACAACCCCAAAGGGCAAGACCAGTAGCTTCAGTGTAACGCAGGGGTCGGCAACCTCTGGCACGCGGCTCGCCAGGGTAAGCACCCTGGCGGGCTGGGCCAGTTTGTTTACCTGCCGCGTCCGCAGGTTCGGCCGATCGCGGCTCCCACTGGCTGCGGTTTGCCGCTCCAGGCCAATAGGGGCTGCGGGAAGCGGCACGGGCCCAGGGATGTGCTGGAGGGGAGGGATAGCTCAGTGGTTTGAGCATTGGCCTGCTAAACCCAGGGTTGTGAGTTCAATCCTTGAGGGGGCCATTTAAGGATCAGGGTAAAAATTGGGGTTGGTCCTGCTTTGAGCAGGGGGTTGGACTAGATACCTCCTGAGGTCCCTTCCAACCCTGATATTCTATGATTCTATGACCCCTGGTGTAACACCTCCTGGGTCTTTGTCACCCTCTAGTGGCTCAGCATCTTTTGCTGGCCCAACTTCTGCTGGTGAGAGAGGCGAGTTTTGGCGCTTACCCAGAGCTCCTGAAGGGGCCTGAAGCAGAGCTCCGTGCAAGCCCAAAAGCTCGTCGCTTCCACTAGCAATAAAAGACACGACCTCTCCCAGCCCTGGGTGAGTTTTGCTAAAGCCAAGGGGGTGGCTTTGCCCAACCCTCACCTGCCCATGAAAGGTCCCGAGTCCCCCGTCACCATGTCTTGGATCAAGAAGAAGGGGTAAAATACTGCGGGAAAGAGAGGAACGTCAAAGTTCATCATTTTAACCGTGCACCTCGCCCCAAAGAGAGCATGACACCCCCAGGGGTCGCTGCCTGGGGTCAGAAACCAGTATCAAACGGGTGAGGCCATCCTGCTAAGTGGAAGGGGATCCCGGCGACATCCTGGCTGGGGGGAAGGGAGGGGAGTTCTCCCAAATCCCAGCTCGATGGGAATGGAAGGGGGGAACCCAGCTAGGTGGGAAGTGGGGGGGAATCCCAGCTGGATCCTGGCCAGTTTGGAGGTAGGTACCAGTATGGAGAAGAGAACCACTGGGCTAAGGGGAAGCTGCGGTGGCCTTGCTCCATGGAGGGCTCTGAGAACACAGAGATCAGCAGGCCGCATCCGAGTGCAGCCCCACGGCTCTAAGACACTGGAATAGCCAAACCGAGGCCGATTTCTGGGCAGCTCAGGACATCCACAGTCGGGCCTTGGATCACAACCAAGAATCGAGGCTCAGATCAGAATCAAGCCAGGATCTAGCCGGGATCCTCTCCCGCCCCCCGTCTACTCCCGAATCTCCCAGACTCCAGCAGTGACAGCCAGCAGCCGCTGCCAAAGGGTCAAGCTAGGGTCCACGCCAGACAAGCTAAGCGGGGTTTTACCAGCAGGGTCCTGTTCGATCTGTCTCTGGGCCTCAGCCAGGATCTGGTCCCCTGTGCGGACACCTTCATCTGCCTCTGCTTACCATCGTTAAAGAAGAAACACGGCAACTCTGGGTTCTTGTGGATGCAGTCGAAGTACCGCTTGTTCTGTTTGGTGGTGTACTTCAGGGTTCTGGTGATGTCGAAGGCCAGCCTCTTGCCCGGGGGGCAGCCAATAAAGATTGGCACCATGGCATAGCCCTGCAGGGGAGGGGAGGGGCGAGAAAAAGACACACCCGTTCACTCTGTAGTTTGTCAGGTGCCCCAGGGATGGTGGTGGGGGGGTCTAATGCATACAGCCAAACGCTGGAATTCCAATCTGCGGAATGCAACACAACCAATGCTCGTGTCGGCTTATTAAGGTACCGCCCCCCCATACTGACCCATTCCCAGTGGCTACTGTCTGCTCCAATGGGGCAGAGTTAAGGGGGCCTTGGCGGGCATGAATCTTCACTTTTTGTATCCTGCTTTTCAGAGGCAAAAGTTTAGCTATTCTCCACATTTGGAAAGAGCGTGAGACAGCACTAGGCAACCCTAACTCTGTGTTAACTAAATTCTGGGGCAGATTAGCTAGCTAGCTAGAGGGAGTGTACGGGGATGGATAGATAGATAGATAGATAGAGGGGGTGGCTGGGGATAGATATATAGGTAGACAGAGGGGGTGTATGGGAATAGATNGGTGCCCCAGGGATGGTGGTGGGGGGGTCTAATGCATACAGCCAAACGCTGGAATTCCAATTTGCGGAATGCAACACAACCAATGCTCGTGTCGGCTTATTAAGGTACCACCCCCCCCATACTGACCCATTCCCAGTGGCTACTGCCTGCTCCACTGGGGCAGAGTTAAGGGAACCTCGGGGGGGGGGGGGGGGAATGAATCTTCACTTTTTGTATCCTGCTTTTCAGAGGCAAAAGTTTAGCTACTCTACACATTTGGAAAGAGCGTGAGACAGCACTAGGCAACCCTAACTCTGTGTTAACTAAATTCTGGGGCAGATTAGATAGATAGATAGATAGATAGATAGATAGATAGATAGATAGATAGATATTATTGCTCCATTATCCCAAACAAAATATTAATAGAGTTTCATTAATTTGCCTTTCCCAGGGGTTCAGACCCAACGGTTACCTGGAGTTTTGGGCCGGACGCTGTGTAGTGGTAACAATTTGTTGCTGCATTTATAACCTGGAATGTTTAAAAATCGAAAATGAATTTCTGTTAGGACCAAACAAATGAAAAGTCCATCGTCCTGTCACTGACAAGAGGAGTCAAAGCTCACTGGGCCATCCAGTCCTGTATCCCGCCTCCTTGTCCCACTGGATCAGCCCATTGGCCCATGGAGTCTGGGATCCTGCCTCCTGCTATGTTTGCTCACATCACTGGCCCGTCTCACCTGATATCCCGGCTGCTGCCCTGGCAGATCAGACCACGGAGCCAGCCCACTCCCAGCAATGTCCAATACTACTTGATACTCCGGAGGAAAGGTCGAGGTAACACATGGTGGGAACCTTCGGGATCCTTGCTCTGACCTGCGCTGGGGCTGAAGCTGTGCAGGTGCAGAGAACCACAGAAGCAGCCCGACAGCCCCCGTACTCCTGAACTGAGCAGATCTCAATGCAGGAAAGAATCTGAGGCTTTCACTGGACTGTAATCGGACTGTGGAACTCCTTGCCACAGGATGTCATTGAGGAGAAGAACGAAGCCAGACTGGCCGTACATATGGATAACAAGGTCACCCAGCGACATCATCGCTAATGCTAACAGAGATCTGGAAGAAGGGCTGTTAAACCTTTTAATCCAATCGCCAGTGACAAGGAGTCAGCATGAGACCTAATGTGGGGGACAGATTATCCGCTGCCTGCTACTGCTGGTTTCCTACACCTTCCTCTGCTGCTGGCCGCTGCCAGACACAGGCTGTGACGAAGCGGGACCCTTCTGTAATAGTGTTATGATCGACGTGCATGGCAAGGACTTACCTGACAGAGCTGGAGACATGGAGGTGTTTGTGTCACATGACTGTCTGAGGTGGGACCCGGGGGTCGTTAAAGGATGGACTGAACCCTACCCAGATCAACAGAGAAGAGACAACGGGAACCCCAACGACTGAACACCTAGGAACCGGGATGTCAGGCAGGTGGAACATGTGAACTCAGCAGGGATCTGCAGGAGGGGACAGGAGGCTGGAATAGGAGAGGCGGGTGAGGGGCTCACCTGGGACTGACAGACAAAGGGACAGAGACTGAGAGGATGGCTCAGGGGAGTTTAGGCTTGGCCAGGATGGACTATATCTCAACCTTTGCTTCTCTGTAACCCAAGGATTTAACGGTGCTGGGTTCCAGGTGGCTAATGAACCCGGCTCTGCTTGGAAAAGGCCGCCTGGCGTCACTGTGAGCACCTGCCGAGGTGCACAGGTCCCTGCAGAGTGCACGAGTCTCTGACCAGGAGTCAGTCTCAGTTGGACTTGCCAGCAGAGCTCCCGGGGCTGGAGCCCAGACGCCGTGTGGCCTCCACTGAAGGCAGAATGGGACCCTTTGAGCATCTGGCCCACTGACGGGAGTCCTCTAAGGGACTGTTTAAAAGCTGTGGCATAGCACAGAGCCTGTGGAGCCATGATGCCGGCCTAGCTGGATCCTAGAAGGCAGCATGGCCTAGTGGACAGAGCACTGGGCTAGCACCAGGAGCGCCGGAACCTCGGTAGACATTTGTAAATAAACAGGATTGCACCATCGTCAATTTCTCCTTCTGCTGGAAAGAAGCCGCAAGCCCCCGGATTTTGGCTAACCGCTCAGGGCAGAAGGGACACCAATATCATTTCTCCATGTCTCAGTATCGAGGGCTAGGTTCTTACGTCACTTACACCAGTATCATCCATGGAAGTCAGTGGATTTACTCTGGAGCGACAGCATTGGCAGAGCACTAACGGAGCCCTGTGGCCATTACAGGAGCGGGGGTTCTGAGGGCAGCTTAAATCAGGAGCAATTCCAGTGACATCAGGATCAATCTGGTGTCAGATCAGAATCACACCTCTTCGCGTGGAGAGCCGGCAAGCCAGTGTAAACCTATGTTATACAGCCGGATCTCACACAGATGATCTGAGGGCGAATTGCTCCTATACTGGGGCTGTCTCGAGGCTGGGCTCTGTGTCTCTATTTCCCCGAGAATCCCATTGTCTATATCTACCTCCCATCCCTGTGGAGAGGCTGTCTCATGGACTTCCTCCGATGTTGGATCAAACCAGAACCTTCAGGGAGGGACTTGTCTCAGCGTGAGACCTGTCTCCAGCCGAGGTGGTGAGGCAATCTCAGGCACTCGTTAGGGAGGGACTTTGAATGGCCTCCTCTTATAGATTTGTCAGAAGCTTCTCCTTCCAGGCACAGGGAGTTGTCGGCATGTTTGCTTTGAATCAGAGGGCCAGAGCCTTGGGCTGGGCTATGCGGTGCGCAGTGCAGGGTGTGAAGAACAGGCGGGGAAGTCCTCTCCTCTGTCTTTCCGCTCTCCCCAATCCTACCACCGGCTGGCGCTCTGAGGCAGCTCTAGATTACGCTGGCCGCCCTCTCGGGCCCACAGCCCTCACTCTCAGGCCTGACAGCTGAGAGCTCCCCTTCTCGGGGGGGCTCTCAGTGGCCGATATACAGCATCTGGCCCGATGTATCTTGCACTAACATACAGCACTGTCTTTATCTGGAGCTACTGGGCCAGGTCCCCAGCTGGTATAAATCGATGCAGCTCCATTGGATACCACTCTAGCCGAAACAGTTTTGAGAACATGAATCAGCTCGGAAATAATTCCATCTGCAGAGTGATCCACTGCTATCTGGCCTGTGATCTGATATGTCACTCCCAGCCCCCCATTCCCACACAACAAGGAAAAACTCTCCTAGCCGCCTTGTTAACCCCTTTGGCAGATTTTCCCAGCATGGCATCCGTTAGCACCCAGGGACGTGCCTAATGAAACTGGTTGTGCCGAGGAGCTAATAACGTGGTGGCTCTGCCCTCGCTCCCGATTACCTTGCTGGGTGACAGTCCAGCCTTTGAACCTACCTTTAAAGTCATTGAACTCTTCAGAAGGTTCGTCCCACTCAGCTCTTGTTTCGGGTACTGTCCGGTGTCACTGATGGTCACCTGGCGGGGAGAATTTGCAGGGTGCTGGTCAGGCTCCGTAACTGAGGAAGAAAGGGCCTGATCCAACTCCCTTTGGGCACTGGGAGAAGGATTGGGCTCCTGAATAAAGGTCAGAGGTTTATCAACATTTGGGGCCTTGCTTCTCTTGAAGCATAAAGGGGCCTTCAAGTGAGCAGGAACAATCTGAGAACCACGCCCTACGCAGGGCACCTTTACTGGCCGGCACAGAGCTGCTGTTTGGGGTCTGCACACTCCCAGCCCCCAGTGTAGGGAGCAGATTGGCGGCATGGATGGAGGGTACAGTTGCCACCTGTCCGGGTTCTCCCTTTTTTGAGGCAGCCGTCCCGGATGAAAGGGTTTGGTTTTTTGTTTCTCAGGAGCGACAACCCTTGGCCCCCCAGGACCGACAGGGGGCGGATCGGGGTGTGGTCAGAGCACACTGCGTTGTGGCTATTCCCTGCCCCCCAGGGCCCACAGGGGGCAGTTCGGGGCTATGGCTGGAGCACACTGTGCTGTGACTATCCCTGCTCCATAGGAGACAGAGCAGCCCTGAGGATGGGGCCCAGTGGAAGCATTTCAGCATTCCTCTGTCATGGACTGATCCAGGACTAATGGCAGAGCTGTGCAAGGGCCTTCCTAGGCCTGGAAGAGCAGGGCTGGCTGCAGGTGAGGTCTGAAGGACATGGGCAGAGCTCTGGGGCTGTTTGCCTCGGTGAGAACTGGTTGGGAAGAGGAATTTCAGGTTCACAGGAAGTGCCATGATTTCAACCAATTTGCCATTCCGGAACGAAACCGAAAACATTCCAAATTTCATTTTGATCGAAATGTTTCATTCCCATAAAATCAAAACGGTTTGTTCCGATTTGGACATTTTAAAAATCTTTTTACTTAAATGTGTTTTTTTTTAAACCGAAAGAATGAATTCCATTTTGAAACATCGCAAAAACCCCAAACCATGGAAATATTCGGTTCTGAAAATGTCGCAACAGGATGCTGAGATATTATTAAAACACTTCATTTTGGGGTGTCTCAAAATGCAAGGTGGTGGAAACTGATGCGTGTTTCGATTTGGAGGGAACCGGCATTTTTCATCAAGTAACCATTTTGCTGAAAAGTCTGCAGCCAGAGTTAGTGTGTGTGCAGCCCAGGGCTTGATCACACGCTCTATAAATCCTTATGTGGGGAAGAAATTTCTGATGTCAGATGACTCTTTAATCTAGCAGAAGAAGGTTGAGCGAGGGCCAGCATCTGGATACTAAAGTTTGCCAAAAATCAGAGTAGAAATAAGATGTGAATTTTCAACAGTGTAATCAACTGTTAGAACAACTTCCCCTGGAGGTGGTGGATTCTCCATCACTGATGTTTTTAAAATCAAGAATATCTTCTAAATGCCTGTCCCTATCTCAAACAGAAGTTATGGGATTGCCTCGTTGCATTAATTACTGGGGGCGGGAGATGTCTCTGGCTTGTGTTACACAGGAGGTCAGACCAGATGATCACAGTGGTACTTTTTGGCCTTTAAAAACTAGGACTAGAACTGGTACAGCAGGGTCTGCTACAGGTCAGGATGGAGGTGGTTTGAAGGGCTGCTTGCAATACACTTGAACGTTGCCAGTGATACCTACCTGAGTAGCTGAATCCATCCCAACACTGAAAGACAGCTGGTGGGGAAATACATCGAAACGGCTGCAAAACCAGAACCCTCGCACTACTGACCCTTCTAAAGTAGCCGGCCCCGTGTACTCACCGTATACAGCACGGAGCCCCGGCCAATCAGATAGTGCCGGTGGAGGTGTGAATCCACAAACTTCGGATGCGCTAAGACAATGGTGAGCCACACAAAATCAAGGGAGTTCTCTTCCGGCATNTACTAGGATGATCCGAGGAATGGAAAACCTGTCTTATGAAAGGAGACTCAAAGAGCTTGGCTTGTTTAGCCTAACCAAAAGAAGGCTGAGGGGAGATATGATTGCTCTTTATAAATATATCAGAGGGATAAATATCAGGGAGGGAGAGGAATTATTTAAGCTTAGTACCAATGTGGACACAAGAACAAATGGATATAAACTGGACATTAGGAAGTTTAGACTTGAAATTAGACGAAGGTTTCTAACCATTAGAGGAGTGAAGTTCTGGAACAGCCTTCCAAGGGGAGTAGTGGGGGCAAAAGACATATCTGGCTTCAAGACTAAGCTTGATAAGTTTATGGAGGGGATGGTATGATGGAATAGCCTAATTTTGGCAATTAATTGATCTTTGATTATTAGCAGGTAAATATGCCCAATGGTCTGTGATGGGATGTTAGATGGGGTGGGATCTGAGTTACTACAGAGAATTCTTTCCTGGGTGCTGGCTGGTGAGTCTTGCCCACATGCTCGGGGTTTAACTGATCGCCATATTTGGGGTCGGGAAGGACTTTTCCTCCAGGGCAGATTGGCAGAGGCCCTGGAGGTTTTTCGCCTTCCTCTGCAGCATGGGGCACGGGTCACTGGCTGGAGGATTCTCTGCACCTTGAGGTCTTTAAACCACGATTTGAGGACTTCAATAACTCAGACATAGGTTAGGGGTTTGTTACAGGAGTGGGTGGGTGAGATTCTGTGGCCTGCGTTGTGCAGGAGGTCGGACTAGATGATCATAATGGTCCCTTCTGACCTTAAAGTCTATGAGTCTATGAGATCCATTGGCAATCAGCTGCATTTGCAGAGAGGCCTTTGACCTATAATGCAATCGCTGACCCAGTTAAGAGAAGCTCTCTGGGTAGATACTCATCAGATCCACACATCAGCAATCTTCAAAGGCAAGGGCAGTGGGTGGCTGCAGGCTTGCAACTATTACAGGGACCCTTTTGCTTGAAGGTCACAGGTTCAAATCTCACCCAGGTGGGTAGTGACAGAATCTCGTCACCAGCTGCTCACTACCCTAAGTTGGAGGTGTGCTGTCCCTATCACAGCAATGACCACTTTGATTGGCACTAATTGGCCTCAACAGGGCGAGGATCAAACAGGCCAAAGAGGTAACGCTCCTCTCCCCTTCAAGGTGGATCTCTCCAGGTCAAAGCAGATCTGTTTGTAGAGGCCAATAGGCAGCTGCCCAAACCGGACATCCTGCTCTCTTCACTAGACCTCACTTCCCTCCTACAGCTGGGAATAAAAGAGAGGACTCCTGACTCCCAGTCCCCACTGCTGTAACCCATTAGACCCACTCCCCTCCCAGAGTTGGGAACAGAACCCAGGATTCCTGGTTCCCAGCCCCCCTGCTCTAACCACTAGACACCACTCCCCTCCCAGAGCTGGGGATAGAAACCCTTCCGATGGGAGACAGTTTTGCCTAGTGGATAGAGGGCAGGACTGAGACTCAGGAGACCTGGGCTCGATGAGGTAACCTTGAGCGAGTCCATTGCCCACTCTGTGCCTCAGTTTCCCCATCTGGAATATGGGGATAATGCTACCGCCCTCCTTTGTGAAGCACTTTGAGGTCTACGGATGAAAAGCGCTAGGTATTATTATTATTATCATCAACGGCCAGTCCCCCTGCTCTAACTCAGGAGACGCCGGCTCCTCTGATCTCCTGCAAATTCATCTAGCCGTTAAAATCCCGTTATTTTTGCGTCCCTTTCCCAAGACTCTCCTCTCTTACTGCTTTCTTCCGTCGACCTGATGGTCAGGAACACTGAGAAAGAATAGACATTATTCTTGTCCAGGTAAATCTTGCTGGGCAGCTGGTTATTGGGCTGCAGGTCATAGATCTTCATGTAGCTCTCCATGTTGACGTAGACACCTCCGGAGGAGTTGCCATTGCTTGCTACGTAAAAGAAATACTCCTGAAAAAGGAGAGGCGGATTTAATCTCTACCAAGCGTAATCTATTAATATGCATTAAGCACACACTATCAGTAGAACATTATGTGTATATTTCGAGCAGTGACATGGCCTAATTTGGCCTATGTCTTTCTATAATCCTGTTCGCTGACGCTCCCAGAACACCTTGCGTTAGCTGAATTAAGCTTCGGAGTAGGCAGATAGGAAAACGGTCAGGATCAGGACACATGGGTGTCGGTTGCTTGAAATGTGTGTTAACTGCTTACGCTAAACAATCCGTTCCGCTGTGCATTTAGCTGTGACGCACTGAGTCTGTTTCCCAGACCTGAAGAAGAGCTCTGGGTGAGCTCAAAAGTGTGTCTCTCTCACCGATGGGAGTCAGTCATATAAACGAGATCACCTCCCCTACCTTGTCTCTCTCTTCCCGTAGTAACAGGCAGGGGGTTATTTGCACACAGCCAGCCGCGGCATGTCCCAAAGGAAAAGGACATGACATATGATATCAAGGTGAGGAAGTGCCTTCACGCCCCTTGGTACCTGAAATGCATGTGTTCAGAACAAAGAGAAAAGCCCGGTGCGCCCTGCCCCGCAGCTGAAGCCCGGAGTCCCGAATGGGGTGCGGGGGGGACATGCAGGACTCTCCAGGAAATACTCTATGGGAATGTAAGCCCTGGGTACCCCATAGTACCAGGAAACCCAGGCAGAAAGCTGATGGGGGGAATCTAGCTTCAAATGACGTCCACAGGGCCATGTGCTTGTCGGCAGGTGGAGTATAAACAGGACAATTTTGGGGGTGTCACTTTGGAAAGGGAATTTAACGCTGCCCAAGACAGCTTTGTGGCGACCGAGATCACACTGAGCCTCTCTTCCTGCCCTGGCTTCTCACTGACTTTTCCCAACCCCCCTGACTGATACTGGTGATTTGGGCTCTTGGATATATTTCATAACCGAACCAAAGCGTGGTCAAGCAACAGCCTGTACCATTTCCCAAGAGGAGGAAGCGGTGGCATGGGCAAGGGGCCCCAAGCTGTGGTATGTGAATCGCTGGTGGTACAGGGGCTTGGTGGATGGTGGACGCCACAGCTTCAAACTAACAGCGGTCCCGCTCACTGCAGCGGGCCAGGAAAGACCTGAGAAGCAAAACGGGCTTGGCCCTAAGGGGGACTCACATTTGGCATTGTTAGGGGGTTTAGAGACTCCCCCCATGGAGACTAAGGGGGTGAAGGAGCACAGTGGAGCATGCTCCAAAGGGAGGATCTGCTCCAAAGGAGACCCTGCCAGTCAAGCAAGGGGAAGAGTGAAGGAGACGCTGTCTGGGAGGAGGAAGCCAGTTTGCAGCTGCTGGGAACAGAGCAATCCACAAGGGGCTGGATATTGTGGGTAAGACCCCAACTGGGAGGGTGGGGGCAAGGCCCTCTTCCCTCCCCCAACTCCCTGCTGAGGGAGCCTATCTGAACACAGGGAAGAGAGCTGGGGGAACTTGTTTGGCCAACTGAGTCGCTGAGACTGATTGGGAACTCTTTGCTGGGGTAAACCTGCAACCGTGCCCCACACTGCAAAAAGAGCGGGGAGGCAGGGAGCGGCCCAGCACCCACCCCTTGAATACTGCGCGCAGTTCTGGTTGCCCCATCTCAAAAAAGATACATTCGAATTGGAAAAGGTACAGGCAACAAAAATGATCAGGGGGATGGAACGGCTTCCAGATGAGGAGAGATTAAAGAGACTGGAGCCGTTCAGCTTAGAAAAGGGACGACTGAGGGGGGATATGATAGTGGTCTATAAAATCATGGCTGGTGTGGAGAAAGTGAATCAGGCTGGTCAGGTGTACCAGGGAGAGATGATCAAGACACTCCACACCTCCCTCCCTTGGGCCCTGGGCCTGGTGGAGAGGGAGGGCCCAGGTCCCCCTACCTTCCCCAGCCTGTCCATCCAGGGAACAGACTGCAGCTGGCCCGCTGGCCATCAGGCAAGCCCAGCCCCAGGATGTTGGGCGTGGAAAAACTGTGGAGCCATGGCCTGCCCATTAACCCTGCTGGCCTCCAAGTGAATCCTGCTACAGGCTCAGCAGTGTGCTGGGGCTTCCTGGCAGCCTTTCTGCTGGGCCCAACCTTCAGCTTGCGCCGAGTCACACAGCTGAAGCTTCTGCCTCCTCCTCCCGCCTCCAGAGCTCCTCGCGTCCGTCCAACAAGACCCAGGGCCGGCTCGAAGCAACGGCAAACCCAGCAGCCACAGGGAGCGCCGAGATCAAGGGCCACGGCAGAGCCAGGAGGCAGGGACCACATGGGAAATTCCTTCCTGTCACCGGATACATAATGCTGATTTATTCCCTCTGGAAGATTACAGACTTATTCCAGCCCATGGCAACTACTGGCCCAGGTCTGTCACCTTCTGACTTTCAGGGCTCCCTACCACAGGCAAGAAAAGTTCTTATTCATTAGAACTGTTTTTGAGACGTGGCCAAATCTACCTTCTCTGTCCCACCTTTGGGGAGGAACTCAGCAGCTGTTTAACTGCAACCGTCTGGGACAGGAAGTGAAGGAGAAAGATTGTGTAACTGCAGTGGGAATGTATGGAGACAGGCTGGAGGTACCCAAACTAAAATCTCTCCAGGCTATCAGAGTTTACAGATCTGTTTCTAAAAGAATATAACACAATTTAGACAGTGAACCAACACCCTTAGAACATAAGAACATAAGAATGGCCGTACTGGGTCAGACCAAAGGTCCATACAGCCCAGTATCCTGTCTACCAACAGTGACCACTGCCAGGTGCCCCAGAGAGAGTGAACCTGACAGGTAATGATCAAATGATTTCTCTCCTGCCGTCCATCTCCACCCTCTGACAAACAGCGGCTAGGGACACCATTCCCTACCCATCCTGGCTAATAGCCATTAACGGACTTAACCTCTATGAATGTATCCAGTTCTCTTTTAATTTCATCGGTTGGGTTTTTTGTCGAAAAGGAATGTTCAGAATCTTTTCTTACTGCGTATTGCTTTCTGTTTTTCCACCAGCGCCAAGTTGGGTCATGGACCGGGTCAGCATAAGGCTAAAAATAAAATAAAATAAAATAAATAAAGGGCTTGCTAAATTACAAGTCATCTGAAAACACAAGATTTTCTCATCTGAAAAGCACGTGTTCCTGTTGTGGATTATCCGCGTCTTTCTTGGATAATCCCCGTTACTTGTGGGAAAGTCCACATCCCTGAGCAAGGCAGTTATACGACCTCACTCCCAGTGTGGACAGCACTAGCGCTGCCCCAAGCTCAGAACTCCCAACCTAGCGCTGGGGATACAATGTACTTTCCCCCAGCCCATCACCGTAACGCAGCTGAGAGCTGACGAGAAGAAATCACCCTGCTATAGTCCGCATGCAGCCAGAGCAGCTGGAAGATCAGTCCCTGGTATACAGCCAGAGACACGTTGTTGTGGAAACCTGTTCTGTCCATGACAGCCGGCGGCTCGGTGCAATAGTGCTCCATCCGGGTGAAGCGCTGAGGGGCTGGGAGGTCCTCGAGGCGCATGACCGAGAAGGAGCAGGGATGGAAGAACCTGATGTACTGAGCATCTCTGAGGGAGAAACGGGGAGACAGGAAGCGATTGTGGGTTGGCACCGAAATGCACTGGTTCATCACAAGGTTGGCGCCAGCAGTGCTCTGGCATGTTGCAGTGGACTGGGCGGTGGGGCGGAGCCTGTGTCCTGGATGGAATCAGGAGCTTTCAGCTGTGTCTCATGTGTCCTATACTGCTAATAGCTAAGGGGAGTTGCAGGATCAGGGCTAAACACAGAAGAGGCCGTGAGGCTGCCTTGGAGATTTTGAGGTGGAGCGCTGCACCTGTGATCTGGCCTGATGTGTACAGGGCCAGATTCTGCCTGGATCTGAGCACTCTGCGCTCCTCGGGACCACTCCCAGGTGCTGAGCACAAGGCAGGATCAGGCCCCTAGGATCTCAATCCAAGGGACACAGTGTTGCCTAGCAGATAGAGCATTGGTTTTGGACTTGGGAGCACAGGTGCTGACTTTCTCATGTGCCAGAGGGTGCTCGACCCCTGGCTCTGCCCCCGGCCCTGCCCCCACTGCACCCCTTCCTCCAAGGCCCTGCCCCCACCCCGCCTCTTCCCACCCCAGCTCCACTCCCTCCCCGCCTCTTCCCGCCCCACCTCCACTCTCTTCCCCCAGTGCACCACACCCTCGCTCCTCCCCCTCCCTCCCCAAGCCTCCTGCACGCCTCGAAACAGCTGATCTCAGCGGACGGGAGGCGCGGGGAGGGAGAGGGAGAGGGAGGCGCTGATCAGCGGGGGCCTGCCAATGGGCAGCAAACACCATTTTTTCCCCCATGGGTGCTCCAGCCCCGGAGCACCCACGGAGTTGGCTCCTATGCTTGGGAGATCTGGTTTCTATTCCCGGATCTGCCGCTGCTTTGCTGGGTGACTGTGGGCTAGTCCCAGCCCTGCGCCGTGCCTCAGTTTCCCCCTCTGTAAAACAGGGTAAGGAGAGTGCTCTCCTTTGTCAAGCGCTTTGAGATCTAGGAATTATGACTTAGACCCAGTTGACAGCTCCGCCTTGGTACAGGCAGCCGCAGCTCCGCTGTGGGCTTTGGAGCGGCCCCAGGACTGAAGCCGGCTCCGTCTGCACCAGAAGCGTCGGAACCATCTTTCCCACCATTGCCCGTCCTCTGCCACTACTCACTGGAAATGCAGCCAATGGTACTGATGGACGATGAGGTGCCGGTACGACAATATATAATGGAGAGGGAAGTTCCTCTTGATCAGCTTTCCCTCCCTCTGTCCATCCGGGATGTAAACCAGCTGAAAGGAGACGCAAGAGCAGAAAATACGGGGGACAGGTGGAGTTCAACCCTTGCTATTCAGGAGAAGTGGAAAGAAGCCATTGTCACCTGGCAGCTGAAACTAAAACCCGTTTGTTGCCTCTTGTTTTCTGTACGCTCTTTGTCTTTTTGTTCTGGTCCTGGCCTGTGACTGGGGCTCTTCGGGGTAGCAGTGAATCACTGCTCCAAATAAATAAATAAGCAGTAGCACCCATGGAAAAGCTGAAGAGAAACTGAATCATGTAGCCCAAGGAGGAGGAGTTTCGAATGCAGGGGCCAGGGCTTTGCTCTGTGTGTGCATGAGAGAGGCCCAGGAGAAGAGCTGCCGCAGTGGGAGAAAGCCAGGCGGACCGGAACAAGCTGCTAACGGGGCCCTGAGAGAAAGCTACCGGGGACCGGGTGCGGGCTGGAAAGAAGCGTGGGTCTCCTGCTGGTTGATTCCTACGGTGTTCAAGGAAACGAGGCCTTTGTGCGTTCCGTGCAAATGAACGAGCTTGCTGCAAAGACAAAACTCGACTAGCACCAATTTCTCCTGCTAATTGGAACAAGTCAGGAGACCTGGAATTTTTGTTTGGCTGCTCGGGTCAGAAGCGGTAACAGCCCTAGGGTGACCAAACAGCAAATGTTAAAAATCGGGATGGGGGGGGGGGGGAA
>QXTE01000329.1:205772-227584 GCA_003942145.1 Platysternon megacephalum | reverse complement strand
GGTCTAATGGTGATGTAGCGGGGTGGTCACCCGCTCCTGCCCTGAAGGGCTTGAAATCAGCCCTTAAAGAGGGCTGCAGGGGAAAAGCAGCCCTGGAGGGGCTGCAGCTCTGAATGCTGGGCTGATTGGGGAAGCAGCCGCAGCTGGGCCACGCCCCAATCAGGGCCCAGCTGGCCCTATAAAGGCTGGGAGCCAGGAGCAAGGACTCAGTCTCTCTCTAGCTGTAGAAGGAGAAGGGCTTGGCTGCAGCGATCTAGAGACAGAGTACCTGAGTGGAGCAGGGCTGAGGAAAGGCTGAGGAGCCGGGGAGCTCCAGCCTGGAAAGCCCCAGGCTGCGGCCTAGCATTGGGCAAATAGGTACTGGGAGTTGCAGAGGGCAGCCCAGGGGTAGGCCAAGGCAGCAGANGCCCTATAAAGGCTGGGAGCCAGGAGCAAGGACTCAGTCTCTCTCTAGCTGTAGAGGGAGAAGAAGGGCCTGGCTGCAGGGATCTAGGGACAGGGTACCTGAGTGGAGCAGGGCTGGGGAAAGGCTGGGGAGCTCTAGCCTGGAAAGCCCCAGGCTGCGGCCTAGCATTGGGCAAATAGGTACTGGGACTTGCAGAGGGCAGCCCAGGGGTAGGCCAAGGCAGCAGATCCAAACCCAACCTTGCCAGTGATGAGTGGCTGATACTGCAGTCTGCCCCAGGGCGTGGGGCTAGATGATGACTGGCAGTAGCCTTATACTGAGGTGGGGTGGGGATAGTGGGTGGGTGGGGGTTCCCTGGGGAGGGGAGACCCTAAGACTGAGGGGTTACTGCTAGGGGGCAGCACCCCAGGTACAAGGGCACCAGGGTCCTGGGAGGGACACAGGGCCAGTGGCAAGGTGGACCACCAGCCTGCAGGGGGTGCTCCAGGATGCTGGAAGAGCTAATTCCCGGAAGAGACCAGCAGGAGGCGCCGCAGGGGTGAGTCCGCTCCTCTACAGGTGAGCACAGCCCCCCCGCAGGACTCCTGGGTTCTGTGTGCTCTCTGCTGTGCAAGGCCTTTGCTCTCTGTGTGCCTCGCTTTAACCACTCGTACAGGGGATAAGAATATTTAGCAGCTCCTTGGACAGGTTAGGAGGCAGCGTTAGTGACCGAATAGCGCCCTGAGATCCTCAGATGAAAGACACTACACAAAAAGGCAGCTATCCATGACATTGCCGACCACTATTCATCAGTAGACCTCAAAGCAGGTCAGTACCATTATCCCCGTTTTACAGATGGGGAAACTGAGGGTACGTCTACACCGCAAAGAAAAACCCGGGGCTGTCCCGTGCCAGCTGACTCGGGCACACAGGCAGCGTACACTGCCTGGGCAGTGTACACTGTGCGTACGCTGTACACATTGCAGCGTAGACTTCTGGGCTCAGGCTCTGGGACTCTCCCACCTCACAGGGTTCTACAGAGCTGGCTCCAGCCTGAGCCCAGACATCTACACAGCCGTGAACCAGCCCGAGCCCAAATCAGGTGGCCCAGGCCAGCTGCCGGGGACTAGTTGCCATGTCTACCCTATGACACAAAGAGGTGACATGGTTCACCCAGGGGCAGAGCCAGGAACAGACCCCAGGGCCGGGTGCTATCCCCTAGGCCACGCTGCAGCCAGTC
This sequence comes from Platysternon megacephalum, assembly GCA_003942145.1. Taxonomy (NCBI): domain Eukaryota; kingdom Metazoa; phylum Chordata; order Testudines; family Platysternidae; genus Platysternon; species Platysternon megacephalum. The sequence goes on along the minus strand of QXTE01000329.1, from coordinate 225,959 downwards.
AAACGATGCACCCGCCTGATCCACCCACTCACGCCACCGTACCTCCTCCGAGTCTGTCACACACACGAATTCCCCTGCATACGACAGAATGAAGTAGCGGATGGGGGATTGTTGGGGGAAGTCGGAGAGGTGAATGTAATTAACCAGGTCGTAGCTGCAAGGAAAGCACAAGGGAAGCGGGAAACATTACACTCCATTGCTTTCGTTCCCCTTTCGTTCTCTCCCCGAGGACGAAAAGCTTTACGTTTGGCACTGTCTCTGGGTCTGGCTCTCCTAGCAGTCAGTGGTCCTTCCGGTCTGTCCCCTGATCTGTTACATTTGTATTGGCTGTAACGCCACATCTGGAACCTTCCCAATTAGCTGATTGTTTTGCAATGGTCATGTAGTTCCCCACACAGCTCTGCCAATGCGCCGCAGGGTGAAACCCACCCCGAGCCGGCAAAAGCCTCGGGTAGGACACGAATTCCATGTCAGCTGTATTGGAAGTACGGCGCATACTCTGTGCTGACTCTACACGGTAGGTGAATTTCATCCTCGGGGTGCTGTGCAAATCCGGAGGGATCTCGCGGACCGATGCGATTGAGATCAGAATCGGGTCCAGAGCTTTGGGTCACGATTCTTTGAAATAGTGTTTTTGAGTGCCCCGGTTTTGGGGCTGATTTCCAAAGCAAACGCGGGGGAGAGGGGGTTCGGCACTTTCTGAAAAATCAGACCTCTTTACGGTGCCTCCGGCCGGGCCCCTGCAATCACTCATCTCTGGAAAATCTCAGCCTTGGTTTTTAAAATGTCTCTCATCTGAAGGACCCAAGCATGGCATTCGACTTACCCACTTCGCACTGCTGGGGCGAGCTGTGATTCTGAGGCTCCACCTAACGCCCGAGTCCTGCAGCTGGGGTCCATGTGCACCTACTTCCTAATGCATGTGAATGGTGCCGGTTGTAATAACTGGGCCTATAAATGCACCTGAGTTGCGAGTTCAACTCTAAAAAGTGAGTTAGGTTCAGAAGCCATCACAATAACCTACCATGACCAATGTAAATGGGAAAAGGAACGAAAGGCAGGCAGACTGAATGAGTCCAGGCGAAAGGCCGACTGATAGAACTGAAGGAATCTGTTAAATCTGTTAAAATCATGCCTGGTAAACAAGCAAAGTGTGGAACCAACTCATCAGTTGCCTCCCCAAAAACCAGAGATCGATACAGACTTTGTTCTCACCTTTGTAAAATAACATTGCCCCAGATGTAGAAGATTGTGCTGAATGGGTTATAGGACAGCCCCCTTGGGATCAGCGGGGAATCCGTGTATTCTTCCAGTCCCAGCAACATCACAAACTCTTTCTCAGTGTCTGCAAAGGAAAAGTGGGAGAAACCTGGTCAGAGTGGGTCTTCTCGTTCAGAGAAGAGCAGCAAAAGAAAAGGATCAGGCTGCAAGGAGATTTCCGGGGTATTGTTACGCTGAAAGATGGTAATGGCTGGCACGGGGTAAGGCTTTGATCTAAAGACAATCCTGGGCCTCATTAAAGCTAACAGGGGAGCCAAGCAGTCTTTCAGACCCAATGGAAGCAGCAGTTGAGTCTCTTTAAGTAACAGAGAGCTACAAACGAGGAGGGACTGCCCAAGCCACCGGGCAGGTCAGAGGCGGGGGTTGCCTGGCTGCCAAGGCAGGGGCTAGGAGATTAGTTTGCAGTCTGTGTGTTGGAGGAGAAAACTGAGCAAAGCACTTGTGGGCATGAACATTAGGAGGAAGCAGAGAGACAGATTCTTGGGCACAGAGCCCGCTGGAGGGGCAGATGTGTGGATTTTGGAGCAAGGAAAGCTGCCTGCTGCTGTCTGTTTCACCTGTGCTCAGGGAAACAAGACTTTGTGGACACTCTTTGTAAACAAACAAGGTTGCACTGAGAACAGACCTGATTCATAGCATCGATTTCTCCTCATAATGACAGTCCCGGCTCCAGTGTTTTTGCTGCCCCAAGCGGGCAAAAAAATAAATAAAAAAAGCCGCCATCGGCTGCACTTCAGCAGCAGCTCTACCGACGCTGCTTCATTCTTCGGGGGCAATTCGGTGGCAGGTCCTTCCCTCCGAGAGGGACTGAGGGACACGCCGCCGAAGCGCTGGACGTGCCGCCCCTTTCCGTTGGCCACCCCAAGCACCTGCTTGCTGCGCTGGTGCCTGGAGCTGGCCTTGCATAATGAGCTCTGCAAGGCTAATGCTCAGGTCCAAGAGGCAACATTATTCCTGTCACAGAAGCACCTAAGAACTGCCCATAAGATCAGGGCCATGCTGCCCTAGGGGTTGCACAGTCATGTGACAGAGAAGACAAGGCTTGCCCAGAGAGCTCACAATCTAGGATCTGTGACCCAAGAGCTAGTAGCTGTGTTGGCTCTGATTCACCGCTGTGTTGCTCCTGGTTTGCACAAGTGGAACTTGGTCAATGTGGTGTAAAGCAGGAGTAATGCAGTGGTGAACTAGGCTTGTAGAGGTGGGATAATCAGTGCGGGAGATGAGGGGCTTGTCTATACACGGTAGCTATTTTGCACTAGCTAATTCCGGTCAATTTCCCCATGGACACTCATTCTAGAATAAGAGTACCTTTTTCTGCTTGTCTACATGGGGACAATTGGGAAAGTTAATCCAAATTAACTTCTAATGTGAATTAGTTAAAATGCATTAAGCCCCTGTGTGGATGCTCTTAATCTGAATTAAAGTAAGGCCATGTCTACACTACGGGGACAATAGTAGTATATTTTTTCACATCTGAGTGCCATAGCTGTTGACCGAAATTTGAAGTGTAGACCAGGTCTGACTCTAATTTCACTTTGGAAGTGAGTTCAGTGAATCCAAATCAAGGCCACTTTTATTCTGAATCAGAGCATCCACACGGGGGTTTAATGCGCTTTAACCAAGGACCTGTCAGTACAAACAGGCAGCTTGCGGTGTAAAAATACCCCACACTAGCCTGCCGTGCACTAACTCTCCATGTGGCCCCTGCTGTCTCGCTCCAAAAATTCCCCAGTGCACTGTGATCTTCTCCCCTTCAAAGCTGGGTAGACTGAGAGAGAGACACTGAGGCATTGAGAGAGAGAGGCTGGGCAGAGCCCTGCAGGGAACAATCATGCTCTGGGTTTGCGGGGGGTGTGGACTGGGAGAGCCGGCCGCACTTTCCAATCTAGGGCGTCTACCAGGAGATCTCTGCCTCTCCCATCAAAGCCTGTTAGAACATTCCAAGGTGGGTTCTTACCTTTGGGTATGAAGCGAGGTGTGGAGTACAACATCCAGAAATTTGCACCGACTGCGAGCAAACAGACATGGGAATGACGAGTTACAGCGGTGTCTGTTTATTACGTGAACTCACCTTGTTAAATCTTTGTACGTACATGGCCCCCGTTACCACAGAATCAGAATCTTTCATGCATTTAGCTCAGGGGTGGGCAAACTTTTTGGCCCGAGGGCCACATTGGGGTTGCGAAACTGTATGGAGGGCTGGGTAGGGAAGGCTGTGCCTCCCCAAACAGCCTGCCCCCCACCCCCTATCCACCCCCTCCCACTTCCCACCCCCTGACTGCCCCCCTCAGAACCCCCAACCCATCCAACCCCCCTGCTTCCTGTCCCCTGACCGCCCCCCCCAGGACCCCACCCNCCCCTAACCGCCACCCCGGGGCCCCACCCCCTATCCAACCGCCCCATGTTCCCTGTCCCCTGACTGCCCCCCGGAAGTCCCGGCCCCTTATCCAACCCCCCCTGCTCCCCGCACCTTTACCATGCCGCTCATAGCGGCAGGACTGGCACTGGTAGTCACGCCGCCCGGCCGCAGCCAGCCACGCCGCTGCGCTGCCCAGAGCGCTGCCCGCGCGGTGAGCTGAGACTGGGGGGGAGGGGCCGGGGGCTAGCCTCCCCAGCTGGGAGCTCAGGGGCCAGGCAGGACAGTCCCGCGAGCCGGCTGTGGCCCACGGGCCGTAGTTCGCCCACCTCTGGTTTAGCTCCACAACACCCTGAGAGGTAGGGCAGCACTATTATATCCATTGCGCAGATGAGGAAATCGAGTCACGGAGCAGCTAAGTGACTTGTCCAAGATCACATGGGGAACGTGTGCCTCCACGTGTACACTGCTAGTTCTACCCAAGCAGCAATCGCACCCCGGATGGCAGTGTAGACACACACTTAGTCCTGACCTAGAAAAATCACTTCTAGTGGGCAGTTCAGTCCCTGTCACCATTCCGTCCTTGGCCTCTCTGCTGAGGGGGGGCCAGTTTGCAGTGATAGGAACAGTTAATGCACCAGGGGCTGGACTGGCCGGTAGCCATTTGGTAGCTAGTAATCGTTTTCATTTGCTGCTGACCTGGGCTGGACTTGAACCAATAATCTAGGTGGGAAAAGGCAGCCCCAGAGCCATTCAGTTCTCCTCCATGGTCCGATGATTAGATCATCACTCTCACACCCGGGATAAACCAACACCTTCTGCGAGTTAACTCCCTTCTGAGGCCCTTCCCGGCTGAGCATTGGGGCTAGCAGGATCTGACAACACATTCTGCCCCCACTACTCCCGCCCCCAAACACAGCCCACTTAGGGACCCGATTCGCAGCATGTGAACCTCAGCGTCGCTCCACGGACTTCGATGGAAGGACACTGATTCACAGCAGCTGGCTTTACACTTGTATCGGTCCAGAACAACAGCCCGACCTTGATCGTAGGCCATGATGTAGTAATCGGACTCATTGCTCTTTTTCTTCCCTTCCACCAGCAGCACAATCATCTCCTTTTCCGTGATGTAGACAGCCCAGAGGATCGTGCAAGAAACTGAAAGTGGAGAGAGAGAAAGAGAGAGGCAGCAAAATCTTTCCAAACGGCTCTTTCTAAATATCTCTGTGGCGATGATTTTGAATAAGCAACAGTCTCCTCAGCTGGTGTAACATGTCACTGCTTCATTGGAGCCAGAGTTCCAGAATTGGAGCCAGAGTTCCAGAATTGGAGCCAGAGTTCCAGATGAGGTCATCTCGAACACTGCCTCCAATTCTGGTCCCCCATGCTCAAGAAAGATGGATTCAAATGGGAACCGGTGCAGAAGAAGAGGATGATCAGGGGACTGGAGAGCCGATCTCTGGAGGGGAGAGAGAGAGAGCATGTTTCGTCTGGCAAACGGCAGGTTGAGGCCATATCTACACTTAAAATGGGAGGGGTTCTCCAGTCACTGTAGTCAATTCACCTCCCCCAGAGGTGGTAGCTAGGACAAATTCTTCCCCTGAGCTAGCACTGTCTACACTGGGGGAGAGGTCGACTGGACTAGGTCTCTCAGGGTGTGGGTTTTTCACACGTGGCCATGCTGATATAAGTTTGCAGTGTAGGATTGGATTGCTTTCCATAGCGATGGCATCGGAAATGGAGCGGGAGAACATGTCCAGGAGGCTGGAGATGAGAAGAAGGTGTCTAGCCCTCCGAGGGGGGAACAGCCTCCAGATAGGAGCAGTGAGGGGCAAAGAACCTAACTGGCTGGAGGATGGAGCTTGATTGGTGTCTGACCGGGGTGATATGGCCAGTAGCGGCGCCAGCTTTGCCGGCGCCCTAGGCGGCGGAAGGTCCCGCCCCTGAAATCCCGCCTCCAACAGTGGCGGCGGAAGGTCCCGCCCCCAAATTTCTACGGCGCCCCCAAAATAGCAGTGCCCTAGGCGACCGCCTAGGTCGCCTAATGGGAGCGCCGGCCCTGGATATGGCAGGCGGCCCCTTGCAGTCCTGTGCTCCTCTGATTCAGGGAGGTGGCAGCAGCTGAGGAGCCGGCTCGCGTTTTGTGGTTTAAATAATTTTTTACTCCTGCAGCTGGGAGCTGGAGCCTTCGTTCACAGATTTGTTTGGGGATTCACAGCCGAGCCTTTTCTCTGTAACAGACTCCCCTTCCCCCAATTAATCCCAACACAACGGGAGTCTGTTGAATTTCAGCCCCAGGACCTTAACAGCCAGGCTCTCTACCCCAAGGTCGAACAGCCAGTCAATGGCAGGGCTGAGAATGGAGACAGGAGTCCTGACGGCCTTCCAGCCCCGCCTGCGCCAACCACTAGGCCCCACTCCCTTTCCAGAGTTGGGAACAGAACCCAGGTGTCCTGACTTCCAGCCCCCTCCTCCAACCACTAGACCCAAATGTTATAATTGTGTGAGGCTCCTGCACAGCACCACGTAAAGGTTGGGCCAGAACCTCAGCCGGTGTAAATCAGAACAGCGGTAAGCCTATGCCTGTTTCAATGGCACTGCAGCCAATTGATCTCAGCGGGGGATCTGGCCCCACTGAGTCCCATGGAGCGACTCCCATTAATACCAGCTGGGGATCTGTTAAGTAGGGACCCTGAGGAACACAAGGACCCAAAAGGCACGTACTCTTCAAATGTTCACACACTGTCTTCCTCCCCCTGGCGTGTGATTCAGGAAACTGAACGACTCCATCTGGAGGGGAGAAAAGAGCTGCAGGGTTTCAGCTGGTCGGACCAGTGGCCCCCAACACAAGTGTGCAGCAGTGGCGGAGCCAGCATGGGATATTTGGGTGGGCCCTGACTTTGGGAGGGCAGGAGGAATGGGGGGGCCCACCTCCCCCCACCCCCTGCAGCCGGCTTTGCGGGGGGCGATGGATGGACCTTTTGGCCAGGGGCTCCGGGAGGAGACACTGCTCTCCAGCATGCGCGGCAGAGTGACCAGAGGTCCTGATTTTATAGGGACAGTCCCGATATTTGGGGCTTTGTCTTGTATAGGCACCTATTGCCCCCCACCCCCCGTCCTGTTTTTTCACACTTGTTATCTGGTCTCCCGGCTCCCTTCCAGGTCCCACCGCCGCACGCTGGGCCCGGCTACCTTTTTTGAAGATCTCCTCTACCGCCACCGGCCGCCTGCCCTCCTCCCAGCAGCGGATTAGCCACTGGGCCAACCCAGGGCCCCGGAAAAATGGGTGCTCCGGCACCCCACCCGCTCAGCATTCCTGCTGGGGAGCGGGGTGGGAGCGTGGGGGCTTGTCCCGCTCCGCCCACCTGACTGGCATTCTAGCCAGGGTGCGGGGTCTTGCCCCACTCCACCGTGCCCCAACCCCGCTCCCTGTTTGGAGCGCCGGGCAGATAAGCGGAGTGGGGCAAGTGCTTGGGCCAGAGCAGAGCCGGGGCTGGGGGGTGGGCCTGGATGCTAAGTGGGTGGGCCACGGCCCACCCAGGCCCACCCGTGGCTACGCCCCTGGCATGCAGTTGGCTTGTACCTATCAATTACTCAGCACTTTAGCTGTCTCCTGGCTGAGGCACCGGGAGGAAGGACTCAGGAGATCTGACCCTGGGCTAGTCACTGCATCTACCAGGGCCTCAGTTCCCCACCTATAACGGGGGGATAATAATCCCTTCCATGTCTCTCAGTGTGTGTCTGCGCAGCGCCCGGCACAAAGGGCCCCTGATCTCGGTTGTGGTCTGTGAGCCCCCAGCACGACGGGGGCCTGGATCTCAGATGTGGTCTGTGCAGCGCCTGGCACAATGAGGGGCCTGATACACACAATAATAATAACAACAGATGTGGCCCTTCAGGCAATGCAAGTTGCAAAACTTTAACAGCTGCCACTTATTTGTATGCAGGGCGGGCTCTTCTCCCCCGGCTATCACTCCAGCTCCCTTCACCAGCACTAAATCTTGCACCAGCTGCTGCCCGTGCAAAGAGGATGGAGCAATAAACACTCTAAGGGGGCGGCTGCCAGTCTGTGGGACACAGGGTCAGGTCCTCAGCTGGTGTGAACCAGCACCGCTCCCGGGGCGAATGATCTGGCCCGCACGTCATACCACGAATGGTGCCAAGGAAGAATTCTCCTTCTTGCACGCCCCCTCCGAGAGCAATCACGTACTCAGAGCCATTGTGGGGGAAGTGCACAGGGTTTAACTGTGACACGCAGATGTTGTTCAGCACACGAGTCCAGAGGCCTAGAGAGAAGAGACTCTGTCATAGGTCATACGGCCCCCTCACCCAGTCTTTGATGCACTGATCCTCGAGGTAGCCCTATGTGACGAAGTGGGAATGTTTTGTGGTGTTATGTGGATACTGAGGGGGAAAGCTGCAGGGGGGCTTGGCCGGGACTGTCTGCATGGGGGAAGGGAGATACCTGAGCATGTAACATGAGAACCAAGAGGGGAGTGGCAGACCAGGTAACACCTTTGACTGGGAACCTGGACACAGGACAAAGCCGGGGGAGGAGCCGTGGGGGAAGGGAGAAAGGAGACGCCTGGAAGAGGTTTTTCAGTTTTGGAAGCTGGCTAGGAATGAAGAGGGGACTCTGATGGGGCTTAGGCTTCCCAGCGAGGCCGGGGCCTCCCTGGGCCCCCCAGATGGACCTAACTAAAGGGAATCCTGTTGTCTGTACTGGCAAGACCTGTTTTGGACTGTGTTCCTGTCGTCTCAATAAACCTTCTGTTTTACTGGCTGGCTGAGAGTTATGATGAATCGCAGGAACCCCAGGGGTGCAGGGCCCGGACTCCCCCACACTCCGTGACACCCTGCGCTATCATTCCTGTGTTGCAGATGGGAAACTAAGGTCCAGAGAAGCTAAGTGACACCCAAGGTAACAGAAGAACTCTGTGACAGAGCAGGGAATTAAACTTTCCCACCTCCCAGACTGGTTCCCTAACCACTAGACCTCCTTCTCCTCTGGGTGGGGAAGCTGATGGGTCTTGGCCGTCTCCGGCTTCTCTTACCGGATCCTGGCACACGAAGAGAAAGGACCGAATAGTTCCCAGTGAAGTAATAGACCAGCTGGTTCTGGCGGAGGAAGAGCACGCTTTCTGTAGCGATGGCATCGAAAATGGAGGAAGAGAACTTGTCCAGGGGGCAGTTCAGGGACCCGATCCAGCAGCTGTCGATCCCCACCTGAAACACAGAGAGGACAAATGAGGGGCAGCGGGCCCAATCCTGATCTCAGCTAGGGGCCGATCCTGCTCCCATTTCAATTAGCGGTAAAGCTCCCAGGGCCTGCTCCTCCGTCTCCCCAAGCCTTGTCATTGACAGCAGTGCCAAGCGGGCATTCCCAGGTCCGAAAGGCAGCGTTTCACGCTCACTTTGCACTGCTGTAAATAAATTCACAAGGCACAGACTCTCCCTGGGGACCCCGCCTGGGTCTGGCCCACGATTCTTGGGCTGACCAGACTTCTCTAGCTGTCCCACTGGCTGGGTCTTGTTTAACTGCCCCTCTCTCTGCCCAGCTCTGTAATCTTTTGAGGGAGGTGATCATGCACCATTTTTCTGACTGTTCCCTTCGGCTAACTTGGCTTTTACTGCTGTAAATCACTTGTTGCAAAACACTCCTGTTGCATTCAGTCCAGATTCCTATTCAGGGACTTTCACACCTGCAGCCAGCAACACAGGGCAGCCAAGGAAGGAGACACGGTGCAGGGAGACCCAAGTCACCAGGGATTTCATTCATGCAGGACTGGGCCCAGTGGAGGCCAGATCCAAATCTGGGATCTGGCCCAGCTTCTCCACTAAACAACCTGAGGCCAAATTCTCTGCTGGGGTAAACGGCTGCGGTCAATAGAGCTCTGCTGATTGACACCAGCTAAGGATCTGGTCCCTGACGTTTCACTGACAATGCAATGATCGTGTTTCTCTGGAAGGGATCATTGTAGAAAGAAGGCCAGATTTCAACCTCATGGCAATTGCATGCCAGAGTAACGTTACTGACTTCAGGGGCGTATCTCCTGATTCGCACCGAAGGGAATGGATCGGAACCAGAGCTGGTAGTGAATATCGACTGAAGTGTGTAATATGCTTCCGGATGAAAGGGGCAAAATAAGTATATGTTATATTGCTGTTGTTTCAAAAGTAAGGGACCAGAGGCTAGGTTGCCATTTTACTAGCTGCTGCTGCTTCACAACACACCTCTCATCACTATACCACATTCCTCGCTGGATCTGGGAATAGAACCCTGGAGTCCTGACTAGAGGGAACTCCCTCCCAGGGGCAGCAATGGAACCCAGGAGTCCTGACTCCCAGGCTCCTGCTTCTATCTCCCCTTCCCTCTCTTGTAAAGTGAGCGGACCTGATGTGAAATCAGCGCATGCACATAGACACGTGACACCACAGGAGCATTATCATCATAGGAACCACTTTTCAGAAAAGGGCTCCGATTCTGATCTCTGTGCCTGCCACCGGTGTAAACCTGTCGTGACGTCCCTCCTACTTCAATGGGAATGGGATCGAGCCCTAACTGGCAGAGGCGTGCCATTGCGGCTGCCTTCTGAAGGGACCCAATTCCCCAGTCCCGGCTCTCTTTACCTCCACTGCAGTGAAATCCGCAAACTCCGAGTCTGAAACCAGAATGATTTTGTAAGTCTGGAATCCCCCGAGGATCAGCACGGGGGCTTGATTGAAGGTGGACCAAATGGGACGGGACGGGTTGTACAGTGACATCATCTCCACCAGTGATGTAACCTAGAACAGCAGTTCCAAACTTTCTACCACGGTCACCCACCAACTGCATTTGGGCTCGTTTTGCAACCCACACAGGGTCCAAATTTGTGGGGGGAGGCCCCCACAACCATACGCCAGCATCCTTCTTCTCCTTCGCTGCCACCTCTGCCTCCTCCTCGCCCTGATGAAGGGGCACCAACCGCCCTCCGCAGCACCCTCTGCCCCAACACCGCAACTCCAGCCGCTCCTCCAACATGCCTGGGCTAAACCTGCGCGGGGCCGTGCCCCCGTGCCCCAGGTGGCAACGCCACAGGGGGGAGCTGAGCCCAGCCCCGTGGGACAGGAACCACTGCTGCGGGGTGAATACAGGGTGGGCTTGCTGTGACAAAGTGGGATTTTTGTAATATTTTTCTGAAGCTGACGTGTGCCTCAGTTTCCCTCGTATTTCACATGGCTGTGCAGTCAGGGGGAAAAGGACTGTTTGCTCTCAGGACAGGCTCAGAGACATAGAATCATAGAATATCAGGGTTGGAAGGGACCTCAGGAGGTATCTAGTCCAACCCCCTGCTCAAAGCAGGACCAACACCAACTAGGTATGAATGCCGCCTGGCTGTCCGAGCCTGAATGGGCAGGGCCGGCTCCAGGCACCAGCACAGCAAACAGGTGCTTGGGGCGGGCAACGCAAAGGGGCGGCACGTCCGGCTCTTCAGCGGCAATTCGGTGGCAGGTTCCTCGGTCCCTCTCGAAGTGAAGGACCAGCCGCCGAATTGCCGCCGAAGAATGAAGCGGCGGCCGTGGAGCCGCTGCCCAAGTGCCGCCGATCGCGGCTTTTTTTTTCCCCGCCGCTTGGGGCGGCAAAAACGCTGGAGCCGGCCCTGTGAATGGGTCATTAACAAAAGGACAGGCTTGGCTGACCCCATATCAATGGAGAATCTTCTCAGGCAAATCCAATCACAGGACGTTGATGCTAGCAACCCCCAGCACAGAGGGAGATGGATTTTCCCACCTCTCAGCAGGGCAGCAGGCCACATCCCCCAGCGGGAGAACAAAGGACTGGAGAGGCAGGAGGATAAGAGCGGTTGCTGGAAGGAGTCAGGGCTTTCCCCGGGGAATTGATGGAGAGAGAACAATGCTTGAACATGGGGTCAGTTCTCTGGCTGCCCTAAGGACTTCCTGGGCTGTTCTGACCTAGCCGTTTGAGTGTCACTGCAAATGCTGGGTGAGGTGCGTTCATCTCTGCAGAGTGGGCGAATCTCTACCAGGCGGTTTTCTCAGCTGGGCAGAGCACACGGGATGAAGTAAGGGGACCGGTGCCCCCGAGGTTCGGTCAAGGAGGCGGTGAGGCCGCATGGCTTCCCCTGTGGAGTGGGACCCCGTGGGGGTCTGGCACACCGAAGGGGTTCCTCCTAGAGACCGTTGCAAAGCTGGGGGCCAGTGGATACCTGACACTTGCTCTCCAACTTCCCGCACATACCCTAGGGTCCCCTTTCACACCGGGCCCTCAACCCATCTAGAATCTTCCCGCGACCCACTGGTGGGTCAGGACCCACTGTTCAGGAAACACTGACCCAGAAGGTGCCAACGGCAGCAGAGGAGAAAAGGCCAGGGTGCATGTCTTCTTGTTTCTCACCTTGGCACTCAGGTCATGTCTACACTACTGCTTAGGGCGCTCAGGGGTGTGAAAAAAACACCCCCGAGAGTCTCCGGCTGACATAGCTACCGCCGCTCGTGGGGGTGGGTTTATGATGTCCACGGGAGAGCTCTCTCCCGTCGGCACTGAGCGGCTACACGAGCGGTCTGACGGCGGCTCAGCTGCAGTGGTACAGCTGCGCCGCTGTAAGGTCGCTCGTGTAGACGTGGCGTAAGGGTGCGTCTACACCGCAGTCGGGGTGTGTGACGGTAACTCGCGCAGCACACCCCGGCTAGCTTTAATCTAGCTAGCATGGAGACCAATAGCAGGGAAGCTGTGGCAGGATGAGCATCAGCACCGGCTAGCCGCCTGAGTAAATACCCAGACTTCTGACCAGGCTTGGTAGAGAAGCAATGGTGCCTAGTGGTTAGAGCCCTAAACTGGCACTTAGCAGACATGGAGTCTATTCCTGGCTCTGCTCCTGGCCTGCTGGGTGACTTTGGGCAAGTCACGTTCCCTCTTCTGTGCCTCAGTTTCCCATCTCTAAAATGGGGATAAAGCGCTTTGAGATCTACAGATAAAAAGCACCATAAGAGAGCTTGGTGTTGTTATTCTAACTCATGTTAAAACTACTCTGTCTTCTCTAGGGTTTTACCTCGTATTCAGTAACACGAGTTAAGAACACCGCTTTTTTTCTAGCAAAGACAAACCCTTTACCACAATTTACCTTCTCTCCTAGGGAAGACTGTAAACCAGTCTCAGTTTCCTTCATGTAGCCGTTAATATTCATAAAAAATCTGTAAACAGCGAAGAAAAACTGATTTATAAAAAATATCTTTGCCCGGATTCATTAAAAAAATTGTCGTACGGGCCAGGGGCGTTTCCCACAATGCTTCTGTACTTGAATGGAGTCATATCTTGATGTGCAGGGCTAGCCCACATCTGGGACGATCCCAACTGCTTCCCATGGACCACCTGTCTTAATATCACCAGCTGTTTGGAGATTTCCACAGGCCAAACATTTGCTCCTCAGAACCACCGCAGCAAGGCTAAAAGCTGACCCTCCCCTGGCCGGGGTCTGAGCTATATTCTCTCTCTAAACTCAGGGCACCACGTATTCCTCAAAGGGCCCAGTCCAGGGAGGTTCTGAGTACCCCCTAAGAGGATCTGAGTACCACCAACCGTCTTTAAAGTCAAGTGTGGTATATATGTCCAGGATAGATAAGTATAAATGTCCAGGGAGCATGGACGGATGGATAGACAGACAGACAGAAAGCCATGTATGGGGATGGATGGATAGATAAAATTATTCTATCATCTATCTATCCCCTTATACAGGTCTGTCTCACCTTACGCTGGGGTTACGTTCCGCTGTCAGCGCGTAAAGTGAAAATCGCGTATAATCAAAATTACATTGAGTGTAATGGGCGCACTAAAGGTACAGTATTTAAATTGTTATTTTTCTATTTTTTGGGTTGGTTTTTTTTGCCAACCGCGTAACACTGAAATCGCGCATGTTAAATGCACGTAAGATGTGACAGACCTGTATAGCTAGATCCATCTAGCCCCATACATTATCTATCTATCTATCTATCTATCTATCTATCTATCTATCTATCTATCTATCCTAGGACCAACACGGCTCACACACCACTGCAAATATCTATCTAACTGTCACACAGATGCCCAGGGGGAGGGGGGTGGATGGATGGATCTCCTCAGGTCTGTATTCCATCTGTACAGCGCTACACACACTGGTGACATGCCGTAAATGATTACATCAGAGTCATCCCAGAGGGTCGAAGGGCAGAAGCCCAATTTTCCCTCTCTGCAGGTCCCCTTTAGGGAGGAGGGCAGCTGCCATCTCCCTCCATTTCAGGCAGCTCTCCAACTCCTTGCAGGTTACTGAGGCAGCCCTGGGGATCCTGGGCCGTCCCTGCCACAAGTAGAACAAAGGGCACCCAGGCAGCGCCAGCCTTGCTCACCTCTTGTTGTTCACCTCAAGGCCCAGGCCATTGCTCTCTACCAGGACCTCCATCACCACGCTCCTCTTCGTCATTGGCATGGGCGTGTACCAGCACATCCGGCAAACCTCTTCGCTGGCACAAGGCCCCAACGATGCCCAAGAGACAAAGAGATACCCCCACGAGGCTTGGACACTCTCACATGAGCGGGGCAGGGCTGGTTCTCAGTCACTCCACTCCTGCGCTTGAGACAGGGACGGGGCATATTCTGGGGCTGCGCAAGGCCCGGCCCAGCCTCTGGTGTAAGTTAGAGCAGCCTTGGGGCTGCTGTGACTTATGCTCTGCTTCTGATGGAAGCAGAATTCCTTCTCCAGGGGTTCTTTCTGCCCACTCAGAGCCCCGTTCATGTTGCCAGAGCTTCCCACAGCAGGGCCTTGCCATAAACAAGAATCTGACCACAGCCATGGGTGGAGGCAGACAACTCTCCGTCTTTCCCTCCGCAATTTCTCTCTGTCCTCCGCTCTGCCATCGCCCTCTGCCTCCCCATCCATCTGTCTTGGTCTCATGACTGCGGCAGCTCCTCACTTCCTCCAACAAACAGGGAAGAAGCCAGGGACCAAAGGAAAACGCCTAACTCCTTTCTCTCTAGGTGGATTCCCAGGGCAAGGTTACGGGCTCGGCTCTGGGGCCCTGCACAAAGCCTGATGAGCCATATAAGTCCCATTTTAACCCTCAAAAGGAAACTTAAGCGGTGCCTGATCCTTGGCCTATCTCTCAGCACCCGGGGTGGGGGGGCGGGGCAGTAATTTCACCCCCTAGAGCAAAGTAACTCAGATAACAAGAGAGTAGAACCCTGGGCCTGCCAGGCTGTAATACCAGCAACCACCTGCAGAGGGAACCCCTGTTATTTGCACTGAAATGGAACAGAAGCCGAATACCCTGGAGCCGGTAAGGGGCGCCTTTCATCTCAATCTGCAGCTGCTCGGGTTTCTGATGCTCTGTATTGACGGGCGCTTCAAACGTTATGGTCACAATGGGCCTCAGCCCCGTCAGGTGAGCATTGCGAATGACCTTCGCCGCGTCCTGGAGGGAAGGAAGAGAGGAAAGAGAGGAGCTACCGTGCTGAGCACTGAGCCAGCGCAGCTTTCGTCAGCTTGGAGGATCACATGCCATCGCTGCTTGAAGCCCTCTGGTGCAGTTCTTGGGGGGTGCTAGCCTGGGATGCTGGAGCCATGGGGTCAATTCCCTGGTCCTGGCACTGCCACAGACTCCTTATGTGACCTTGGGCAAGTCACTTAGCCGCTCTGTGCCTCAATTTCCCCATCTGTACAATGAGGAATACAGCCCTTCCCCACCTCATAGGGGTGTTGTGGGGATGAACACATTAAAGATTATGAGATGCTCAGATACTACAGTGATGGGCACCATGTAAGTACCTGAGGCCAGGCCATATGGGTGGGAAGAGGGGTGATCCCTGACTGACAGAGTTGGGCCAGCAGAAGTCCCTAGCGTAGACACGGCTCTGCCAACAAAACCACACCCTTCCCACTACAGCCTGTTTCCCTCGCCAGCGGTGGTGGGTTTACTGTAACAAAACACAGCTCTGCCAGTATAGCTGCATCCACACTATGAGTGCCTTGTTGGTGTTGCGGACCTGTATTCCTATACTGTGGTGCAGGGGTAGGCAACCTATGGCACGGGTGCCGAAGGCGGCACGCGAGCTGATTTTCAGTGGCACTCACACTGCCCGGGTCCTGGCCACCAGTCCGGGGGGGCTCTGCATTTTAATTTAATTTTAAATGAAGCTTCTTAAACATTTTAAAAACCTTATTTACTTTACATACAACAATGGTTTAGTTCTATATTACAGATTTATAGAAAGAGACCTTCTAAAAACGTTAAAATGTATTACTGGCACGCGACACCTTAAATTAGAGTGACTAAATGAAGACTCGGCACACCACTTCTGAAAGGTTGCCGACCCCTGCTGTGGTGCCAAGCACTTCTAGCATAGACCAGGCCTAGACCGATACCTCCAAAGAACACCAGGTGGGGCTGTTTTTTCAGTCATTTCCGGATTCATGGTGTTTTGCGGCCATAGCACATTCCCAGCAGCCGCAGTTGTGACAGTTAAAATGTTAGACTAGTGAGAGTCCAGTCACATGGTTATCTGGAAGTGTCATGTAAATAAAATAACAAATCTTTCCAGTGTAAAGAATAATATGTACTATGAATTATACCACAAACGTTACACGGTTATTACTAATTATACCAATGTTTAAAAACAGCAGTGGCATGTGAAGACCCTGGTGGCTGCGCACTCCAATTGCAACGCAATCTCTTTACTGTACCTGGGTGATGCAGGTTAGACTGATTTTCAAGTAGTATGGGAAGCTCAGGTAGTGCTGTCAGAAAGGAGAAGCAGACGGTTCAGAAAAAAGCTTTGAAACTTTGGGCCGACAGGTGCTAACCAGGACTTTTCCTCTAGTTCAAAGACAAATCGCAGGGCTGTTTAATGGTCGAGGTGAAATTGGCTGTTGGTTCTCTGTCCACTTCCCAGCGTCCATACCACGCTGCCCAAGTCATCAGAAGAGCTGGGAACAGACCCTGCAAATCATGACTCCCATTCCCCTGCCATGGACCACTCTCCTTCCCAGAGCTGCGAATACATCCTACTTCCCTGTTCCAACCAGCATACCACACTCTTCTCCAGTGGATCACCTTCCACCATTCCAGTGGCAGAACAGGAAACAGAACCCAGGAGTCCCCTGCTCTAAAAACAGGCTTGGCAGAATTAGATTTTGATTTTTTTATAATTTCGACGGATAATATCAATGTGGATTTTTAAGCATTTTAAAATTTGTATTGATTTAAATTTTCACAGCTACGGGGAATTACGGGAGGTCAGCCAATAATTACTTAATGACAGTAGATGTTGAGATTCAAAACATTGAAGCTTTCTAGCTGTTAAAACACAAACTGTCAACATCACATGTCAAAATATGCAAAGTGTGTCGCCTTATACCAAACGCTAATAAGTTCTCAAGCAGCTTTTTTCTTACTCTGCTGATCTGTAAATTTCGATGGTTATCAATGGCTGTTTTTGTCAGTTTATATGTGTATGATATTGACATTTATTGACATTTACCAACAGAAATCTAATCCTTCCAAGCCTATCTAAAAACCACACTGATCCTGCAGCTATTGTTAAGCATGAAGACTATTGGGGAAGCTTCTTCATGCTGCCACAGAAAAAATAAACTTTCAAAATCAATGACTTTTCGGGGGCTGTCACGGTTTTACAGCAGTGTAACTCCATTGACTTGGGTGGAGTTACTCCTGATTTACACCAAGGTAAGCATGAAAAGAATCAGGCTCCAGCTTTGTTCAAGAGTTGAGTAGGTAAAATTTACTAGTGGGAAGGTTTAAACCATCTCAACCTTACACAGGCAAATTTGCCTATACAAAAACGGAGTATTGAGCCCAATGGATCAGAGCTGATGTGAGAGCAGAATCAAGCCCTGTTCTATATCCCTCATCCTCCCGCCAAGCCTTCTGAAAAAGTCACACTCACCGAATTTTTATCATTCAGGTCTATGGCCGAGTCGGTCAGATTCTGGAACACAGACGCTACGCTAGTGACTGGGTGCTGCCTAAAAAACACAGCTTGGTCCCCACCTAGATTATCAAAATCGTTGAGCACAACTTTCCACTCGCAGTCCTTCAACAGCAGGCCAACCTTCATGTGCAGCAGCACCAGCAGGGCAAAAAGATGCTGCATATTCTGCGTCTCTTGGTTTCTACACAGGGACCCTGAAGAATAAACGAAACATTGAAGCTTTCTATCCACTTCATTAAGAATAATCATATTTAACCCTGATATAGTAAAACACTTGACTGATCTACCTATGAAACTGATATAAATACAGGGATTATTTATACAGCATCGAAATGCAACCACCTCTGGAGTGGGACATGGCAGCTCTTCTAGAAGGGAGCACTTTATCTACTAGTAAAAGGCAGTAGCTGTTTACATGGTTGCTCTCCCAGCAATGAAATGTAGCCAGCTCTGGGATGGAGCATAGCAGCAGTTTTTACCAGCACACAGCAATAATACACAGCAGTTTGGGATGGGAAGTGAAGAAGAATACCACTCTATCCAGCTGAAACTGCATGAGGATTTTTGGGAGGCAGTGTTTAAATACTGAATTGGAATGCAGTCAGGAAAGAGCTTCAGAGTGAACTGGAGGTCACAGCTTGGAGGAGTCTTCAGGCACTTAACCTAAATACTTTTGTGCATCTGGGCCTGAATTCAGAATTAACTGCCTCCCACTCCCTAGGATCCCCAGAGGGATTTCAGTTTTGGGGCTCAACTGGTGTAAATCAGCACAGCTCTATTGACAGCAATGGACCTACGTCAATTTACACCAACTGGGGTTTGTGTTAAAACCATGAAGAACAGCCAGTTCTAGCTGGGTTTTGTCTTGAGATCATTTGAACTTAAACTCCCCTGTGAGTCTCAGGGGCTGTGAACCTAAAGTCATCACAAGCCCATGTGACCCTAAACCAGCTCTAAACTGGAGTTCTACGTAAATCTTGTGGCTCTTTTCTAGGGATCAGAAACAAACCTCGTACTGTGGTATTGGAGGGTGTTAATACAGGAGATAACTAAGCAGCACAAGTGTGTGAAATCCACTAGGTATTGGAAGATAGGAAGTTTTATATGAAATCTTCCCTACTAGAGCTAGAATCAGGGGTGGCTGATATTATGGCAGGTATGGGACGCCACCTGGTGGAAAACCATAGCGGGAAGACCTAAAGGAGTTTCCGTAATGTGTAGTTACAATGATAGCCTCTGCATCTCCCACCCAATACATCTTATAAACATTTAAGGAACGTAGCCTCACAAAATAATTTGGCATAGCACAGGATTAAGAGGGTACGTGTTGTACAGGTTAGAGCCGGGGGTTGGAACTGGGACTCCTGGGTTTTCTTCCTGGCTGTGCCACGGACTCAGAGACCCAGAGAAGGCAAGTCACACACAAACACCCTATGCCTCAGTTTCCCATTGTGCTAATTCTCACGATTTCATCATGAGTCTCATGATAATTTATTAAAGCCCCTGGTCCTGAAGAATGGACTTACAGGAGAATCTCCACTTTCATTTTTAAAAACCCCATTTTTAGCCTTCGCTTGTGGAGAACAGCTTGAAAGTGTGACCAGCGCACCCGCTATAGGCTCAGAAAGCTGCAGGCAAAGGAAGAGAGCCCAGTAATGATCATTTCAAAAAAATGTCATGATGCGCCAAAGCTGGATTCATGGTTTTTGAACGATTGGAATTACCCAACCGGATTATGCTCTGTGCCTCCCTATGATGTCACTTCCCCTCCCCTCACGACATCACATCCGCCCTCCTTTCTATGTCACATTCCCACATGACATCACATCCTCTTCCCTTCTGACACCGGTGCATCTCCTCATGACATCACACCCCCTCATGACATCACATCCGCTCCCCTTAGGATTTCATGTTCCCCTCAGGGTATCATTCCCCCCTCTTTCCCGCCCAATGATGTCACATCCGCTCCCCTCACGGGGGCACATAATATATCCATATGACGTCACGCATTTCATTTTCCTGACGTCACACACTGCCCAAAGATGTCACACACCCCAAGGCAAATGACTTCCTGCTTTCACTCTGCGCGCGCCGCCCGACCCTTTTTGATGACGTCAGACGTCGTGCGCGCGCCCTCCCTGGTTCGGTCAGGCGTCTTCGTTGTGCGTCACCGAGGCGCCCGGCCGCCCTGTTGGCTGCTGGCCGCGGTTGCCGGGGGGGGCCGTAAAGCAGCGCGGCGCCGGCGGCCGTAAAGGGGGCGGTGCCGCGGCCCGGCTGCCGATTCATGGCAGCGATGGCGGCGGCCGGGCTGGTGGTGAACGGGGCGGACGCGGCCGCGGGGCTGAAGGCGGCGGCCGGGATGTACGAGCAGCTCAAGGGCGAGTGGAACCGCAAGAGCCCGAACCTCAGCAAGTGCGGCGAGGCGCTGGGCCGCCTCAAGGTGCGGGGGGGCCGGGCTGGGGGCCGTGGGGGGAGGGGAAGCGGGCGGCAGGATGGGGGGGGAGCTGGGGGTCAGGGGAGGGGAAGGAGGGAACCGAGAAGGAAGGAAGGAGGATGGGGGGGAAGAGGCAGG
>QXTE01000329.1:188249-204664 GCA_003942145.1 Platysternon megacephalum | reverse complement strand
GGGAGAGGCAGGAGGCAGGATGAGGGGGGAGCTGGGGGCAATGGGGGGGAAGAGGCAGGATGAGGGGGAGCTGGGGGTCAGGGGAGGGGGGTGAGGGGAACTGGGGGGGGGGAGAGCCGGGAGGGAGGATGGGGGTGGGGGGAGCTGAGAGGGAGGATGGGGTTGTGGGGGAGATGGGGGTGCAGGGATAGGGAGCCTGACTGGGTGAGGGGTTTGGAGCTGGGGAGGGCGCTGGAATCCCCTGAAAGGGTGGGGGGACGTCTGGAAACCTCCCCCCTCTCCTCTGGGATGGGGCTGGCGCAGGGGGAGGGGCCGCTTCTCTGCCGAGGGGGAGGGTGGGGACCGTTCCACCGGCTGGAGGGGGAGCCCAGCAGCAGGGGCAGGGGAGGGATAGCTCAGTGGTTGGAGCATTGGCCTGCTAACCCCAGGGTTGTGAGTTCAATCCTTGAGGGGGCCACTTAGGGAATCTGGGGCAAAATCAGTACTTGGTCCTGCTAGTGAAGGCAGGGGCTGGACTTGATGACCTTTCAGGGTCCCTTCCAGTTCTATGAGATAGGTATATCTCCATATATTATATTATTATATAGAAATTCTGGAATCTCCTTGTGGGGCACAAGGGGGAGCCTGGAAGCCTTTAAGCCAGAGCGATTGGGATGCCTTAATGGGGAACCCCCCACCCCACTTTTCCCCATTGGGGGCCCTGTTGTCATGCTCTAGGGGCTGGCATCTCTCCATCCCCTGGGTTTAGCTTTGCTCCTCTGTACCACCTTCAGCTTCACCCCTGTGATTTTGCCACTGCCCCAGTGGAGGGCAGGGTAGGAGGCTGGTCAGTCTTTGGCAGGGTGCTTGCCCCCACAGAGTAGTGAGGCTGGATGGCAGGCAGGCCAGGGAGAATTGGGACTGCGGGTTAGTTGGGGAGAGGGAAATGTCATCGGGGAGGCAGTAGGAAAGAAGCCCTATTGGGGGGGTGGCATGTCTTATACGCACGGGGTCCAGGCAAGAATAATAATGTGGGCATCCAGTGTGTTGTCAAATCCTCTGTCCCTGGCATGGCTGATGCTTCCTGGACAGAGTCTGGGTCCCAACAGAAGACACTATCTATCCTGTGTTTCTGTAGGGTCCCTTGGACCGAACGATCCCAGAACACTGCGTGCAAAGTCCACTGAAATGCAGCCACCTCTGGGGTGGTAGCTGTTGAGCGACCCTATGGCAGTGCAGCACGGTAGCTTAAGACATGGGAGGTGAAGAAGAATCCTGTATTGGACTGAAGGCGAGCAGAATTTAGGGAGGCCGAGATGGAACTTGGAATCTGAGCTGGAGCTTGGCCCAGTTGATTCCTTCTTAAAATACATCTGAGATATTTGGTGAATGATCCTCAAAGTGCCTTTTTTCCAAGGAGACTTGGCACCTTTGTCTCCACCTGAGCAGGCCGGAACCTAGAGCTGTAGCCCTGTGTCAGGAATGGGGTGGGGGAGAGAATCGTGGGATCCCGCAGGAGGTGGGGTTGGTGAGTCAGAAGGTGTTGTCTGTTTCCCACGGGCCATTTGTGCCTTAATATTTACAAATCGCTGCACAAGTGCTGCTGTTGTGCCCGCTGAGTCGCTAGTGAGTCCAGTGCGCCAGCATCATGCTAAGGTAGGACTGAGGCGAACCCAAGGTTGGGGCTGCCTGTTCAAGATCCCAAGGGACTGTTTGTAAGAATTGGGGTGTTACCCAGGTTGGAATTCAGCCAGGATTACTGGGTTAATTACATCCTGCCTCCTTAAATTCCTGACCACCGCCATCTCGGTTAAATGTTGGGTGGTTCTTCACTTTCTGCCCAAAATTGTGGTGCTGGTAAGTGACTGTAGCGTTCCACCCCAGGAGTCGCTGATGTGAAGGAACCCCTGGTATTGCTGTAAGCGTTTGAGGCTTAGGATCAATCGGCAGAACCGAGCGCTTTGGAGAGTCCAGCTTTAAACAGAAAGCTGTTCTGCACCTCAGCTGTAGCAGGGCTGGTGCGCCACTGTAGGTGTGTGTTTGTTAAAGCTTCGGTTGAACATAGCACTGCTGAAAGGGGCTAGTTGAGCGATACCAAAGGACAGGTACAGCCAGCGTAAGCACGCCTGCCATCCACCCCCTCCGCCAAGAGGGGCCCAACTGACAACTCCGTTGCCGAAGGCTCTGGTGTACTCAGCCTTAGCCTGCCAACCAGTTGTGTTGAGGGAGTCTCACGTTGTGGCCACCTGTGCTGCAAGGAACTGGACTGAGCCCCATTGCAGGAGAACGCATTCAGGCCCCCACAGCCCTTGGTGGAATGCTAAGTCTTGGTTGTCGTAGCGTCCGGTCTCGTGTAACGCATCTCTGCTTTTCTGTTCCAGCTAGCCCTGCTGGAGCTCAACTTCCTGCCTACTACAGGCACGAAACTGACAAAGCAGCAGCTTATATTAGCCAGTGAGTATCATCTCTGCATTCCCTAGAAGGAGCTTGTCCTGTCGTGTCTCTCCAACGCCCCCGACTAGCAGGCTGTGCGAGCTTAGCTGCAGTTTGTCTCTGTGTTGCATGGCAAATGGCCAAAATGCACTGGGTCTAATATCAGCCTCCTGACTGAAACTTCTAGTGAAAGGGCAGACTCCCCCGATAGCTGCAGCGCTAAATGTGGCGGAGCGGGTTTCCTTCCTGACCATGGGCCCCTGGCGAATGAGATTTGTTCAGCCCTGGCGTCGCTGCAGTGCTGCGAAGAGAAAAGGGAGCCTTTTGAGATCTCGGTCAGGCGAGAAGCCCCACTGCTCTCCGCCAGTCAAGCTCTCTTATTCTGCCTTTCCATCTCTCTCTGTGCCAGGGGATATTCTTGAAATCGGAGCCCAGTGGAGCATCCTGAAGAAAGACATCCCATCGTTCGAGAGATACATGGCTCAGCTGAAATGCTACTACTTTGACTACAAGTGAGTGTCGCACCCCCAGCGTTTCGTAGCGTAACCACTGACCCCTGTGGGATGGGAAGCGTTCCCATCATACGATACCCGGTCGTACTGACCTCCTTACACTTTCCTTGCTGGTAGTGTGAATACACATGGCTTGGTTCAGCTAGTCTGGTATATTGGATGCCAGTGGCCCCTTTAGTCCAAAATCCTATCTCCTACCATGCTGGATTGGATCCCGGTGACCGCTCTGGTCCAATCTCCTGCTGCAGTGAATGGCTCAGATCAGTGGGCCCTTTAGTCAGGTATCCCGTCTCTGATAGCAGCCCAGGAAGGGCGCCCCAAACAAAACCATTGCACGGGCACAACACAGCTAGCAGAACCGTGCTGTTCCCTGGGAGCGATCCTTTCCCAGTCCCAGGGGTAATCAGGCCCCGGGTAAGGCTCCCAGATCTCTTAGTCCCCTTTTAATAAAGAATGTTCTAAACGGGTGCAAAAAAGCCAAACAGAAAAACTGAATTAGACCGAACCAAAAGCTTCCTGCTATCGCTCAAGGACTATGTTGAAATAATGCCTGTTGAGCGAGAAAACGTGGGCCCGGAATTAATAAACCAAAATTGATGTGTTGGAAACTAGTCTTAATTGGTGGCCAAATTAATGAGGGGATGGGCTATTCCACCCGTCATTTCCTTTTTTGGTCCTTAAAGAAAGAGATGGGGGTGGGGAGAAAAAGTGGGGAAATAAGCAAAAACAGACAGAGGCTACTGGAGCGAGCTTCATCAGAGCTGGTACCCATGGACTCCTTCATCCTGCTCCTGAGAGATGGCCAGGCCAGGAAGAGGGGCCAGATAATATCACCAGCTCCCGCTGAAGCCCAGCCACTGCTTGGGATAAAACAGGATCAGACTTTAACAGCAGTGGCGGCGGCTGCAGCACATCTCAGCGAACATCTTTGCTTTTCCCAGAAAGGACCATTATCACCCACCGCCTTTGATAGCGTTCGAGACTGTCAGCCGGGTTCTTTTTCCTTCTAAAAACTCTCTGGCTAGAGGGAAAGGGACCAAGGGATGCTGCTAGAATGGAAAGCCTTATTGAATGCTTTACATTTCCAAGGCTTTCACGGTTTTTCCTTCTTTTATCTGCACCAAAAGTTGAACAGGCTGCTTAATGGTGTGTGGTACTAAGCAGGCTGAGCTCTCGGGATACCTAACCCCGATCCTTGTTTAGTGGTAGACAGTGACTGGGTTCTGTTAACATCTTTGGGCCTCTATTGAAATTAATACACCGCTGTTCCTTGTAGGGATGAGTTGCCGGACTCCGCTTACAAGCATCAGCTGCTAGGACTGAACCTGCTCTTCCTGCTGTCCCAGAACCGCGTGGCTGAGTTCCACACCGAGCTAGAGAGACTCCCAGCGAAGGACATCCAGACCAACGTGTACATCAAACACCCCGTCTCACTAGAGCAGGTAGCTCCCTCGGCTGCTCCCGCCGCGGCCTGCTCGGCCCTGCCACTGCAGCAGCGTTGGTGGCCTAACCCCTTTCTGCCCATGGCTTTGGGTTACCATTGTTTGTGCCTGTTCGATGCATGGTTGGCCTTTCCAGCCTACTGTGGGCTGGGATCAGGGCGTGGCTGTGTCACTACATGGATGGGAGCCTGAAGGGTACTAACACAAGTAGCATCTGCCTGGGAGCAGGGAGCCAACACCCCAGCCTGGTGCTAGGGGACACGGTGCTGCTACAGCTGCCAGCTTTTTGGATGAGCTGTAAAACAGGCCCTGACCTGCTTATGAAAGATTCCCAGCATGCTCTTGGGTAGAACTGGAGTGTTACCCCTCGAAAAATATAGTGCCATCCTGCTTCCCTCGCTGTTTCACTGAGTCCTAGCTTCTGGGCCAGTGTTGCTGTGCGCTGTTAAACAGCAGCCACGCTGCAGCCTAGAGGTGGTCGCATCTTAGCGGTGGGTGGAGGCACGTGCGTGCATGGCATAACTCCATTGGGGAGTAAGGTTAAAGTGGGCCTGGCTCCAGGAGCAACTAATCCAACCCTCAAGACAAACGCCTTGAATCTCTGCTTCTCTCCCGGGCTAGTACTTGATGGAAGGCAGCTACAACAAAGTGTTCCTGGCCAAAGGCAACATCCCTGCAGAGAGTTACACTTTCTTCATCGACATCTTATTGGACACCATTCGGTGAGTCTTTCTTTTCCTATTGGCTGCTTCGATCCACCCTCAGCGTGGGCTGTTAAAGGGAATCCATTAAAGGGAACCCAGATTATGCAGGAAAGCACCTAATAAGATGAAGAGCAGCTAACGAGCTAGGGCGTTGGCGTCTTGCCATCATGAATCCGTCTAGAGGAGTTTATTTTCCCATTGGAACGCGTCGGGGAAATTGGAGTTTTTCCAGGTGGCTGCGAGGTGCATGCTGCTATGGAAGTGGCTTCTCTTCCATTAGGTGTATTATGGTAGCACCGAGGCGCCCGAGTCATGGATCGCTGTGCTAGGAGCTGTACTAACACAGAACAAAACCCCTGGCCCTAAAAAGCATACAATCTAGCTGCTGTGAAACAAACTCACATAGGAAATAGCATGTAATACATACTTCCTGTAACCTCCTAGCACTTTCCAAATCATCACCCCCTCCCGCCCAGCACATGCCCACAGCTCAGAAAGGGCTAACCTCAGGGAGCCCAAGCATGGAACGAGCTAGGATCTGAGAAAGTTAGGAGCGGCTGGAATGCAAGGGTGGAGGGAGATACTTTCGACTGGAAAGTACTTTTCCGTAACTCTGTGAATCCTGCCACGGCAGTATGGCAAAGATTCTCCTAAGGGCCCACTGATTCTGGGTGACCCACCTGAGCCCCCTTTTTCAAAGGGCCCTTTAAAGTATCTGTCCATATCTGTGGTGTTTTTCTGGTTCCTTTTACCATCGTGTCTGAGCACCTCGCAGGCTGTAATGGATTAATCCTCACATATCCCCCCTTCTGGCAGGGCTGTTATCCCGTTGTTACAAATGGGGAAACTGAGGCACTGAGTGATCGAGTTCACACAGCAAGTCTGTGGCTTGTGTTTCGGCCAGACACCGGGTCAGGAAGGGATTTTTTTTTTTTCCCCTCTCTGGTGTGGGTTCCTGGCCTGGTTTATCTGGGTCCATCTCAGTCACTTCGCTGCCATTGCAGGGGCCTTGGGCACAATAGTCTAGTCTTCTATGCGCTGAGATACTTTGGTCTCGTGTTGGCGTGCTGGTGCTGGGTGGGGCTGATGGCCTGTGCCAGACAGGTCAGACCAGCTGATCTAGTGGTCCCGTCTGGCCTTAAACCCTATGACTCTGACTCAAAGGAATTGAACGCCAGTTTCCTGAGTCCCGGGCTAATCCGCTAACCACTGGGCCATCCTTCCTTGTCTCAAGTTGGGCTCTCCAAATCACCACGTGTGTGTGAGCCTCTTGGCCTAGCCACCTTCCTCCCCGCCTGTAGAAATCCAGTCTTCCAGCCTGTTGAGTTCTGTTGCTGCTGTATGTCTCGTGCTGTTTTCGAAGGCAGAGGTCTAACCACCTTGTTTCCCTCTGGTGTCAGGGATGAAATCGCTGGCTGCATCGAGAAGGCTTATGAGAAAATCCTCTTCAACGAAGCCACCAGGGTTCTGTTCTTCAACACCCCCAAGAAAATGACAGAATACGCCAAGAAGGTGTGTGAGCTGCTGTCTCTGAAGAGAACCCCACTGTCAGCTGATCTGCGGCCGTGTGGGCACCAGAGTCCGACCTGCTGGCTTCGTTGACAAGTCCATTTCTGCTACTCTTTATTCCCGCTAGTCCTCCAAAGCTGCCACAGCTCTGGCAGGCTGAGCCAGATTCGAGCCTGGCTCGTACATCGGCAGGATGGTTAGCCAGTAGAGCTGGTGGGAATACAGGGCTGTTTGTTTTTCCCCACAAAACACTTGGGTCAAAACCAGTGCCACAGTGCCTCATGGGAGTTGTAGTTCGCCTGTCTTTTGCTCCCTGCCTCCTCTGTGGGCCAGGCTTTCTGGCTGGATTACATCTCCCATGATGCACCACCTTCTCCCCTCTTGGTAAGGAGTGGTGAATTGTGGGAGTACCTGGCTGTGGTGCATCATGGGAGATGTAGTCCAGCCAGACTACTGAGCCATGAGCAGTTCCCCATGGGATCCCTGATGCTGACACAGAAGCCAGGACGGTGGGTCTTAAGATCTGAAATCCCCATGGCGTAACCTATCTGGAAGGGTTGAATTGGCTGGGATTCCGGCCTGCGCCTCCAGGAAGGTGGAAGGGTTTCAAGCCACCCTGTAAAGAGGAAATAACGCACAGCAGCGAAAGCCTTGAAACCCATAAATCGGGAGAGGGCTTGAAACTCTTAAAATTCTAATAAAATGTTCTTTTTCCTTTATTTTAGCGTGGCTGGGTTCTGGGTCCACACAACTACTACAGCTTCAGCAGCCAGCAGCAGAAACCCGAAGACACCACCATCCCGTCGACGGAGTTAGCTAAACAAGTCATTGAATACGCCAGGCAGCTGGAAATGATCGTCTAGCTGAGCTCCGCCAGGACTCTTTCCCCACCACCCCCTGCCCTGGTCCCCTTGTTGTTTTAGTGTCTAACTCCTGTTCCCATCGACCTGTCCATTTTTAAAACTATTTAAAAGGTTTCTCCGGGACAGCACAGTTACAAAGCGTGAGCGGCCAGGCTGCCTCGTTCCTTTATGCAGACATGCAGGGAGGGCCCTAAAGGGCCACACTGCTCTGGGCTTCTCTCGTTCAGCAGCATGGGTGGAGGGCAAGACCCTTTTTAAAACCCCTTCTAAACCCAAACTCTTCTCCATGGGGTGGACCCACTTTCCAGCCCGCAGCCATTAACACCCATGTTCTGGATGCTGTGATACGGGTGATGGCCTCTATTCTACCCGCCTCTGTCGAGCAGGGTAGAGGGGGCACGTCCGATTCTAGTCAACAAATGGTTAAGCAGCCCCCAAGAGCGATCATTAAAGTGTTTTGCTTCGTGTTCCCTGCTCCAGTTATTGAGTCATTTAAAGGGACCGTGTCCGTTTAAATAAAACGATCGTTTCTTGTACAAATGCATTTCTTCGGTTGTGGTAGTACGGAACCCCCTGAGCTTGACACTGCATAACGTTACGGTTGAAGAGAGTCGGGCACCCAGTTAATGTGACTGGGAAGCAGACATCTGACACTTTAGGTGGCTGTGAAAGGTCAGCCTGGAAATCTCTGCTGCTCCCTGTTTTCATTGCCCAGAGAAACAAGATCAATGAGACTATAGAGGGGGGTTAAGGTGCTTGGCTGGGACTTGGAAGACCCAGGTTCATTCCCTGCTGTGCCACAGAATCCCTCTGTGACCTTGGCCACTTCACTTAAATACACCTTTTGAGGTGCTGGGCCTCCATTCCCCCTCTAAAAGGGAGATCACAGCGCTGCCCTGCCTCAGGGGTGGTGTGGGGCTCCGGTACTAGGGTGACAGGGACCATGTAAGTACCGTAGACAGCTAGGCCCTTTCTCGGGGTTCTCCAAGGCTGCAGGATTTGGGTACAGCTAGCACAGGGGCATGTTTATAGCCAGACACAGACTGGAGGAGTTTTTTTGTGGGACTTAAAAATAAAATAAATATTGGAAATATTTGTGTTTGTAAAATCTTGTAGAGTTAAAACCTAACCCCCCAGCAGTCCTGGCTGGCTTCCTTAACAGTTTGGCAGCCTGGCTCTGCCCAAAACATTCCCCTCAGGAATACCAGACCTTACCTTGCTCCCTCCTAGTTAAAACACAAGAGTTTCAGCTAGTGCCCCTTTGCTGGGTCAGTTTCTTAGAGCTGGTGCCTTTCTCTGTTTTTCACAGGACTAGGCAGAAGGGAGTGGGTTTGTTACCAGGCCACAGGTCTCTGTCTTCCCTTGGAATTCAGTATCCAATACAAACGCAACGGGCAGTTGTCTTAATTGTTCTGAGGGAGGGTGGTAATACTCCGGAAGGGGAAAGCCTTGGTTCGTGTAGGGGCTGCCATGTCCAGCTGCAGAGCTCCCAGGGGGAGGCTGTACATAGCTGTATCCCCCGGAATACACTGGGGTGAAGGCCAGACACCACAGGAGACATCCCCAGCTGTGCACCTTGCCCGGGCAAAAGCCGGTTACTCCACGACTGAATTTCACCTTGAGTCTGAAGATGAGTGTGAGCTGTCATCATCATTAACAGAAGGGGAACAAACCAGCCATCCTGCTTCCCTGTGAGAGCAGTTTCGAAGGACCTTTCGTTTATTAGCTCCCCGTCTCTCCAAAGCACCTTTCCACGGGCGCCTCTGTCACTCAGGTACTGCTGTCTGTGGTTGCGATGGAGCAAACACAAATTGCAGCTGTTAAAAGTCGGGCGTCCTGCTGAGACAGAAACTTCACTGAACGGAGCAATGCAAATGTTTGTTTGACTAAACTTTGGAACTCACCGCTATGTGGAAGTAGCAAGGCCCAGGGGTTAGCAGGATTTTCACAGCATCACCCGGCAAAGCGGGTGTGAAATGCTAGGTGGTCAGAAGTCACACTTTTTGCACGGGTGTCAGTGACTGCACCGGAGAACTGCTTCCCGCTCCCCTGAAGCTGTTGCACGATGCTGCAAAGAAAAAATTAAAATTTCCCTCCCCTCCCCCCCCACATTTTTCAGTAACATTTAAAACTGAAAATGTGAAAAATAAGGAGGTAAGTTCATTTGGGATGGGGCGTTTCTCCTTGGTCTGTGTTTGTACTAGCACTGCGGGGTCCTAGCGGCCGTAGCGAGCTGGTGTGGGACTGAGCAGCTGTCTCTTATCTAGCACTTCTCAGCAGTAGCTCGCAAAGCGCTTTGCAGTCTTTAATGTATTTATTAAAGCCTCGCAGCCGGGGAGAAATCTCCCGGTATAACTATCGTAGGGGCAGCTGGGCCGTTATTCTGGAATAAAGTCACTTAGCCTGGAGTAACTACTCTGCTTATTCTGGAGCAGCGCCCGCACTGGAGAGGGAATAGCAATAGCTTTTCTATATTTGTGCTGGGAAACCTCTCCCCGGGTGCACACGGGCTTTGAAAATTCAGGCCCTTTTCAAGATCTTAACCCAAAATGCAATATGAGGCCTGAATGTTTAACATGGAGGTTTGCCCTGGGCCGTTGCATTTTCCCTCTTTGCTGCTGGGGCGTGCTGCAGCTCTGTGTTGCTGCTTCCTGGGTGGAGAAGAGCTGGGACTCCTGCCTAGGCCCTCCAGGAACTTGTGCTGGGCTGAGAGGTGGTTTTAGCAGGTGGGGGACAGCGAGATTGGAGATTGCCCTTGCCTAGAGCTGGGCAAGCTTCCGGTGGCTGGTTCTGCGAGTGCTCCTGGCTCCCAACACGCAGCCCCAGCTACACCAGTCCTGGGCCCCAAAATGTCCCTGTTACACCGTTCCTGCCTGGCCTGCTCTGCCAATGCACCTTCAATTCACATTCCAGCACCTCCCACTGGGGGGGTCCCACGCTTTGTTGTGTCTGTCAGCCGAGCGCATTGCATGCACCTGGGGATCCTCCCAACCCTCCATTCCCCCCACAAGCCCCCTGGGTACCACCCTCCATTCCCCCTCTATTTCAAGGACTCCCTGCACCGCCCTGTGTGCCCCCCCATCTTCCCATGGCGCGGGCTGTATCCCCCATGTCCTCTGTGTGCATCCCTTCCCCAGGCCAGGGTTCCTCATTCTCCCTTCACCAGGGGTTCTGTGTCATCGCCCCCCCCCCCATGGCATCATAAGGGGTGAGGATTGCCAGGGGGCTGTTTCCACCCACTTTAAGGCCTCTTTATATGGCCAGGAGCGGCCCAGGGGGGCCCCTGTAGCTGAGAATCAGGCCGGCTGTCTCTGGGGTAGGAAAGTCACGTGAGGGGGAATTCACCCAAGATCCGTCCAGCCTGCTGCTCCCGCGTGGATGGGCGCGTGAATGAAGCCAATCCACAGAGCTGGCCCAACGCGGTTTATTGACGGGAAAATTGGGGGATTCTCAGTCGTCGTCTCCTGTCTGCTGCTCGTATGAATCCAGGAAGAACCTGGTGCCGGCAACCAGCGATCCAGCCAGGATGGCAGTGGAGACCCAGGGCGGCTCAGCCAGGTGGTTGGCGGAGGGAGTCAGCCTGCATTGAAGGGTTAGACGAGAGGACAGGCAGGGGCAGTGGTTTGGGTAGGGTGGGCACTCAGTCATCGCTGATCTGTCCCCAGGCACCCACCCCCCCAGTTCCACCACCTCTGGCAGCTTTTTCCATTCGGGGCAACGTCAGCCCAGTGGGAGCTGACTCTCCAGCAGGAGGGTTTGCCGGTCGAGCTCTATCGGCAAAGCTTTCCTGGTGCAGGCCTGGTCCTGCTCCCCGTCAAGCCGGGGTGGTATCGTCAGGATCAGAGCGCTAGAGGCAGGCAAGACAAGATTTCTGCTCCCCAGCTATCAGGGGGGCTGCTTGGCCGGCTAGCCCATTGTACAGCAGTCCAGGCTGCTTCTCTGCGAGCGTGTGGCTTGAAGGGATTGCTAACGGGCTAGTGAGGCTTAGAACGGCCATACTGGGGCAGACCAATGGTCCATCTAGCCCCGCATCCTGTCTCTGACAGTGGCCAGTGCCAGAACTTCAGGGGACTGGCTCCCTGACCATCCTCCTGTTCAAGCCCAGCCAAGCTCCATGGTGGCTGAAAACTAGAGCTATCTCAGTGTGTGAAATTATTTACCTGGGAGTTTCAACCACGACCCACCCTGGGCTGGATCTGAATTGGCGACCTAGAGGTTATGGGTTCCCCAGTCTCCAAGGCCCAGATCCTCAGGTATTTAGGTGCCTACCTCCCATTGGCTTTGAGGATGTGGGCCCGGGTCACTGGCTCTCCTCCTTATGGAGGCAGGGCTGGGAGCAGCCGGCTCCGAGCGCTGGGGGTGTCTGGGATCCAGACCCCACGCCCACTCACCACGCAGAGATGTTCCTGGGCAGCTTCCTCTGATCCTGGTGCTTGCAGTAGCACTTCCTGGGGCATGAATCCATGATCTGGAACGGCGGCCAGTGGCGAGCGGAAGCCTGGGGCTTGTCGTGCGAGCCATCCGGACCCTGCTCTGAGGCCGTGTCCTGGCAGGGCTCAGCTGGGGCAACCTGTGGCTCCGGGGCTTCCCGCCCCTGCCTCTGTGACTTGATCTTCTGCGCTTTGGCCTTCGGCTGTCCGTGGGCCTTGAGCTTCTCCTGCGGCTTCTGGGCGGGGCTAGCTGCCACCTTGGGCTGCCACGTGGACCGGGGCTGCAGCTTAGTCGTGGCCTGTTTCCTTGTCTTCGGCCTGACGTGGCCTGGCGCCCCTTTGGAGGTGCTGCTCTGCACCAACGCTGCCTGGCGCTGAGCTCCCATGGGGCAGGAGGGGCGGGGAGCCGCCGGGCACGTCGGCACCGGAGGGGCAGGGGTGGGAGGAATGGTCCCCTGCCCAGGCAGGGCCATGGCTTGGTCCTCCCCTTTGCCAGGCTGGACTGTGCTGGCGGCTGCAGCCTCTCCCGAAGGCAAGGCGGGCAAGTCTGGTGTGGGTAGACCAGGAGCCCTCGCTGGGGACGGTGTCTCTGGCTTCCGCTGCTGGGTCGCTCCAGCTTGTGTTAGCTGCTCCGGCTCCGCCACGAAGGCAGGGCTAAGTTGAGGGGGTTCTCCGGGGAGTTCTCCGTTGGGACCCGGGTCCTTCCTAGTGTCGTCGGCCAGCCAGGCCCTGACGGGCTGCGGGTGGCCCTCGTCCTGCCTCAGCCCGTCAAGTTTGGGGTCATTGCCCAAGAAGGACACCAACCGAGACACATCTGATCCGAACCTGGGGCTATTTCTGCCCTGGCCTTTGCGCCGCTGCGGGTACGGGGTGGGCACTCTGGGCTTCTGACCCTCCAGGCTCCTGAAGTTGAAGGAGGTGAGGTCGTCCAGGATCTTGACCAGATGCAGCTGCTGCTTGGCCTGGCTCTGGGGCTGGGTGGCGGGTGAGGCCTGCTCCTTAGTGCCCATTTTCTGGAACTGCTCCAAAAAGGCCTGGGTCAAGGAGCTGAGATCCTCCTGATCTCTCCTTTCCAGCCCCTTGAGCGACGGCAGCTTCTCAGCCACCTTGGGCGACCCAGAGACACTGGATGGGGCCTTCTTCTGGGGACACTGCTTCAGGGCGTCGGCATAGGAGATGCCGGAGGAGATCAGGCCGGCCCGGTGCTTTATCGCGTTGACACTGGGCGGCCGCTGCCCAGGCTGGATGGTGACCTTGTACAGGAAGCTCAGGCCATGTTCCAGCAGGGCCTGCACCCCCTCTGCGTTCACCCCATCCTCCTCACTCCCCGGGGGCTCCTTTGCTCTGCTGCCCCGGGTCTTGGCCTGGCCGGTGGGCGATTGGCAGGGACTGGCGGGTGCCTTTGAGTCGCCGTGGCTGCCGGGTGAGCCTTCCTCGTGAGGCGGGGGCTGTTTCTTCCCTCCTGACACAGCCGGGGGCCTTGGGGGAGCTGTCCTGGTCGGGTTCATTTCTGCTGCATCGTTAGGCCCGCCCTGGTCATTGGGGTTTGGAGCATCCGCACGGGCGGGGTTGTCCAGGACTGAACTCTGTGTCTGTGTCTTGGTCAGGGCCGGTTGGCTGCAGCCCTCTGGTCCCGACGTGCCCTTGGGCGCGCCGATCCCCTGTGCCCGCTCCAGCAGCACTGGGGCAGCGGCACTCTTGCCTGGAAGGTCGCCCTGGCCTCCTTGCTTCATGATGGAAACGGTCTCCCCTTTGCTCTTCCCCTTGGGCGCTGCCTTTTTGGACCTCAGCAAGTCTTGCTCGGGGGGTGGGTTTTGAGACCCAGATGTCGCCTTCTGGCCCTTGGGTTCCCCTTGGTGGGTGCCTGGGATATCCAGTGCCGGGCTCGGCTCCGTGTCCAAGCTGGCATCGCCACTTAGGCAGGTCAATCCAGCTTCCCCTGCCTTCCCTCGCCCCAATTCCTGAGCGGAGTCATTGTCTCCAAGGCCTGGATCTCTGCTGAGGCTGCTGGAATTCTGAACCCACATGGAGGACAGCTTGAGCTTGGATTTCTTGGAGCAACTCTTGCCCATCTCTGAGGAAGCCGCCTGCTTTCCTCTTCTCCCCGGATCTCTGTTGAGTGGCTGGGAAGGCTCTTTCGCTGCAAAGGTTTCGGGATGAGGTGGGAGGGCTCCCGATTCGCTCCCAGCCCCGCTCGGCGTGCCAGCCAAGCACCTGTCGTCCGCTCCTGGTTTGCCTTCCTTGTCTTTGCCCTGCGCGGGGTCTACATCTTGGGATGCTTCCGACTGCACGTTGCCCATTTTCAACGTTCATCCTGTGAGCGGGAGAAGAGAGAATGATGGCGCGGCCTAGCAGATGAAGACTCGGGAGGTGTGCAACCGAGTCTCACCTCTGCCACTGGCCCGTCGCGTGACCTTGCCTAAGTACTGTAGCTTCTCCTCTCCAGGCTTCTGATTCCCCTCCCTGCCCTTGTCTAGTTAGATTATTAACTCTTGATCTAATGGGTCCCTTCTGGCCATAAGCTCTGTGAATCTTGTGGGCAGAGACTGTCTCTTCCTAGCACAATTGGGCCCGGAGGGCTGGTTATTTATTTGTCTATCGAAGGTACTTATATGAGCCCTGTCCCACTGTATCTGAGCTCCTTGCCATCTTTAATGGATTTATCCTCACAACACCCCATTGTACAGATGGGGAAACTGAGGCACATCATGGCTAAGACCCAGATCCTCACAGGGATTTCAGTTCAGTAGGCGTTAAGGCCCCTAAATCTCTTTGAGGATCTGGCCCTAAGTGACCCCAAGGTCACACAGAGTCTCTGTGGTAGAGCAGAGACTCAAACTCAGGTCTCCCAAGTCCCAGGCTCTTGCCCTAATGCTTGGGCAACCCTTCTTCTCTTGGGCAGAGCGGATACGCCATTCTGGAATATACACAAGAATTACAATGCTAGTAGACAACCATTCCAGCTGAGCACCTCAAACAGAAAGAAGGGGCACATTTTTAACAGGAAAGGCAATTAGCCAGTGGAACAACTTACCAAGGGTCAAGGCGGATTCTCCATCCCTGGCCATTTTGAAATCAAGACTGGCTGTTTTTCTAAAGGATCGGCTCCAGTTCAAAGAGGAATTAATCCAGGGCAGTCCTATGCCCTGGGCTACGCAGGAGGTCTGACTCCTGGCCTTAGAAGCTATAAATAGTAATTAATTACGCCACCTGGGTCACAACAGCCACCCCCAGTTTACAGAGGGGGAAAATGGGGTGAACCAACTTGCTCGAGAGAAGAGAGCAAAACTGTCACCCAGGTACTATGAGACGGTAGGAAGGTTAGACACAGACGTGGGGCAGGATCCGAAGCCTATTCAAATCCAGGGGAAGCTTTCCATTGACCTCAATGGCCACTGGATGAGGCCCAGGCAGAGTCACCATCCCCAGGGTCGCTCATTTTGCCTGATTTCAAAGGCAGGTTTTTAAACTAACTCCCTCTAGCAAAGGGGATTCCTGTTATTCTTATTAGGTATATTACGGTAGCTCCTGGGAGCCCCAGCCATGGACCAGGACCCATTGGCTATTAGGTGTATTATGGTAGCACCAAGGAGCCCTAGGCATGTACCGGAACCCCACTGCGCTAGGTGCTGTACAAATACACAACAAAAAGATGGTCCCTGCCCCCCAAAGAATTTACAAATGGGATCCACCCCTGGTTTGGGGTGCAAAGGATATTTTACAAAGAGAAACTTTTTAGGGTCAACGTTGGGTTAAAAAAAGCAAGTTCGATTCTACCCTAAATTACACTGGTGTAGCTCAGGAGTGACTCCACTGCAGCCAAGTTACACTGGTGTAAACCCAGCGTAAGGGAATGATAATCAAGCCCCCTATATAATCATAACAGGAGCTGGTGAAAGATAACGAGGCAGTGTTGCCTAGTGGATAGAACCCCGCCCTGGGAGTCAGGACACCTGGGTTTTATTCCCAGCTCTGGCTTGCAGGGTGCCCTGGGGCAAGTTACTTTCCCTCTCTTGTGCCTCAGTTTCCTCATCTGTAAAATGGAATAATGAGCGTTTTAGGGATAGTGAAAGTGCTTTTGTACAGCAATTTGAGCTCTCCCGACGATACAAACTAGGGATTGTTATGGACGATTAACACCCTAGATTGTTACAAATTAAAAATTTAATTTCTCTGACCTCTCCTCTGGTTAATGCCCCCTGACCCCTCCCCTCTGACCCCTCCCCCAGTTAATGCCCCCTGACCCCTCCCCTCTCCCCCAGTTAATGCCCCCTGACCTCTCCCCTCCGGCCCCTCCCCCGCACTCACCGCCCGGCCGGGGGCTCTGTCCGGCGGCGCAGGGAGCTGCCGGGTCCGGCCGGAACCGCCGGGAGGCTGGAACCCAACGGCCGCGAGTCCCCTTCGAGCCCCGCCCCCTCAGAACCCCCGCGAGCCCCGCGCCCCCTCACAGCCCCCCCAGAGCCCCCCTTCGAGCCCCGCCCCCTCACAGCCCCCCCAGAGCCCCCCTTCGAGCCCCGCCCCCTCAGAACCCCCGCGAGCCCCC
>QXTE01000329.1:153637-186656 GCA_003942145.1 Platysternon megacephalum | reverse complement strand
CCCCCTCACAGCCCCCCCCAGAGCCCCCTTTCGAGCCCCACCCCCTCAGAACCCCCATGAGCCCCCCACCCTCTCACAGCCCCCCCGCAATCCCCCTCTAGCTCCGCCCCCTCAGAATCCCCCACATCCGTGAGCCCTGCCCTCTCAGAGCTCCCGCAAGCCCCCCACCCCTCAGGCCCCCCATGTCCTTCCAGCCCCGCCCCCTCCGAATCCCCGCAAACCCCCTCCACTGAGCCCTCCTGCGACCATCCCCATCAGAACCCCCCTGCCCCCACAAGCCCCCCCTGCCTCTATAGCCTCTCTGCGAGCCCCTCACAGCCTCCCTGCCCCCTCAGAATCTCCCCTCACTGGCTCCCCCACCCCTTCAGAATCCCCTGTGCACCACCCAGGCCAGAGCCCCCCCATACATCCCCGAACCCCCCCTTCATGCAACACGCCTGAGCCAGAGCCCCCCCTGGACCAGAGCCCCCCCATCCTTAGAGCCCCCCTCCATGCAACCCCCTCCCAGGCTAGAGTGCCCCCCTTCCATGCAGCCCCCAGGGCATAGCCAGCCCCCGCCCCCCCGTGTATCCTCCCCACCCCTTGGGGGGCAGAGTTGCCCCTCATGTGACTCCTGCTCAACTCCAGTGTTCCCCATCCACGGCATCCCCTGGTGCAGCCTCTCCCTGGGGGGCAGGGCAATCCTCCCCCCAGCCAGATGCAGACCTCCCCCCAGTATCTGCCTTCCTCAGGACCAGTTACCGCCCCCCAAGTATTTCCTCTCCCCAAATGCCAGACATTGCCCCCCTCCCCACCAGCACAGCGCATCTGTCTGCCCTTCCTGGAAGATGACTCCCGCCTTCCAGGTAGGTGCACCCCCTCTTGTTCCCCCACAGTACAGACACCCCCATCCCAGAACCAGGTGCATCCCCCTATACAATGAGACTGACCCCCCTGCATCTGCCCTTCCTTGGGCACCAGGGACAGGAGATCCCTCTCCCAGTGTAAAATCCACCCCTTCCAGCCAACCACACCCTGCCCCCCCTGCCCCCGAACCATCCCCTCCCACTCCTCCACATTACAGAGCCCCCAGGGGGCTGTGCAGCCCACGTACAATGAGCCTGCTGCCCCTGCCCCCCCCCATCCCAGGCAGCCCCCAGGGCACCATGGACAGAAGCTTTTCACCCCAGCCAAGACCAGAGCTTGCTCCTAAATCTGGGCAGGCGGAGCTGCTAACCGTGGTGAGGCGTTAGCTGCACACTGGCTGGGCTGGGGAGCCACACCCCAGGGAAAGTGCAGCCGCTTGGGGAAAGACGTTAGGACTTGGGAGGCCGGCCTTGGATTCCCTGCTCTGCTCTATGACCTTGACCAGGTCCTTCAAGCCCAGATTTTTAAAGGTATTGAGGTGTTGCAAGGCCTAGAGGATTGGATATAGGCTCCTAAGTGCCCACACGATAATGAGATACAGGCTCCTGAATCTGCAAGGCATTAATAATATAATATATGGAGATCTACCTATCTCCTAGAGCTGGAAGGGACCCCGAAGGGTCATCGAGTCCAGCCCCCTGCCTTCACTAGCAGGACCAATTTTTTGCCCCAGATCTCTAAGTGGCCCCCTCAAAGATTGAACTCACAACCCTGGGTTTAGGAGGTCAATGCTCAAACCACTGAGCTATCCCTCCCCCCAACACCGTTTAAAATCTGGGCTGTAACCTTGTTGTGCCTCGGTTTCCTCATCTGTACAATAAGGATAATAGGTCTGTCCTGCCTACCAGGGGCATTGTGGAGCTAATAAGATTAAGGGGTGCGCAGGTACCATTGGGAAGAGGAGGAACATGTAATAATCCCTAACCCTTATCAGTAGATGTTGATACTGATCTCCTTTGTGAAGTGCATTATTATCCCTATTTTACAGATGGGGAAACTGAGGCACGGAACGAGGAAGTGACTTGCCCAAGGTCACCCAGCAGGCCAGTGCTAGGAATAGAACCCCGGTCTCCTGCCTCCTCGTATAAGCACCATGGGTAGATAGCCAGATTGTCCCGAGCAGTGTTAAATGCCAGGCTAAATTCTTTGCCCCCTCGAAGCACACACCTGTGAATCCATGTGGTTCCCCAGTAGGAACATCAAGTCCCACTCATTTATCCCTCTCCTGGGGCTTCAACCCTTGTTGTGGCAATAACCAAACCTCCTGTTCTTCTTGTGCATTTAAAAGAAAAGAGGGTTGGGGGGTTGTTGTTTTTAGAATTTAAATTCCCCTGAGGGGCTGAGAATCTGGGTTAATTTTTTTCAGTTGATCGATTTAGTATTAACAGGAGCTGGAGACCAGGATCCTAGGCGCAAAGCCTGGATCTAGAACCAAACTTTCCCACCGCTGGGAAAACCAGTTTGGCTCATGAGTTGCAAAATTAGGATCAAGGTAGGTTCTTCTCTGGCATCACCATAGTAACCAAGCCTCAGAAACGCTGATGGGTTTATCCTCACACTCCCTCTCTGAAGGGACTTCGCTTCACTCTCCCGGTTTTATAGCTAGGGAACTGACGCACACAGAGAAGCCCAGACTCAGGAAGCTACTTAAGCACATGCCCGCTGTCCTTCTGCAAGTCTGTAGGAACGCCTGGGTCCCAGTCAGTTCTTTACCCACAGGACTGTCCTTCCTCTTGCATGAGAAATTTAATTCCGATCTAACCCCCGATTCAGGCATGTTCCGGGCCACAGTTCCGGTTCTGGCCTGCTAGAGCTGGAGATGACATACAAAATTTGGATCGGGACTTCGGTTTGCATTCCGATCCACTCCATCGTTTGGATCTAGTGCTTCGGTACCAGCCAGTTAGAGAGAACAAGACAAGCTGTGAAATTCAGACTGGATTTGGGTTTGCAAGCTGATCCCTCCCATTGTTCTGACCTGGGATTCTGCTTTGGCTTGTTGGGACGGGATATAGAATCATAGAAATGTGAGGCTAGAAGGGATCTTGAGAAGTCATCAAGTCCAGCCTCCTGCGCCGAGGCAGGACGTTGTAAACCCTAGACCATCCCTGACAGGTGTTTGTCCAACATGCTCTTGGACATTAGAATTCGGATTGGCTCTGGGTTTGAGTGCGGATCCTCCCCAGACTTCTGATCTCGGATTCTGCTTGGGCTCACTGGGACGAGAGATGAGACTGGGATCGGATCGTGGTTTGCGTGCTGGTCCTCCCTCGATTTCAAACCTGGGATTCTGGTTCTGGCCCATTATAGAGACAAGGCGAGAAATTCAGCACTGGATCTGGGTTTGCTTGCCAATCTGCCCGAGGCTCTTCTGATCCCGGTTCCGACCCACGTCCTCTTACCTCCGTAACCATCGACTGATGATTAATGTTCAGGCGCTTTGATTTCTCCTCCCCTAATCCTATAGGGGCATTAGGACCAAGTGGAATCCACTTTTCTCTGTTCCTTTTCCCTTTTCCCAGCTCAGCTTTGGATTCTCTCTTCTCTCCCCAGCTCCTGGTTCTCCACTCCCGGTGTAAGAAATCAGTCCAGGCCCCCAGCTGTGGTCAGTATTAACCAAGGCAGGTGCAGTGGGGGGGAGGGAGGGTGGGTTGGGAATGGGTGGGGGGGGTAGGAAAAAAGGGGGAGGAGGGATTAGAAATGTTACTTGCTGAAAAATGGCTGCTGGATCTTCATTCTCCTTATAATGATGAACCACGAAAAAGAAAAGAAATTTTTAAAAAATTGAAAATCCTACCAACATATAAAACACACACAAGCCACACACACAGAGCAGCTGTACCAGCCATGGAACTAGAGTGAGTCGGTCTTCATTTACCATCTGCCCACCCCCCCATTAAAAAAAATCCCCATAAAAGCAAGAAAAGGGGGGGATATTTTAACCCAATTTATGACCCCCCCCCTTTTTTTTTGGCAAAACAATCGAGATTTTAAAATTTTGTTTTGCTGCCTAAAAAAAATAATAATTTTCATTTAAGG
This sequence comes from Platysternon megacephalum, assembly GCA_003942145.1. Lineage (NCBI taxonomy): Eukaryota > Metazoa > Chordata > Testudines > Platysternidae > Platysternon > Platysternon megacephalum. The sequence goes on along the minus strand of QXTE01000329.1, from coordinate 182,711 downwards.
AGGCAAAATAAAATGACATCTCTAAAAACATCCTGCATGCTTTCATTTCTCCATTCTCCTTCTTCCCAGCTGCTGCTGTTGTTTTTAATTTAATTTCTTCTCTCCATCCTCTTTTATTTTTAATCATTTTTAAAGCCCAAACCATTTTATTATGATTTTTTTTTATGAATGAAATTAGATGTCCCCCCTCCCTAAAAGGGGGGGGGATGTGAAGGGTATTTGTTTGTGAATCAATCCTATTTGCATCTGGATTCATTCATAAAAAAAAAAAGAAGACAGGGTTCACCTAGAGGATCCATCATGGTGGGTTTAATTTCCTTCCCTTCTTGGCATGTCAGTTTTTTGGTTGGGGAGGGGGATGTGGGGAGGGGGAGGGGGTCCTTTAAATCTGGCACTGTCACACAGTGGGAATTGGTGACTGTTTAAAACCGAGATGTGGAGTGAAACTGACACATCCTGTGACTATATTTTCCCCCCTATATATCTTGGATTCTTTTTTTTTTCTTGTTCACCTGTTGTTTATTGAAGGGAGAGGGACAAAGAGCCTAGCTTGGGTCATGTGACCCTCCATTCACAAAAATCCCATGGTTTCCATTGAGATGGGCTGAAAGGATCAAGCAGTTGGGCCATAGATAAGCATTTTCAACATACCTTTTCGCATGCATGTTGTCCATTGGCAGAGGAAAAGCCAGTGGTGCTTGGGGAGGGTGGGGGGGTTACAGATCACATCTGGGGTGTTTCTTTCTACAAAATAAATCCTACTGTTTTGATTCCATAAATATATGCACCAGCAGACAGCTTCTGCAAGAAGGTTCGCAACTGGACAGTATGTATCTGGGCATGATCTATATCCATTGTATGTTTGTTTGGGTTGGATTTTGATTTGTGTGTGTGTGTGTGTGTGTGTGTTGCAGGAAAAGAGTGCTTAGAAGATGCTGTGATGGTGAATTTTAAAATATTGTGATCTAGGAATATTTCATTTATTTGTTCGGAAGGATGTGGGATTTTTTTTTTTTAAATGTAGTTCCTGCAAATAAGGAGGCCAGGGTGTGGGTAAGAGAATCAAATTTCCAATGTGTATTATATAAATCTATAATTTTAGGCTTTGGTTGTGTTTGGGGCGGTGGGGGTGGGGAATGAGACATGCATTTTAAGCCCTGGCAAAAGGTCTGGTTGATTTTTAGTCATAGTGGGTAATATGTATATTTAATTCATGGTTGTGTGAGCAGAAGGGTTTGGGTTTATTTATTTATTATTTTAAAATTTTCCTCCCTGTGTTAAATAAATAAAAACCCTGCAGTGAAAAACCCCAGATCTGATATTTTTTTAATTATTTCTTTTTTAAAGTGTTATGATGGTGGGGCTTGGAGAAAAATGCTCAGTTGTGTGGACTGGAAAATGGGGAATGGCTGACTTGGGGTGTTTGTAGGGATGTCTTATGTCTTTTCGTGTCTGTAGCCCCCCCATTTCTCCCTTATTTTCCTCCCCCCACCCTCCTAAAAACCAGGGATCTGTAGATCCACATTGCTTCAGCATCTTTGATCTTGTAATACATAATGTCGTTTCCCATGGCAACGCGTTGTGATGTCATGTATATGCTTAAAACACTCTTAATTATTGTATTATTATATTTTTAGGGGGGGAGCAATCTGATGTTCTCTTCTGATTTTTGACTTTATTAAGGGGATTGTCTTAAAAGGGTCTTCATTCATATTCTGAATTATTGGAAATGCATTGCACTGTCTTCTGATTGGTAGAGAGAGCTTCTTTCATTACATACTGGTGGTCTGTTGATTTTATTTAAGCAGGAAAGTTTTCATTCTTGTTTTTGGTTGTTGCAAAAGTTGACCATTTATTTCAGAGCAAAATTGAGAAGTAAATTTGTGTGCGTATGTGTGTAATGAGGCAAAATATCAATAGCTGCAAAATATCTTTTTCACAGAGGAGCGGGCTCTGGTGGGTAGAACAGGGGTGGGGCTGAGAATCAGGACTCCTGGGTTTCATTCCCAGCTCTGCCACGACTATGCTGCGTATCGTTTAGCGAGCCAGTTCCCCTGCTCTGTGCCTCAGTTCCTCCATCTGTAAAATGGAAATAATGAATCTGATCCATTTCTCAGAGGAACCAGGAGCCTAGATCCATCCACGCGTGAAAAGTGCTCTCAGCCACTCAGAGGGGAGGGACGTTCACCACGCTTAGCGCATTCGTGGCTGGCAAAAGGCACGCCTGCTTGGCTACAACTTGCAGTGCCTCCTGCTGGCTCTTCTGTCATCAAGCACTCTTGCTGTGGGAGGGGTGGGTCAACCTTGGTATTTCCATTTTACAGATGGGGAAATGGGGACAGAGCAGGGGGAGGTGATTTTCTCGACAATGCCTAACAGTGGCAGACCTGGGAATAGAATCGAGGAGCCCTGACTTCCAGATTCCCTTGCCCAAACCATTATACCCCATTCCTTCCCCAGTGCTGGGACAGAACCCAGGAGTCCTGGCTCCCAGCTCCCCTGCCCTAACCACTCCTCTGCTCCCAGAGCGGGGGATAGAACCCAGGAGTCCTGACTCCCAGCCCCCACTGCGCTAACTACTAGGCCCCACTCCCTTCCCAGCACTGGGACAGAACCCAGGCGTCCGGACTCCCGGTCTCCCCGCTTGTTAAACAGTAAACCCAGAAAAAGCATGCAGCATTTATCCCAGTAGTAGGCACCACACTTTTCCGTTCTGGGAGCCCCCTCCCACAGCCCTCCCCTTCCCAAGTAACGATAAGAGACCCCCGAAAGCCTGCTTGCGACCCTAGCTGGGTAACACTCACCGTAACATTTGCCCAATTGCAGGGGTTTTTATTTGATTGTTTTTGTAGGGCCTTTTGGTTTAGCGTGAAATGATACAAAGCCATCCCAAACGTCATTCCAAGCTTGACGCAGCAATCTGTAGTCTTTTAATATACACCTATATTTTAATATGATTTTATTTTAAGTAAAACAGTCATAGCTGGTGAATAAAGAAAAATGAGTAATTGCTGCTGGGTTTCAGCAGGGGGGCCTGTGTCAGATGGATCATGTGAAATATTATTATTTATGCCTCCAGCTCCATTAATGAGTTAAAGGGAGAGTGGGGCAGTGGTTAGAGTTCTGGATGGGAAGTCAGTAGGCCTGGGTTCTGTGCCTGGAAATGTTGGCTAGTGGTTAGAGCAGGGGGACCTGGGAGCCAGGACTCCTGGATTCTGTTCCTGCTTCTGGGAGAGGTAGGGGGGTCTAGTGGTTAGAACATGGTGGGGCTGGGAGTCAGGACTCCTGTGTTTTATTCCTCCTTCTTAGAGGGAAATAGTGAAGCCTGGGAGTCAGGACTCCTGGGTTCTTTTCCTGCCTCTGGGAAGGGAGTAGGGGTCTGAGTTCCGATCTGGCTCTGGGATGGGAGTGGTTAGAGTGGGGGTGGGGAGTCAGGACTGGTGGGTTCTATCCTGCTCTGGGAGAGGAGTGGGGTGTGTGGGACTCAGGGCTCTGGGTTCTGTTTCCAGTCCTGCTGCTCACGTACTGTTTGGCTTCGGGGGAATCACTTCCCCTCAGCGTACCTTGGTTTCCCTGTCTGTAAAATGGGGATAATTACATGATCCTCCTTCGTAAAAGCTTTGAGAGCCTCCCATGAAATTGTTGTTATCGTATTTATAGAGATTGGGAGGAGTTTACCACCCAAGTTAAATAAGGGGCAGTATGACAACAGAGGACTTACACAAGTTGAGAACATGAGGTAGTAGATTTTTTACTTGGATGGCAGCATGATCGAGTAGTTAGAGCAAGGCACGGTGATGCTATTCTCTGTCCTGGGTGCTGTCCCTGGCTTTGCCCCTGATTCACTGTATGGGTTTGGGTAAATCACTCCCGCTATGTGTGTCTTGGGAATAGAGACTTTGTGATGTGCTTTGAGATCCTCGGGTGACAACCTCTGCGTAGCTGTAGAGAATCGTTATTGTTGCATTGTGTGAGAGTTCAGTAATAGCCTGTCGTCTGCCTTAGTATTTATCCTTTGTTTTACAGTCGTGCGTGGGCACCCCCAGCCATAGACAAGGACCCTGTTGCGCTAGGCGCTGACCAAATGCAGAACAAAAAGACAGTCTCTGCCCTCGATGAGCTTCCAATCTAAGTATCCCGTATTACTTCTGTCTAATCAGTGTAATATAACCTTTATCTGTATAATTGTCTAATACTTTTTTTTTTTTTTTTGCAATCCCGCTAGGCTCTTTGGCCTTCAGGATAATCTTGTGGCAATGAGTTTCACAGGTGAACAGTCCATTGTATATAACAATGCCTTTCCCAAGTATCAGCTTTACATTTGTCGCCGTTCGCTGTCCCCTTGTTCCGCTGTGACAGGCGAAAAATTGGCACGGTGAACTGGGGGTTGATTTCCAGAGGAAGACAAAAAGAGCTAAATCTTCCTGGTTTTGGTAGGTGGCAGATGGAGCAACAAAGAACCATCTTCCTATATATGAAGATTTAAACCCCTGGGATGGGTGGAATGATTTTTAGGGTGGGAGAAGCGGTTAGAACTAGTTGTCTATGGATGAGATTGTGGAAGAACTGGAGAGGGCTGGGGAAAATGCCTTAGCGACGTCAGGAACTCGTCTGGGTAGTTATCAAAAAGATGATCGAGAGCCGGCTTGATCAAGATGTCTGTATCTCTTCGTGGGGAGAAAATACTGGCTACCAAAGGGCTCTTTAATCTAACGGAGAAGAGCAGAACAAGAAGTTAAAGCCAGACAAATTCTAGCTAGAAACCAGGCACTGATTTTTAACAGTGCGGGTGACTGGTGAGTGAAGCAAGCTCCCAAGGGAAGTGGTGGATTCACTAGCTGCCTTGCTGGAAGAGAGGCTCAATTTACGGGGCCAAATGCAAGGGTAACTGGGTGCAGTTCTGTGGCCTGGCCAGTCTAGGTGATCTGATTATCCCTTCTGGCCTTGAACTCCACCAAATTAAAGAAAGGGTAAATCTTGACTGAACACAAGGACAGTCGTTCGATGGGGAGATCCTCCGGAGAATTGACTTCTGGAGGGGAGGGACATTTTAAAAGGAGGCCGGAGAAACCACTGGACGATGAGGAATAATATTGTACTGGCAGGCACCTGGGCGAGGTACATGAATGGTTGGATGGAGCTGTGCTAGCTACAGGCTTTGTTGAGAACCTATGGGCATAGTATCTGAGGATTTAAAGTTATGGCAAACAGCATACCTCATCCTCTAGCCTCTGTGTGGGGGAGTTGAGGTTACCAGGAGAGCCTTGACAACTCTGATTGTAGTATCGTTTTTAATATCTTCCTGGGCCTGACTTCCTCTTGCACTGGAGTAAACTGGGAGTCCACAGAAAATCAGATTAGCTCTAAAGCAACTCCATCTAGCCTACGTGCTTGGTAATGGACAGATCTTGCAATTCTAGGTGCCATGTATGTTGTTGTATTTGCAGTAGTCCCAAGAAGCCCTAGTTGAGGACTAGCACCCCATTGTGCTTGGAGCTGCACAAACATAGACCACAAAGATGGTCCCTGCTACAGCTGGGCAATAAGGGGGGGGGGGGGCATATAGTAAAGATGGGTGAAATTCAGCAGATAGTTTCATCCCGGGGGAGTGGGAGGTCGCGAGGGCGCAATCGAAAAGGTTGAAACGGTTTGTTCGGCCGTTTATGAACGCAATGGTTTGAGTTCTCATTTTGAAACAGCGTTTTGTTTTGCAATGTAACTGGTTTTTTTAAAGGTGAAAAACACCCCAAATGACCCCCCAAAATGAACTTTTTTCTTTTTTACTAGGAAAAAACAAACAAACAAACAAACAAAATCCGTTTGGGCTCAAACCGAACCGATCTCTTCATTTTTCAGTTCAGCTTCTGAACCGAAAACTCAGTTCTTCACTTAGTTCTAGTCCTTGCCTCAAAGACCTTCCACTCGGTGCACAGCAGAAAGAATAGCTCTTGAGGCCTGGTGTCGGCATAAAGCTGATACCAGAATAGCTATGTCAGCTAGGAGTATGAAAAAAAAAGTCACATCTCAGCTGACACAGCTCTGCCGGAAAATCCCCAATGTAGACCCTGCTATGCTAACAAAAGAGGGCTTCTGCCCACGTGGCTAACGGTGGTGTTACAATGCTGACCGAAAAACCCTTTCTATTGGCATAAACTGCATCTACACTAGGGGGCTATCCCAGCACAGGCTCCGTCGCACAGACGCAGCCTGAGTTTCATTCATAGATTCAGGGCTAGAGGGAATCATTCAGTCATCTAGTCTGACCTCTTGTATAGCACAAGAGAGTGTCACACAGTTATCCCTGTGTCGAGCCTGGCTGCGTGTGTGTGGCTACAGCATCTCCTCCAGAAAGGCAGCCAGTCTGGAGCTGAAGACTTCAAGAGATGGAAAATCCACCTTGGATGGATTTGGTGGAAATTTCCCAGGAATGTTCCCCTGTGGGCTGGAGGTGAGCTTGGAAAACGCCAGGTGGAGAGCAGAGGGAAATTAGGAGTGTGGGAACGTGGGCAGAGGTTACAGTAGAGAGCTTATGGGAACCTAAACCTTCCTGTCTGCATCTCGCAATGGTTGCCTTTCCCAGTCTGGTAGCACCTAGAGCCCTGACTGAGACTGAAGGGGAACCCGCTGCTCGGATCCTTGCTGACGTCAGGGGGTCTCCCGTTGTGTCAGGTGCAGCACAGCCCCTGCCGACATTGGAGGGCTGTCCGTCATGCCAAGCGCTGCACAGGCCCTGGCTGACATCAGGTGGGCGGAAGATGCCACTGCCCCAGGCGCTGCATGGACCCGAGCAGAAATTGGGGGCCGGTGGGGGAGGCGGTGGCTGGTCTGTCAGACCAGCATGGTACAGACCCCAGTTGCGCTGGGCGCGGCACGGACACCTAGTGAGGCCTGGTCCACACCCAGGTTTTGCACCTGCTCCCCCTGTTTCAATTAGGGGGGTGATGTTTGGTGTTTTAATAGAAATAGTTAAAGTGGCCAGTTACACCAGGACTTTTTATGTAGCTTGTACTGGGAGAAGCTCCTCTGTACTGGGAGAATGGCCCTCGTGGGAGGTTGCATTTGTACCGCTTTCACTACAGGGCAATGGACACAACTTCTGTGTGTGGCCACTGCCTGGGAGACAGCCCCTGATGAGAGGGAGGGTCCTTCTCCCCAGGTCACAGAGGAGAGGCAAAGTGGGTCACTCTAGGTCACCCAGGAGAGCCTGTGACAGAGATGGGACTCAAACCCAGAGCCCCATCCCAGTGCCCACACCCCTAACCAGCTTCCCTCCTTCAGCCTGGCCTTTAGGTGCTGCTCCCTGCTGCAAATTCTGCCCTCCTGGGTGCAGCTGGGAGTGCAACGGGCCCTGCCTGAACCAACACCACCTGCCCCCCCCCCCCCAGCTGTAAACTGTCAATGATTAACTTCTGTAGATGGAAGCCAAACGCATCCGCTTTTAAAGTCAGATTAGCACCATGTTTGTGTAGCACCTGGGCAGCTGAGGCTGCTGCTGGCTGCGGTGGGAGGCGTGGGAGGGAACGGTTAATCAGTTGCCAATCCAGTTGGTTGGCATCATGGTGGGAGTGGGAGGATGGGGATTGTGCAAAGAAAGGGGAGGACTGGGATAGCAGGGGGCTGTGGTTGGGATTGAGGGACACCAGAAGAGCTGGGGGGGGGGCGAGGGGCTGGGATAGGAGGGGGCAGGGGCGGGGAGGGGGGGGGAGGGGAAGAGGTGGGGGGGGGGGGGGGGGGGGGAGAGAGGGGGAGGGGGGGGGGGGGGGGGGTGGGGGGGGGGGGGGGGAGAGGGGGGGGGGGGGGGGGGGGTGGTGGGGGGGGGGGGAGGGGGGAGGGGGGGGGGGGGAGCGGGGGGGCTGGGATAGCAGGGGGCTGTGGTTGGGATTGAGGGACACCAGAAGAGCTGTGGGGGGGGGGGAGGGGAGCCCAGGGGCTGGGATAGCAGGGGGCTGCAGGTCAGGATTGAGGGGCGTGGGCAGAACAAGGAGCAGGTGGGGGACAGGGGGAAATGAAATAGGCACTGGGAGTCTTTGGCAGCATTCAAGGAAGAGACCTAGCGATTCCTCCAGGGCTGATGCTGGGGGTGGCTATCATCTGGTCGGTGCCAGCACTTTTCAGAGCGAACATGAGCTTTCCCAGGCCAGGGCGCTGGGCCATGGCAGGGATGGGCGTAAAATCCTTGCAGCCCCTGGGATCAGGCTTTGCTTTCCGTCCCCTTCGTGAGAATCGGATGCTGGAATGGCCACCCTGTCTTGGAGCATCTCCGTGACCCATGCCACCCTGGGCCTCTACTCAGCAAAGCAGCCAGCTGGCTGGGTTGAGTCCCTACCCAGACCGGGAAGCCAGCCACAATTGGCAGCATCCCACGGGCGTTCAGGGTCTCCCAGGACAGGCTGGGCCATGCAGACTGAAATCCCCCGGGAAAGAGGGTGTCCTCAAGGACAAGGGGGGGCAGCGTGTGTGTGGGGGGTCACTGCACGGGATACGTGGGGGGATCTGCTCCAGTCCAGACCCTCCCACAGCATGGAATTCAGTTTAAATATGCCCCCTTAAAAGCAGGAGGGCCAGTAAGCAGCCCATCGTTAGGGTGTCCGGGCAGGCGGGGATAAGGAATCTTAACACAACAAGGTGCACTGTTCTGGGACCCCGGACACCTGGGTTCTGTTCTTAACACAGCCAGGTGCACCATTCCGGGACCCCGGACACCTGGGTTCTGTTCTTAACACAGCCAGGTGCACCGTTCCGGGACCCTGGACACCTGGGTTCTGTTCAAGAGCTGGTTGGGAATTTTTCAGTTTTTCAATATAATTTTTTTCCTGCCAAAAACTGCAGACTCATGGAAGCTGTCCGGGCAGTAGGGTGGGTTCTGACGACTCTCCCGACTCGTCAAATGTTTGGAAGAAGGAGAGCTGAAATTGTCCAAATGACAGCATTCAGTTTCTTCCGCTTCAAAGTGACTTTTCATTTTGAAATTTCAGCTCATTAGACCAAAACCAGTTAAAGGACAAAAAACTAAGAGAAAAAAGGTCAAAATTGAAACACGACATTTCGATGGACCCAAACTGACAGTTTTTCAGTTTGCAAAAAAAAGTGAGATTTTGACTTTTTGTCCTGAGTCCCAGCCCAATGCCATGCCCGCTGGGCCGTGCAGTCTCCCGCACACACGCAGTTGTTATTTCCCCATTAAGCTCTTTCCTCTCCATCTCGCCGCGTTTGCTTTTCGCTTCCTTCCAACCCCTCCCCCGCTATCGCACCCCCCCGCTTCTAGTCCCTCTCAATTCTCAGTAACTGGCGCTGTTCAGGCCCCCTCCCAGTGCCCGCTGGGTCCAGCCTCTGAGCCCCGTGGCGTCGGAACGGAGCTGCCCATTCACACTGGGCAACGAGGAGCATTGGGCTAGGATGTTGCAGTAAAGGGGGCTGGCTGGGAGGATTGGGGATCAGATGGGAGGTGGGTGGGGGAGTGGGGCCAGAATTCAACTGGGGTGGATTGGGATCAGCTGGGGGAGAGCAGGCGGGGTGGGAGGTTGAGGATTGGCTGGGGGGTGCAGACTGGGGAGAGGGGCTGGGGATCAGTTGGGGGTGCAGATGGGAGAGAGGGGCTGGAGATCAGTTGGGGGGCACATGGGAGAGTGGGGGTGTCACAGGGGGATGGGGATCGGCTGGGGGGGAAGGGAAGGGGGAATGGTCTCAGGCTGTGAATAGGCCGCTTGAGGTGGGATGATGTCATGACATGCCCCAAAGCTACAAAAACATCAGCCTCCTCCCTCCACGCGGGGTGGCATGGTGGGGGGCACAGTGGGACAATGGAGGGCGTCATCCCTTGTGCACCCCGGGGGGGGGGGACGGGGGGGAGGGGCATGTGCAAGATGGGGCAAATGGCATCGGGGTCAAGGAGTGTAGGACAGGCTGAGGTTGTGTGGCGCGGGCAGCAGGTGCACCTGAGGCAGGAACCCTGGGGTTACATGCAGTGCGTGAGCGATGGGGAAGTGCAGTGCAAAGGGCTGCACAGTGCCCTTGCAACGGGGGCCCAGGAGACAGGCTGTACTTTGGTGTGGTCTGCGGTGCCCCTGCAATTGGTACGTGCTAGACAGAAATGTCAGCAGAGCATGCAGTGCCCGTGCGATGGGGGTGTGCAGTGTCGTGCAATGGGTGTACATGAGACAGGCTGTATATTGGTAGGGTCTGCAGTGCCTGTGCAGTTGGTACACATCAGATATGAATATCAGCAGAGCGTGCAGTGTGCGTGCAAGGGGCAAATGGGAGATGAGAAGCATTTGTAGTTGTTTGCAACATGCGTGCGTCAGGTGCATGCAGTGTGCATGTGATGGGTGCACCTGAGATGTGCAGTGTGTATGCAGAGGGGATGTGCAGTGTGTGCGCAATGAGTGCATGGGACACATGAGGCACTTTTGCACTGTGTGCACTGTGCCTGCAATGCGGGTGGTGGATGGATGTGAGACATGAGGAATGCACTGTGTGTGCAATGTGGGAGGAGCCTTTGCAGTGTTCATAGTGTGTGTGCAATGGATGGACAGCTGTAAAACAGAAAGATCCCTTTCCAGGGTGTGCAGTGACTGTGCAATGGGTGCACATGAGACAGGCTGTACGTTAATGGGGCATGCAGGACACATGCAGTGGGGGCATGCAAGGTGCATGCAGTGGATGGGCTCCTGTGAAACAGAAGGATCTTTTAGCAGGGCATGCAGTGAACGTGCAACGGGTGCACGAGACAGGCTGTACATTGGTAGAGCGTGCAGTGCCTGTGCGGCAGGGTGTACAGTGATCGTGCTATGAGGCATGCAGTACCTGTGCAATAGGTGTACAAGGGAGACACATTGTACTTGGGAAGGTCTGCCTTGCCCAAGTGATGGGGGTGTGCAGTGCTTGTGCAATGGGTGCACATGAGACAGGCTGTGCATTGGTAGGGCCTGCAGTGCCTGTGCGATGGTTGGCATGTAGCACCCGTGTGTTGGTAGGGCCTGCAGTGCCTGTGTGATGCATGCACATGAGACAGGCCGTGCGATGGGTGCTTATGAGACAGACTGTACATGCAGTGCCTGTGTAATAGGTGCACATGGGAGACACGTTGTACTTGATAAGGTCTGCCTTGCCCAAGCAATGGGGGTGTGCAGTGCCCGTGCGACGGATGGCATTCAGCGCCCGTGCGATGGGTGCTTGTGAGACAGGCCATGCGACGGATGGTGTGCAGCGCCCGTGTGACGGATGGTGTGCAGCGCCCGTGTGACGGATGGTGTGCAGCGCCCGTGTGATGGATGGTGTACAGTGCCTGTGTGATGGATGGTGTGCAGCGCCCGTTCGATGGTTGCTCAGGAGACAGGCTGTGTGACGGATAGCATGCAGTGCCTGTGCAATGGATGGTGTGCAGCGCCCGTGTGAAGGGTGCTTGTGAGACAGGCTGTGTGACGGAGGGCATGCAGTGCCCGTGCAATGGATGGAGTGCAGCGCCCGTGCGATGGGTGCTCGTGAGACAGGCCATGCAACAGATGGCATACAGTGTCCGTGTGATGGATGGTGTGCAGCACCCGTGCGATGGGTGCTCAGGAGCCAGGCCTTGCAACGGATGGCATGCAGTGCCCGTGTGATGGATGGTATGCAGCGCTCGTGCGATGGGTGCTCGTGAGACAGGCCATGCGACAGATGGCATGCAGTGCCCGTGTGACGGATGGCATGCAGTGCCTGTGCAATGGATGGTGTGCGATGGGTGCTCAGGAGACAGGCCATGCGACAGATGGCATGCAGTGCCCGTGCGATGGATGGTGTGCAGCGCCCGTGCGATGGGTGCTCAGGAGACAGGCCGTGTGACGGATGGCATGCAGTGCCCGTGCGATGGATGGTGTGCAGCGCCTGTGCGATGGGTGCTCAGGAGACAGGCCGTGCGACGGATGGCATGGACACACAGACTGCGTGTGGGGAGCCAAGCCTCTAACTGAGCCTCCTTGTGCCCCCCGCAGTTACATGCTTCGGGTGCGAGCTGTGGTGATGACCCGAGACGACTCGAGCGGGGGATGGGTGCCCATGGGCGGGGGCGGCCTGAGCCACGTCATGATCGGCAAGGTCCGGCGCCCAGAGGAGGGCGGGCGGCGGCGCCAGTACCTGATCTGCGGGGAGCGCCTGCGCGACCAGACCGTAAGCCTGACTCCTGGGGAGGGGTTGGATGGGGGGGCAGCTTGTGGGGGGGCCCCCCTGCCTGCTCCTAATCTCCCCCTCTCCATTGCAGACCATCCTGGAGTGCGTGCTGAAGAAGGACCTCGTCTACAACAAGGTGAACCCCATCTTCCACCACTGGAAAGTCGGCGACAGCAAGTTCGGCCTGACCTTCCAGAGCCCCGCCGATGCCGCAGCCTTCGAGCGGAGCGTGCAGGCCGCCCTGGAGGAGCTCGCCGAAGGTGGGGCACCAGCGCCCCGGGACTGCAGAGATTCAGGGGGCGAGGGTTTGGCCTGCTGCCCCCGGGGGGTGTGCGGGGCCCAGGGGCTGAGAGAGGTGCAGGGGGGGTGCGGCCGGCCGGTTGCCCCATGGGTGTTGCTGGCTGGGGCCCTGAGCCTGTCTGGCTCCCCCTTGGGGGTTCTGGTCTGGGGGGGGTTGGGGAGGGACTGATGGGAGATGTGGGCGCTGGTTGGTGGCATGGGTCTGCCTGTTGCCTCCCCCTTAGCGGCTGTTGGTTGAGGGGGGGCGCAGGTCAGAACCAAGCGAACCCTGATGCTGGAAGTGACCTGAGTTCACCTTAGCACGGCCCTGTGGCTAAGACAGCCGGCTGCAGGGAAGCAGACGTGGGGTCGGTTCCCAGCTCAGCCACCGACTCTACCTGCGTGACCTCAGGCATGTCTCTCTCGGCCTCGGTTTCCCCCATCTGTGCCATGGAGATATGAACCCTCTGCGGCCAGCAGCGGGGGTGGGGGTGGGGAGGCTGTTGATGTTCGGGAGGCTCCGATATCCCAGTGCCGTCGCTGCCCCTCGCTGGCTGGCATTCCATGTCGGAGCGGCCAGGGGAGGGAGGGAGCCAAATCTGGAGCTCTGGGAGTCCCTGGATTCCCAGCCGGAGGTCCCAGCACTGCAGGGGAACACTGTCTTCCCAACCCTCCCCGCCTAGGCACTGCTGCCATGGCCTTGACATGGGAGCCCCCCTCCCTCTACCCCACCCCGCCGTCCCCTGGTCCCCCTCTGTCGGGTCAATTCCCTAAAGAGCTCCCAGCGATCTACAGGCCTGGGCACTGCACCGGAGCCTGGCTTTGCCCCCATAACTGATTCCTTATGTCCCTCCCCCCTGGGATCCTAGCCCTGGGGTCCCACCTGGACATACCCCAACACAGGTCCTTTGCATTGCCAGCACTGAATGCTTTTTCCCAGCTCTGCCCCCAGTAACCAGACGCCTTACTGGGCCCGCGTCCTTCCTGGGGGGACTGACTTTCATGTACTTTCCTCCGTTTTCCCTTCCCAGGTTCTCTCTCCTCCTCCTCCTCCTCCTCCTCGTCTCAGGATGACGCTGATGGGACGGATGACGCAGGGTTGGTAAGTTGAGCACTGGGCAGAAGTACCTTCTGGGGGAGAACCTCCTGGATGCTGAAGGGCTCCTCGGTCTGGCAGAGAGAGGCAGAACCAATGGCTGGAAGTGAAAGCCAGGCCCATTCCAGGGGGTAACTGGGCGCAATGCAGGTCAGACTAGATGATCTAATGATCCCTTATTATAATCAGCTGAACACGAGCTTCTAGTGTGACGTTGCAGCCAAAAAACGAACGCCATCCTGGGATGCATCAACGGGAATCTCCGATAGGAGCAGAGAGGTTCTTTTCCCTCTGTATTTGGCACTAGTGCAACCACTGCTGGGATCCTGCCTCCAGTTTTGGTGCCCACAACACAAGAAGGATGTTGATAAATGGGAGAGGGATCAGAGAAGAGCCAGGAGTGAGATCAAAGGATTAGAAAATCTGCCTGATATTGATAGACTCCAGGAGTTCAATCTGCTTAATTTATCAACGAGAAGGTGAGGTCTATAAGTACCTGCATGGGAACAAATATTTAATAATTGGCTCTTCAGTATAGCAGAGGAAGGTCGAACACAGCCCAGTGGTTGGAAGCTGAAGTTAGACAAATTCAGACTGGAAATAAGGTGTAAATTTATAAGGATGAGAGGAATTAATCACTGGAACAATTTCCCAAGGGTCGTGGTGGATTCTCCATCACTGACCAATTTTAAATCAAGATGGGATGTTTTTCTAAAAGATTTGCTCCAGGAATTATTTTGGGGCCGTTCTCTGGGTTGTGCTATCCAGCAGGTCAAACTAGATGATCTAGATAAACTTCTGGCCTTGAAATCTACACATTATTTCTAGCAGCTGAAAGCCCTCGCTGTCAAAATGACTGAGAACTTCAAAATGAGATGGTCACAGACCCCGTGTCCCACGGATGATTGGACCTTGTGATCTTCTGAACAAAAAGAGCTCTCAGCCGGGCTTGAGGCTGTTTCCATCACTTCACACTGACTCAACAGACACTTTAGTCTTGCGTGACAATCCTGTAATAAACATGATTAATAATCTATAGAATAAGATTCCAATAGGGTTTTAGGGCCAGCCAGAAAAGCAGCCCATTCGTTAGGTGCTGTACAAACACAGATTAGCACAGAGCCCACAATCTAAATAAGTGAGACAGGCCTTAAAATCCGTGAAAGTCCTTCGTGATGCCATTCCGCTCTGGGAAACTTCCCGTCTGATCCCATGTTTTCTCCCTGCCCAGGGTGGGGTGTGAGTACCAGCTGGGAGCAGATGTCGTGGGTTTCCATTGTCCCCATTCCCACAAGGGGGTGAGCGGGGGGGTCCCAGAGAGGGCAGGGACCCAAGCCAGGGGACAACTGGCCCAAGAGGGAGATGTTGGCTGATAAAGGTCTGGACTAGTGCTAGGAAAAACAGACCCCTTCCCAGCTTGACCAGCGGTCTCCTTATACTGGGATCATGGCAGGCCGCGCATGCCAAGCAGCATGTGGCATGGTCAGTGTTTAGAAAGGAGCCCTCTGAGGAACAACTGGGTGGTGGGGGCGCTCTCCCCTCCCAGTCAGTGCTGGCCCCGATGAGGTGCTAGGGGGCCCTGGGCTGCAGGGAGCAGGGTGGGGGCTCAGTAGGGGGTGCTCTCCCTCCAGAGTCAGTGCTGACCCCTGTGCAGCACTAGGGGGCGCTGCGCCACGGGGCGCTTCTTTCTCAATGACAGCCGCCGCTTTTGTCCCCAGATGCACACGGACAGCGAATCCTCCTCGAACAGCCGGAAGGAAATGCTCCCCAAACACATCACCATTGTGACCAGCGAGTCCTCCTCCAGCTGCTACATCCGCTCACCCGCCTCCGAGGAGTTTGCCTTCAGCACGGCCCAGGGGTCGACGCCAACCAGCCAGGGAGGGCAGGTGGGTCTGGGCGGGGAGGGGCAGGGGTCCGTGGCCCTGGGCGCGATGGGGAAGGGTGCTGCGAAGCCCGAGGAAAAAGAGGTGGCGCCTTCTCAAGTTAAAGCTGTCCTGCATGGGGGCGGGCGGAACTGGGTTTGTGCCTTTGGAAATCCCAGGCACGTCAGCTCCACCCCCTAGTCTTGCTGGTGACTTTTTGGAGAACTTGAGAACATGTGTTGTGAGCTTTCCCAGCCCTGCATAGAATCTGCGGGGGGGTAGTGCTCTTTAACAGAGAGCACTTTTTCCCCACCTGTTTGTAGTGTGTCTGAGTTAAGCAGGGGTTAATAAAATCTCGTTTTCTCTGGTATCTGGGGGTCTTTGTTGTGCACAGGGAGGATGGGCTTGGGGTTAGCGCGCTGAGCTGGGGCTCTGCCGCAGAATCACTTATGTGAGATGGGCTGTGTCATCTCTCCAGGCCTCAGTTTCCCCAGGGTGACATGGGAGTAATAATCCTTTCTCTCTCCAACCCTTTGTCTATTAAGACTGGGAGTTCTTCAGGGTAGAGGTAGTCTCTCACTCTGTGTGTCTGCGGTGCCTGGCACAACGGGGCCCCGATCTTGGTTGGGCTTTGGGCAGCGCCCGGCGCAACGGGGCCCTGATTTCGGTTGGGGTCTGGGCAGTGCCCGGCACGACGGGGCCCTGATCTCGGTCGGGGTCTGAGCAGCGCCCGGCACAACAGGGCCCTGATCTCAGTTGGGGTCTGGGCAGCACCCGGCACAACAGGACCCTGATCTCGGTTGGGGTCTGGGCAGCGCCCGGCGCGACGGGGTCCTAATCTCAATCCGCTCCACTAGGCTTTGAGATTTGGTCTGCACCCTCTGCATGGTGCAGGAATCTGTTCCCTACGGATAGGGGCCCCCAAGTTCCAGGGCACAGGGAGGGGATGTGATGGGCAGCTGGGCTGTTGGCAACGCCCTTGGCTTGGTGGACTGGGGCTGCAGCAGAGGGCTCCTGCCCAGGGGCCTGAGGACATGGTTCCTTTTTCTCTGCCAGCTCTCAGATTATGGGAATGGGATCTTTGGGTTAGAGCATCTGGCCTCCTCGGTTCTGTTCCCAGCACTAGAAGGGCAGTGGGGTCTGGTGGCTAGAGCAGGTCAGGGAGGCTGGGAGCCAGGACTCCTGGGTTCTGTTTCCAAGAGCCCTGTACTGCTGGCTCCAGAGTTGGTCCTTCGGTTCCCGGCCTCAGTGACGTCCTGCTGTGGCGAGTCCCACAGGTTAACGAGGCTGAGGCGGGAGAATGGTGCAGGCTATACCTCTGTCCTCTGTCTCCCCCTGCCCCAGGTGCAGCCCCAGCCCCTGCAGCACGTGACCCTGCACGATGAGGAGGAGCTGGAGAGCATCAACCCGTGCAAGGACCTGTGGGTGAGCAAGGGATATGAGGACTACAGGCGAGCGGCGGTGCAGAAGCGGGAAGCCGACCCCGACAAGGTCGGCATGTGTGTGCACTTCGAGAAGGGCAGCAAGGAGCGCCGCTTCCCGGCAGCAGGGGGCGGCGGCGGAGGCGGCGAGGGCCGCCTCAGAGACCCCAAGGGTTCCCCGTCCTGCCGGATCCACGCCGCCCCTTCGCCCCCCAAGCAGAAGCACGCCAAGGAGCCGGGGGCCAGCGGCGGGGCGGGCTCGGAGGAAGACGCCGTGCCCTCCCGCTGCGTCTATTGCCGGGACGTCTTTAACCACGAGGAGAACGGGCGGGGCCAGTGCCAGGACGCGCCGGACCCCATCGGGCGCTGCGTCTACCAGCTCACCTGCATGTGGTGTGCCGAGAGCATGCTCTACCACTGCATGTCGGACTCGGAGGGCGAGTACTCGGACCCTTGCTCCTGCGACCTGGGACACCCGCACTTCTGCGTCCGCTGGATGGCGCTGGTGGCTCTCTCCCTCGTCGTGCCCTGCATGTGCTGCTACCTGCCGCTCCGCGCCTGCCACTGGTGCGGGGAGCACTGCGGCTGCTGTGGTGGGAAACACAAGGCCGTGCGGTGAAGCCGGCTGGCGTGTGGCGCTCTTCTTGGCTTGGCTGGGGTGGAAGAGAGGCGAGGAGATGGAGGCAGAGTCTTAAGCGGCGGCAGGGGGGCTGATTCCCCCTTCTCATGCACGCCCCACCCCCGTGTCCCGTGTTTGGAGGGGGAGGGGCTAGGCGGTTTTATTCCGAGTGTCGGGCGTGGCCGGTGAGTTTCATTTTTTTTTTTTCCTTTAAAATTTCAACATTTTGGGTCCTTTTTTATAAAAAAATAAATAAATGAAAAAGAAATGAAAGAAAAGAAAACAAACAAAATGAACGAACGACAGTCTCAGGAGAGATGGGTAGATGGTCGTGGGGGGGGGGGCAGTTTTGCCAACTCCCTTCCTCCTAGCTAGGAGGGGGGGACGGGGACACAAAGAAAATTTAACCCCTCCTTCACCCAATCCAGCTGTGTCCACATACCTGTTTGTGTGGGTGGGTGGTTGGGGGGGGGAACCAATAGACTATGTAACCCCCTCCTTCCTTTACCCAGCCTGGCTGAGTCACAGGGATTTCTTTTCAATTTTAAAAAAGGAATACAAAGAACAACAGAAGGAAAGAAAATATCATAAATGGATACTCGTTGGATTTTTATTTTGTACTCAGGAGGGAGTCCAGGGAGCAAGAGAAACTAATTTGTGCTGAAAATGCCCATATTTAAAAAACCAAAAAAACAAAAAAAAACCCCACCCTTCCCTGCTGTATTATATAGTAAACTGCACGGGGAGAAGTTTGTTAACTTGTGGAACTGCCCGCAACATGATTTTTCCACCGGAGCACGGTCCGAGATCCTGCAGCTTTATAACCGCACAATACTGGGGCGTCCTTTTAACAAGGACGCCAGGCAGACAGGGTTCGATTTACAGGGTACACAAGCTTCAGCATCCCTCCAATTTTTGTCCCCCATGCTCACCCGCAAATACAGTTCCCGTGGTTTATTTCTGGGTCTCAGGCTGAACAATGGGGCTCCCCTTGAAGTGTTCGGCAGGCTACAATTTCCAGGGAAGTTAGGGTAGAGTTTTCTGCAGCTCCCCATGTGACACCCCCTTCCCCGTTCATGTCTGGCACCTCCCTCTGTTTTACCCCAGTCACCACAGAGCAGAGAGCTTGTACAATTCAGTCTCGTTGCCCGTGCTGTTCCCCTCTCTCCCAGCAGGACAGGGGTAAGACCGTGAGGCCAGCGATGGATTGGGGAGGTCTCTGGACTCCATGGGAATCTCCTCCCCCACCCGATGGGTTGGGTTTCGAGCCCGCCTGATACCACGCAGAGGGAGATAGATGCTGCGGGGATGCCAGGCAAAATCTCTTGGGCAAAGCACCAGTGGCAGGGCAGAGTATACCTAGATCATAGCTTCTTAAGCCCAGGGTCGCGCCCGGCCTCCCTGTCATTGGGGCAGGACGGGAAGGGGAGTCAGATCCTGAAACTGTTATTTACGAGCTGTTGTAACGTGGGGTCGTGGTGCTGGCCCAGGTCCAAAGCACATGGGAGCCGTGCGGCCACTGCTCTGTCTCTTTGTATTAAACCCATTTGGGACGTCTTAGCTTGTTACTGCTGAAAAGAGGAGCTGGATTCCTAAGCAGTTCGGGGTGGAAGAAGCACTGGACTTGGGAGTCAGGACTCCTGGGTTCTCTTCCCAAATCGGAGAGAGGGTATGATCTAGTGGGTTATAGCTGGGGGGCTGGAAGCCAGGACTCCTGGGTTCTCTTCCCAGTTCTGGTAGTGGGGAGGCAGGATGATCTAGTGGATTAGATCTGTGGGACTGGGAGTCTGGACTCCTGGATTCTCTTCTCTGTGGTGGGTGGGGAGTGGAGTCTAGTGGTTAGAGCAAAGGACTGGGAGTCAGGACTCCTGGGTTCTGTTCCCAGCTCTGCAACTGTCTTGCTGTATAACCTTGGGCAAGTCACTTAATCATGATGTCCCTCTAGTCTCATACCATTCCTCCACCTCCCTGTTTGTGCTGCCTAGCAGTGAAGTATCATTATCAAGCCTCCCTGAGGGACAGGACAGGAGCCCTCTTGAGACATTTAAGACTAGGCCGTGCAAAGCCACAGGGGCTGACCCTGCCCTGGGACCCAGTGAGTGTGGAATAGAGGGGCCGATCTCTCCAAATCCAGTGGGGGTGAAGCAGAGCTGCCTGAAAGCACTTTGATCTCTGGCCCGGGGCCCCACAATCAGCGGGAGGGGAGGGGAAAGCAAAGAAAATCCAGGACTAGAAACCAGTGGGACCCTCGGAGTCTTACCCCAGCTGAGTCATTACCCCCCCCTCCTGCCCCACGCTGGCTGTTCGGGGGCCCCCATGTGTGACACGAGTTCGATGGAGCTCAGCCCACCTCCCACCGGGATGAGGCGTCAGCCTTCCCACTGGGCACAACAGGCCCCACCTACCGCCCCTTTACTGCCAGGCGTGAAATAAAGCCAGGGACCTCTGGCCAAGGGAAGCTCCTGGTCAGGTTTTTTTAAAAGCAGCTGCATCCAGCTGACTCTGGGGTTGTGGGAGGGGCTTGCAACAAGCCCCACCTCTTATTTATTTACTTTTCTCATTTTCCCCTAAGTCGGACAACTGATTTTGGGAGGGGGGGGGGGTCCCTGCAGCACACAGTGGGGCAGAAAACCAGTCTGATGCGGGGGCAGGTTGGGAGAAGCACAGATTCTCCTCTCACTTAAATCAGGAGTCACACTAGTTCAGATCAGTGGAGTTACAGTGGTATAAGTCAGGAGTATCTGGATCAATGGCATTGCACCAGTGTAAATCAGGAGTGATTCCATTTAGATCAGTGGCGCTACGGTGGTATAAACGAGGGATAACTCTGGATCAGTTGTGTCTGCTGGTGTAAATCAGGAGTAACTTGGTTTAGATGAATGGAGTTACTCTGGTTTAGATCATTGGGGTATCATGGGTGTAAAACAGGTGTAATTCTGTTTGGATCAATAGCATTACACTGGTGTAAATCAGGAGTATCTTGGTTTAGATCAATGGCGTTACACTGGTTTAGAACATTTAAGTTACATCAGTGTAAATCAGGAGTAACTTGATTTGAATCAGTGGTGTTACACTGGAGTAAATCAGGAGTAACTGGATCAAAGGTGTAATTGCAAGGAGGGTGGGGTTTATGGGGCTAAATTATCTCTTTACACTGGTGTAAATCTGGAGTAACCACAGAAAGGCAGCAAATTGAGGCTGGGCTATTCCTCAGGGAATGGGGCGCCTGATACAATGGGAGCCTAGCACCTAAATTCCTTCAGCTCCTTTGAAAATTCCCAGCCTTAACACCAATACATGAACGTATTTATTTTACCTACTGCACAGTCAGCCTGGGGAACTCAATGCCACAAGTTCTCTGAAGCCAAAAGTTTAACATCCTTCAAAAAAAGGACTGGATGTTTATACAGCTAACTAAACCCAGAATTAGAATATTAAATATCTTTAAAATAACCAAGCGTTTTGGCAGGGCTATAAAACCTCATGCTATAGGGCATGACCCAACCTCTGACTATCAGAGGTCAGGAGGGAACTGACCCTAGGGGCCAGCTATACCATAATTACCCGTAGGGGGCACCTCTTTCTGAATCAGCTCTTTATTGGCCTCTATTGGAGACAAGAGAATGAACTAGAAAGACACTTGGTTTGACCTGACTGTCCATGTGAACCCAATAGAGTGACCCTAGTTTTACCCCAATGTAAACAAGATTAGGGTCCTATTCCCATTTCTCCATTCTTTGTTCTTTTTTTCAAAACCTTCCCAAAAAACGAAACAAGACAAATCGTAACTGCATAAAACCTGGCACAGCTGTGTGTGCCAATGACCCTATGAAAACCTTGGGGCCGATACAGCAGGGAGCCTACCAAAATACAGAAGGGTGCAGAGAGCGGGTCTTGTATATTACTGCTGGAATGAGATTCTTTTAATGCTATTTTATATATAAAAAAGTGCACAGGGGGGCAGAGAGAAAAAAACCCAACCAAACAAAGAAAAAAAGTTAACATCAAAATAATAATTTTTTTGTGGTTGCCAATCTAACTTTTTTTTCCTTGTTTAAGTATTTTATCAGATTTGTATATTCAATATTGTAATTTCTGTGTATTTAACAAAAATTAAAAAGGGGGGGAATGGAATCAGAGGAGAATGTTCTATTTAAAAGTGTATGTTGTATATTAAATCATAGAAAAAGTGACTCTTAAATGTTTTCCCCTCCTTCTGTGGTGGGGTTTGGAGGGGCTGGTTCGAGCTTCCTAGATTTATAGGGCCAGAAAGGCTGATAGTTCTGATCAGCTAGAGCCAGATTCAAGAGATGCAGTTTTCAGACACTGAAATGTGCCAGTCACACACAGCCCAAAGTGTCAGATTGTTTTATTGCAACACCAACAGGAGATGTTTTGCTCTAGAAAAGGAGATAAGATGTTTCAAGCAGGGCTAAGTTGCAGCTGCTCTTAATGATTTGAAAACTAGAGTAAAATAAAAATAATCAAATATTTCTGCTATTGTTATATATTATGATTATGTCTATTAGGACACATCAGTAGGAGATGGCATATTATGACAAAGGCCCTTTGTTTTCAGGTTTTATTCTGTTTAAAATTTCCTGGGAATTTACAGGTGTTTATGACAGAAATTAAATGGTGCAAAAATTAACTTCACAATTTTCTGGGTAAATATCGGAGTGAATAGGGGGATGGAGGACGGAAAAAAAGCAACAACTAGAGAAGAGTATTGAAAGTCAAAGCAGTTTAATACCGTGGTTTATTTCATGAACTGTACATTAACAGTAAATACATATATGCATGTGTGTGTATCTTCCACTCCACCGCCTTACTTAGACAGACAGCCTTGCATGTACGCTTCAACTAATTTGTTTTTAACATCAATACATCTACCAGATGTAATGGGTTGGATTTGCTTAACGTAATCAGTATTTTCATGTACTTGAGAGGTCTAAACTTTGGGTGAAAATCAGTAAAAACTGCATAATAGCTTTTGTAAAAGCTTTGGTTAAAAACCAAAAACGAAGGGCCTTAATTATGATATATTGTAATAATAAAAATAATCTTGAAATGGAAAAAAAACAACATTTCAAAATGAAATTTAAAGGGGCCAAATGAAAATTCCCAAACTGTTTTTTCTTGTTTGTTTCCCAGAGCTCTGTGAAAATGTTTGTTTTTCTAACTGGGAATGAAACCAAATTTGAAATGTCATCATTTCCCACCAAATGGAAATTCTGAGTTCCAGTCAGCTCTCATTGGGAGAATGTGCTGCTACTTTATACCTATAGCAGCTTCGTCTCTACTTAGTGGGTAGAGCAGTGGACACCAGGAGACTTGGGCTCTGTTCCCAAGTCTGCAGCTGGCCTGCTGGGTAGCCTTAGGAACGCCACTTGCCTCGTTGTGCCTCAGTTTACCCCCTCTATAAAATGGAGATAATGATACTGCCCTGTTTTTGTAAAGTGCTTTGAGATCTCCAGCTGAAAAGCGCTAGAGATTAGCAGGGAGAAGGAATCCAGGGGCTCGCCCACTGTGGCCAAAGAGCTGGGGCAACGCTTTGCCAACACTGCTGCTGCCTGGTGTTTTTCCTCAAGTCCCCACTCCTGGAGTCACGACACTCTCCTGAAATACTGGCTTTCGTTTTGACAGGAAGACCTTTCCAGGCCTGGTGGTGGTGGGAAGAAACTGCAATACATGGCCCAAATGTGCCCCTACTGGATTGGAAAGCAGACAGCCTAAAGTGCAATAAAACAACCCAAAAACTGTAGGGGGGGGGAGGGTGTTTGGGTTTTTAAAAATCTCCCAATTGGCTTCGGGGGGAAAAAACAAACCTCCTGCTGTCAGGACCCAGCTTGTAGGTTCTGAGCCCGTGGGGCTGGCCCCGGTGTGGTTTCACCAGCATGGCAGGTAGGTTACTGCCCCTGGCAAGGGGGCCCAGCCTGTGGTGATGGTAGACACTGCGGGGAGGAGGAAGGAGCCGCGTGGGTGGCATAAAGCCAGCAGCATCTCTGGTGATGATGAAGGAGGAAGAGGCTCTCGGCTTGACCTGGAGGCAGGCGGTGGAGGAAGGAAAGACTCTGGTTGAGAGGCAGGTTATATGGGAAGAGGAGGCTCTGATTGGCTAGGAGGCTGGTTATATGGGGGGACAGAGGCTCTGATTGGCTGCGAGGCGGGTTATATGGGAAGAGGAGGCTCTCATTGGCTGGGAGGCGGGTGATAGCGAAAGGGGAGGCTCTCATTGGCTAGGAGGCGTTATTCTAGCTTCAGCCAATCAGCTTTTTAGCCTCCCGAGCCCCGCCCACTCCGTCCCCTAAGCCAATCGGGGTTCAGAGGGGGCGGGGCCCGTGCGTGGCTGATCTGCGCCCTGCTGGAGACTTTGAACTTGGGGCCTGGGCCATGGAGCGCCGGCCGGCTGGGTAGGGGCGGCTCGGCGCGGGGGGGTGCACGGGAGCAGGGCAGCAGTAGCTGAGGGAGGAGGGGGCAAGGCAGTGGGTGTGGAGGGTACCTAGTTGGGGGGATGTGGGAGCAGGGGGAAGGGGGGGTGCAGAGGCTCGGGTGCGTGGGAGGAGCGGGTGGGGGTGGGAGCAGGGGGGGGGGGGGGCGAAGAAAAAACTTCGTAAAGCAAAAATTAAACGAAGTTAGAGGGGGGGGGGGGGGCGGGTGCCGGGGGGGGGGGGGGTCCCTGGTGGGGGGGATGTGGGAGCAGGGGGTGAGGTTCTAGGGCAGGGAAGCAGTGGGGGTGGGGGGTGCACAGGCTCGGGGGGGGCAGGGGGACGGGAAGCAGTGGGTGTGGGGAAGTGCAGAGGCTCTGGGGTGCGTGGGAGGAGGGTGGTGGGGGTGGGAGCAGGGGGTGGGGTTCTGGGGCAGGGAAGCAGTGGGTGTGGGGAAGTGCAGAGGCTGGGTGCGTGGGAGGAGGGTGGTGGGGGTGGGAGCAGGGGGTGGAGTTCTGGGGCAGGGAAGCAGTGGGTGTGGGGTTGCAGAGGCTCTGGGGGTGCTGGAGGGATGGATGGGGGGGGGAGCAGGAAGAGCTAAATGTTCCAGGGTGAACAGGGAGGTGGGTGCAGTGGGGGGAATAGGTGCAACTTTGGGGAAGAGTTGGGGGGGTGGGGGAAGCTGTCGGCCGGATCTGGGCCTGGCTGCCAGGTCCGTGGGAGAGGCTGTGGGGCACTGACCCCTGCCCCGTGTGCCCAGGTCCCTGGGGCCGCTCTCCGAGGAGAACTTTCTGCGCCTGGCCGAGGCCGGGGTGCAGAGCCCTGAGTTCACCGCGCTCTGCGCCCAGCTGGTGGCGGAGCTCCGAGCCCTCTGCCCCCTGGAGGAGGACGTGAGTCCCACCAGCGGTGAGTTACCCGCCGGGAAATGAGGAGGGAGGGGACTGACTGGGCGGGGAGTGGGACACGGGGCCTTTCCTCCATGGGCCCTGGGATGCTGTGACACAGGTAACCTGCTGAACACCAACCCCAGAGTGACAGGGGAGCTCCACTCCCAGCCGGGTCCTCTGGCTTCGTTATCACTCAATAATTAATCATACCTGCAGCGTAATTACACCCTGGGGAGGAAGTGTAGCCCAGTGGTCAGAGACCTGGGATTGGTACCCCGCCCTGCCACAGACTCCCTGTGTGACCTTGGCCAAGTCCCCTAGCCTCTCTGTGCCTCAGTTTCCCCCTCTGTGCAATAGGGATAATAGCTCTGCCCTTCCCCCCAGCAGGGTTGTGAGAATAGATACACTCTGGGGTGCTCAGATGCTATGGGTGACTGGGACACAGATCTGCCATAGAGAGAGAGAGAGAGGAGTCAACCTGCGGAACTGGCTGCAGCAGGATGTCATGGAGGCAGATATGCCCCAGTTAGTGATCCAACCGTTTATTACAAGAGTAATCCCATTCCCCCCCTCAAGCCAGCCAGTCCCCTGCCCTGGGGCTGGATGGGAGCCAGCGCCCCCTAGGGGGAAATGCCCTATGCCCCATTCCCCACCCGCTGCCCTGGGGCGTTCCCTCCTGAGGAAGCCGGGGTTATGAACATAAGAATGGCCATACTGGGTCAGACTAAAGATCCATCCAGCCCAGTATCCTGTCTTCTGACAGTAGCCAATGCCAGATGCCCCAGAGGGAGTGAACCTAACCGGCAATGATCAAGTGATCTCTCTCCTGCCGTCCATCTCCACCCTCTGACAAACAGAGGCTAGGGACACCATTCCTTACCCATCCTGGCTAATAGCCATTAATGGACTTAACCTCCATGAATTTATCCAGTTCTCTTTTAAACCCTGTTATAGTCCTAGCCTTCACAACCTCCTCAGGCAAGGAGTTCCACAGGTTGACTGTGCGCTGTGTGAAGAAGAACTTCCTTTTATTTGTTTTAAACCTGCTGCCTATTAATTTCATTTGGTGACCCCTAGTTCTTGTATTATGGGAATAAGTAAATAACTTTTCCTTATCCACTTTCTCCACATCACTCATGATTTTATATACCTCTATCATATCCCCCCTTAGTCTCCTCTTTTCCAAGCTGAAGAGTCCTAGCCTCTTTAATCTCTCCTCATATGGGACCCGTTCCAAACCCCTAATCATTTTAGTTGCCCTTTTCTGAACCTTTTCTAGTGCCAGTATATCTTTTTTGAGATGAGGAGACCACATCTGTACACAGTATTCGAGATGTGGGCGTACCATCGATTTATATAAGGGCAATAATATATTCTCCGTCTTATTCTCTATCCCCTTTTTAATGATTCCTAACATCCTGTTTGCTTTTTTGACCGCCTCTGCACACTGCGTGGACATCTTCAGAGAACTATCCACGATGACTCCAAGATCTTTTTCCTGATTCGTTGTAGCTAAATTAGCCCCCATCATATTGTATGTATAGTTGGGGTTATTTTTTCCAATGTGCATTACTTTACATTTATCCACATTAAATTTCATTTGCCATTTTGTTGCCCAATCACTTAGTTTTGTGAGATCTTTTTGAAGTTCTTCACAGTCTGCTTTGGTCTTAACTATCTTGAGCAGTTTTGTATCGTCTGCAAACTTTGCCACCTCACTTTTTACCCCTTTCTCCAGATCATTTATGAATAAGGTGAATAGGATTGGTCCTAGGACTGACCCTTGGGGAACACCACTAGTTACCTCTCTCCATTCTGAACATTTACCGTTTATTCCTACCCTTTGTTCCCTGTCTTTTAACCAGTTCTCAATCCATGAAAGGATCTTCCCTCTTATCCCATGACAGCTTAATTTACGTAAGAGCCTTTGGTGAGGGACCTTTCAAAGGCTTTCTGGAAATCTAAGTACACTATGTCCACTGGATCCCCCTTGTCCACATGTTTGTTGACACCTTCAAAGAACTCTAATAGATTAGTAAGACATGATTTTCCTTTATAGAAACCATGCTGACTTTTGCCCAACAATTTATGTTCTTCTACATGTCTGACAATTTTATTCTTTACTATTGTTTCAACTAATTTGCCCGATGCTGACGTTAGACTTACCGGTCTGTAATTGCCGGGATCACCTCTGGAGCCCTTTTTAAATATTGGCGTTACATTAGCGATCTTCCAGTCGTTGGGTACAGAAGCTGATTTAAAGGACAGGTTACAAACCATAGTTAATAGTGCCGCAATTTCACATCCGAGTTCTTTCAGAACTCTTGGGTCAATGCCATCTGGTCCCGGTGACTTGTTACTGTTCAGTTTATCAATTAATTCCAAAACCTCCTCTAACGACACTTCAATCTGTGACAATTCCTCAGATTTGTCACCTACCAAGGGCTGCTCCAGGACTCCAAAGGTTGCTCCAGGAGTGGGGTGTTGGCCGGGCAGGGGGGGCAGCGCGTCGGGGCCCAGGGATTCATCTGTCTCTCCTGTTCCGGTGCAGGCCCCGAAGATGCCGAGACCTTCCAGATTGAGCTGAGCGGGCTGCTGCAGGAGCTGCACTGCCCCTACGCCGTGCTCACCACGGGGGACGTGACCGCCCGCCTGGGCAGTGCCCACAGCTGCCTCCAGCTGCTGTGTAGGTGACGGCGGGAAAGGCCCTCACTAGTCAGACGGAGCAGCCTGTGGGGCCTCTGAACGGCAGGGCTGGGAGCCAGGACTCCTGCGTCCTATTCCCAATTCTCCCAGAGGAGTGGGGGTCTAGTGGTTGGAGGAGGGGGGGGTAGCTAGGATTCCTGGGTCCTATTCCCAACTCTCCCAGAGGAGTGGGGGTGTAGTGGTTGGAGGAGGGGGGGTAGCTAGGACTCCTGGGTCCTATTCCCGATTCTCCCAGGGGAGTGGAGTTGGGGGAGGGGGGGATCCAGGACTCCTGGGTTCTGTCCCAGCTCTGGGAGGGGAGTGGAGAATAGTATGCAGGAGTCCTGGCAGCCCTGGGCAAGATAAAGATCCCCTCTCCAGAGGGCTGGCACATGTCTGACACCCTGGGCAGGGCTGGCCCTGGTGCCCAGAGTGCCCCCACCAGCCGCAGCCAGAAGAGCCAGTGTCTCTCTCACCCTGTGTTCTCTCCCAAGACTTCCTGAGCTCGGAGCTGCAGGCCGCCCGGCTCCTGAGCTGGAAACGCCCCCCTTCGCCGCAGCTGGGAGCGGGGGCCGACGCTGCCCGGCGGGAGCTGCAGCTCATCAACCAGGCCCTGGGCAGGCCGGAGCCGGCCCCGACCTGCCCCGGCCCCCAGCTCCTGGAGGACATAAAATCCAAGGTGAGGAGTCAGATGCGCCGATTGTTGGGGGAGCTTCTGGGAGCCTGGGACACGGGGCCTGTCCCCTCTAGGGGGTGCCAGCCCCGATCCAGCACCATGGCGGGGGACTGGCTGGCTCGGGGGGGCAGGGCACGGGGCCTGTCCCTTCTAGGGGGTGCCAGCCCCGATACAGCACCATGGCGGGGGACTGGCTGGCTCAGGGGGGCAGGGAATGGGGCACCAGCCCCGATACAGCACCATGGCGGGGGACCAGCTGGCTCGGGGGGGCAGGGAATGGGGCACGGGGCCTGTCCCCTCTAGGGGGTGCCAGCCCCGATCCGGCACCATGGCGGGGGACCGGCTGGCTCAGGGGGGCAGGGAATGGGGCACGGGCCCTGTCCCCTCTCGGGGGTGCCAGCCCCGATCCAGCACCATGGCGGGGGACTGGCTGGCTCAGGGGGGCAGGGAATGGGGCACCAGCCCCGATACAGCACCATGGCGGGGGACCAGCTGGCTCGGGGGGGCAGGGAATGGGGCACGGGCCCTGTCCCCTCTCGGGGGTGCCAGCCCCGATCCAGCACCATGGCGGGGGACTGACTGGCTCGGGGGGGGCAGGGAACGGGGCACGGGGCCTGTCCCCTCTAGGGGGTGCCAGCCCCGATCTGCCCTCAGGGCAGGGGCTTGGCTGCAGCTCCGAGGTGCCAGTGCCGGACAATGAAGAAACCGGGCACCCCGGCTGCAGGACGAGACGCCCCTGGTGGTGTCTCGGGCTGCCGGGCCCCCGTGGTGCGGGGAGCCGCCCGGCAGGTGTCGCCTTTCCCTAGCCACGGTGCCCGCGCCACGTCTCCCCTTTGAACTTGTGCTCTCCCTCCTAGGTAGCGGAGGCCCTGTCCGTGCTGCCCGCCGGCCACCAGGAGATGGCGCCGCTGCTGAGGGCGCCGCTGACGGCTCGGCAGTGGGTACGGGGGGCCAGGCCTGGGGGGGGGGGGCGC
>QXTE01000329.1:141338-152119 GCA_003942145.1 Platysternon megacephalum | reverse complement strand
CCCCCCCCCCCCCCCCCCCCCCCCTTGCTGCCGGGGCACAAGACCCCCTCCTCCCCCTCCTCTTGCATCACACCAGGAGCACAGATCCGGCAGGGCCGGGCGCTGGGCCCTTCCCACCCCGTTAGCTCCCTTTCGGGGTGGGTGGAGCACGGGGCACTGGGTGTCTCTCTTGCCTTTTACCTCTGCTCCTGTTTTCCCCCCTCCCCACCCCCCGGCAGGTGCTGATGGGCAGCGTCCCGGACCGAGGGGGTCGTCCCAATGAGCTCGAGCCCCCCATGCCCACCTGGGAGAAGAGGCGCGAGGGGGAGGGAGGCCAGCAGCGCTGGGGCCGACGGGGCAAGAAGAAGAAATGAAGCCTGCTCCGTCTCTGCCAGGAGCTCCCCCCCCAGACTGCAGGGGGGCGGGCAGAGCATCCGGAGGGCAAAGACTCAAGGACTCAGAGCCCAGCTATGCAGAGTGGGTGGTGGAGGGGAGTTGGGGCTCAGAGGGGCTGCGGCCCCCTACAGCCAGGGGATGTGATAGAGCAGCTACTGATCAGAGGTCAGGACGCCTGGGTTCTGGTCCCAGCTCTGGGAGGGGAGTGGGGTTTAGAGTGGGTGGGGCTGGGAGCCAGGACTCCTGGGTTCTATCCCAGCTCGGGGAGGGGGAGGGGGGTCAGGTGGTTAGAGCAGGGGGGGCTGGGATCCAGGACTCCTGGGTTCTGGGAAGGGAAGTGCATGGAATGTACCATGTTGCACTTAACACATCCCCCAGCAGGGGGTGCTGCAGCTTTTGCTTTGGCAAGCGGAATTTGGAGCGGATTGTTTTAGAAGGGGGGGCGGGCAGGGGCTCGGTGGCTGCCGCGTGGCTTGTTAATTGTCCTTTGTAAACTGAGGCACGAGGCGGTTGCCTTGCTGGCGCGGAGGGGGAGGGTCCTGCCCGGGGGACCCCGGCGGGCTGCGTTCAGGGGCTCTGCAGGGGGCTGGCAGGTTGATCTATGTTGTAAATTTCCGGCTCTGGGCTCAGGGCCCTTCCGAGGGGATTAAAGTATCGAAGCAAAAGGCTGCTCCAGCAGAAGCGCCGGTACGCGGGGAAGGGGGCTGGGGTTTGTCCGCAGCCGGGGAGCGTGAGGCGGGTTTGCGCCAAGCAGAGAGGGGCCGTGTGATATTCTCCCGGCCCCCGATCCTGCAGTGCTGCACCCCCCTCCCCAGCCCGGGGCTCCCCTCCCCCCCCAGCTCTGCCGCTGCCCAGTCCTGGGAGGGGGGCGGGTCCATGGAGAGGGTGGGTCAGGGTGGAGGAGCTGGACTCATCCCCGGCCCCTCGATCCCCTTCCCCCTAAGTGTGCGGGGTGGGCCCCGGGCCCCGTTCACCTCTCCCCACGGCCGATGGGCAGTGACTCCACTGGTGTCAAGTGAGCCGAATCCTGGGGTTCAGGGCTCTGAGTTTCAGGGGGTGGTTTGGGGATCCCCCGTCATGCCCATTGTTACCCTGGGCGATGCTGATGGACGCTCTCGCCCGTACCCCGCCCCCATCTCCATAATTATCTTCACGGCCTAACAAAGGCCAGGCGGGGAAACTGAGGCAAGGCCGGTGGCGGAGCGGTCGACGGGGGCCCCGCAACGCGGTGGCATGGAGCAGAGAGGGGGCAGCTGTTGGTCTAGCCCGGGCCCGGCTCGACAAAGATGCATTCCCTTTATTGGGGCCGTGCCCAGGTACAGTCCGGGATCCGTGGGGCCCGAGGGCGTGGGATTGCGCCCCCGGCTTTGAGTCCCTTGGCGGTGCCGGGCGCCGCGGGCGCTCTGGGGTCCGGAGGGGGCGGGCGGTGAGTCCGGCCAGCTCATGCCTTGGAGTCCCGCTGCAGGTGCAGGGAGTCCATCCCTTCCAGGAGCAGGGTGAGCGAAGCCTGGCCGTGCCCCCCGTCCTCCACCTTGCCCCGGCGCCCCTCGGCCTCGCCCGTCAGCAGCCGCCCGTTCTCCGCCTCCAGCTGGGCATTGCGACAGTGGAGCCCGATGTTCTCCAGCAGCAGCTGGTTCCGCTCCTGCAGGGGGGGGAAGCAGAGCCCCAGGGGGGTGGGTTGGGGGGCGAGAACAGGGACCCTGCAGAGCTGTGCAAGGGAAGCCCCCAGCCAACTCCACCCGGGGGTGGCCCAATTTGCATGCCCAGCCACTGGGGCGGGGGGGTGGGGGTGGTCTCCCCCCCCCCCCTCCCCCCAGCATACCCCTGTTTGGGGGTCTCACCTTCTCCAGCTGCTCCAGGAGCTTCTGGTCCCTGCTGCAGCCGCCCGCCCCACCATGGGGCTCGTGGCCCTCTGCCGTGGGGCTGGTGCCGTCCGTCTGCGTCCAGGCGTCCCGGGTGCGCCGCCGGCCGGCTGGCACCCCCGCCAGCACCACAGCCCGCTCCTCCACCTGCTCGCCCACCGGGGGAAAGGGGAAGGCCTCTTCCTCCGACCCTGCCGTGGGGAGAGGGGGCCCTTTAAATGGGGCTGGCCACGGTCTGTGCCACTGCCTGGGGTAGGGGGAGATGTGGACAGCAATGGGGCGCTCCACTGACCCTGTCATGGGGGAGAACAGGTGGAGCGGGGGCCCTTTAAATGGGGCTGGCCATGGACTGTACCACTGTCTAGGGTGGGGGAGATGTGGACAGCAATGGGGTGTTCCACTGACCCAGCCACGGAGGAGAACAGGTGGAGAGGGGGCTCTTTAAATGGGGCTGGCCTTGGACTGTGCCACTGTCTGGAAGGGGGGGGAAGACAGTACGGAGTGTTTCACTGAACCAGTAAGGGGGGGGGGGGGAGTGTTAGCATGCTTGTGGCCATTTAAAATGGATCATGCCACGGGCCAGCCCACTGCCTTAGGGGGGAGAGGAGAGGCCCACGGGTTGTTCCACTGTCCTGGTGAGGGCAGGGGGGATGGACTGGGGGGAGGGGGGGGGGGGGGGGCCGGAAAGCCCCCCCCCCCCCCCCTGCGGTACCTGAGCTGGGGTGCTGCGTGGCGACAGGCGTGGCTGCACGGGGCGTGCCCCCCTCTGGGGCTCTGGGGTGGAACCTCTTCTTGCACTCCTGCTCCACCAGGGCCTTGCACTGCTTGTGGCAGCTCCTGCCACAGTCTGGGGTGTGTGGGTGTGTGAAGACACGTGAGGTAAACTTGGGGGCTTGGCATTACCCCCCCTTCTAGGGGGAACCCAGCCCTCCCACCCCCTGCAGTGCCAGGAGAATCCCTCTCCGTGGTGAGCAGTGCAGGGCTCAGGACACACAGCTGTGCAGTTCTATCTCCAGCCAGCAGGGGGCAGCGCTCGGTAGGCAGACGGGCACCCCTGCCCTGCCCCGCCCCAGGGGTTGCTTAGTCCCATGGGCCCTTTGCCCCTCCCTAGCCCCATTACCAACATTCTCCCCCCACATGTCGCCCCATCAGGGTCTCACTTACCCCGACATCTGTACCCCTGCTTGGAGACACCCCAGAGCTAGAGGAGAGAGAGTGGAGCCTGTTAGCTGCGGCCTTTTGGAGTGGGGGGGGAGGGGATTTTGCAATGGGGGGGATTCCTGGGGCTGGACCCCCACACACACATTGGCAGTGTCCATGAATATAGGGGATGACTAGGGGGAGTTGGGGTGGGGGGGGTTAACCTCCCCCACGGCTGCCCCCTTCGAGAGTGATGTGGGGCAGGATTCTTGGGGGGGGGGGGATGTCTGTAGAGCAGCCGATATTTGGTGCACCCCCTTTCCTGGCCCCTGGGGGGGCACTGTGGGGCAGGGTCTTTGGCCCAGCTGAAGTTTAAGGTACCCACACACACAGATCCTTTCCTGGCTGCCGGGGGGTGCTGTGGGGCAGGGTCTCTGGCAGGCCTGGGATTTGAGGCACCCCTGTCCCGGCTGCCGGGGGGCAGGGTCTGGCAGGCCCGGGATTTGCGGCACCCCTGTCCCTCTGGCAGGCCTGGGATTTGGGGCACCCCTGTCCCGGCTGCCGGGGGGCAGGGTCTCTGGCAGGCCTGGGATTTGAGGCACCCCTGTCCCGGCTGCCGGGGGGGGGGGTGTCTGGCAGGCCCGGGATTTGCGGCAGCCCTGTCCCGCTGGCAGGCGCGGGAGTTGGGGCACCCCTGTCCCGGCTGCCGGGGGGCAGGGTCTCTGGCAGGCCCGGGATTTGCGGCAGCCCTGTCCCGGCTGCCGGGGGGCAGGGTCTCTGGCAGGCCCGGGATTTGGGGCACCCCTGTTCCGGCTGCCGGGGGGCAGGGGCTCCGGCAGGCCCGGGATTTGAGGTACCCCTGTCCCGGCTGCTGGGGGGCAGGGGCACTTACGAAGCCGTTGCAGCTGTGGCAGAAGGTGGGTTTCTTGAAGGTGGCCTCCTGGAAGTCGTGCAGGAAGCCGAGGCCCAGTTTGGAGAAGACGGCACAGGCCCGCATGAAGTAGTCGGTGATCTCCTGGCGGCTGTAGGGCCCCTCGCTGCCGGGACGGGAACGGGTCAGTGAGGGGGCTGCCTCGGAAGCGGGGGATAATACAAAGGGGCCTTGCGGGGGAAACTGAGGCACGGAGCCAGGGAGCGACTTGCAGTGCGTCAGAGCTGGGGCTAGAACCCAGGCGTCCTGGCTCCCAGCCTCCCCCCAGCGCACACTCACCGGTCTTTCCCCAGGCCGTAGAAGGAGAAGGGGAAACTGGCCGCAATCTTTTCAAAGTCCTCGGGGGAGATGCAGCCGCGCTGGTCGTGGTCGTAATTCTTAAATACAGACTGGGGGGGTGGGGGGGTATTAACGCCCGGCAACACAGCGTAAGCCTGCCCCCAATAGCCACTGGGAGCCCCCCTTGATCTAGGGTGACACCCCATTCTGACCTGTCAGCCCTTCCAGGTGGGGTACGGCTGGGGGAATTGCTTTGTATCTTGGCATCAAATGGACAGATTTCCCCCCCCCCCCCTTTGCCTGGTGTGGGCGGGCCGAATCCTATATGGTCCCGAGTGCACCCCCTCCCCTGAGACAGGCTGCAGGTGGCCGTGCCTGGGCAGTGACTGGTCCATATAAAGGGATAACAGCCTCACTGCTGCAGCCAGCCAGGGGAGCTGCTCCCCTGAAGGTCCCTGGTTTGAGTCCTGCCCCTTCCAGGCCTTGGGATGGCATCAACTGCCTAGCCCCCTCCCCGGGGGCTGGGCCCTGGCAGACGCCCCCCGCCCATGTGGGGCTCGGCCCTGGGAAGTGGTGGGGCTGGCTAGAGCCGACTGATGCCTTTGCCCCTGGCCTGGGCGGGGAATGGGTGTGACGCACAGCGTGACACACCCAGCATCTGCACACTGTGACACGCCCCCCAGCAACCGCACACCGTAACACACCCCTGGCAACCGCACACCGTAACACGCCCCCCGGCAACCGCACACCATAACACGCCCCTGGCAACCGAACACCGTAACACGCCCCCCGGCAACCGCACACCGTGACACGCCCCTGGCAACCGAACACCGTAACACGCCCCTGGCAACTGCACCCCTGTCCAGCACACATGGCAAATGCACCCCACACCCAGCTGGGGCCTCGGCCCAGGGCAGATGCCCCCCTGCTGGCTTGGGGGCAGGTAGCTACCGGCCGTGTTACGCTGCCCGAGGCCCAGGGGGCTGCGCTGAGGGGCGGGCGCCTGGCTCACCTCCACCATCTGCTGGACGTGTTTGCTGATGGTGAGCCGGTCCGGTTTGGGGGCCACACCCGGCGCCCACTGCACCACCACGGGGGGCTTGAAGGGCGTGGCCGGCTGCGGGAGGGCAGAAGGAAGAGGGTCAGACACGAGTGCCTCGAAACAGGGAGAGGAGGGTTGGGGGGGTCCCAGTTCAGCGCCCCCCCCTCCCCCCCCCAGCTTACCAGGGACTTGGGGCAGCGGGCTTCCCGGGCGTAGGAGAGCTCGTAGATCTCATCGTCCGTGTAGTACAGGTCGAGGGAGAGCTGGGGGGGAGCGGCAGAGAATGGGGTTAGAGGGTCCCCCTGGGAACGACCTTCCCCTACCTACTGGAGAGGGGGTCACGTGCTGGGCTGGGATCGCTGGCCCCTGCTGGCCGGGGGCCGAGCCATTTGCACGGGGTGCAGGCGTGCGATGGCACGGGGGGGGGGTAGTTGTGCAATTGCACCACTGTTCCCTGCTGGCAGGTCTGGGCACAGCGTGTGTGTGTGCATTTGCACCACCGCCCTGTTTGCACACGCGGTGGTGGAAACTAGCCGGTGCCCCTGACCCACTGCTCCCCGCAGGGTGGGGAGAGGGGCGGGAAGACAGCTGGATGCAGCCCTGTGACTGGCAGGCTGGGCCGAGGGTGGGGGAAGGGGAGATCTGGGGCATTCCCCCGAGCCCCCCCCCCTCCTGAGTCCCCTTGCCCAACCTGTCCTGCACCATCTTGCACGCTTCTGCCCATTGCACGCCCAGCCCCAGCCACTTGCACATTAAATCCCGGCCTGTCACACATCTCGCACACCCAGCCCCACCCACTTCCACACCTCAGCCCCCAGTCTCCTGCACACCCAACCATACCCCCTTGCACACCAGCCCCCCTTGCACACCAGCCCTGCACCATCGTGCACACCCACCCTTGCACGCTTCCGCCCATTGCACACCCAGCCCCAGCCGCTTGCACATTAAATCCCGGCCTGTCACACATCTCGCACACCCAACCATACCCCCTTGCACACCAGCCCCCACCCTTGCACGCCTGCTGGGGGGGGGAGGGCTCACCGTGAGCAGGTGCACCAGGTCCTTGTTGGCGGCGAAGGGGGGCGTGGCCTGCTGCAGCGATCGCAGCTCCAGCGCCTGCTGGTAGAGGCCCTGCAGCTTGCTGAGGTTCAGCTGCCCCCCCAGGCGGTCGGGCAGGGCCTCGTGCAGGGACACCAGGTCCTTGAGGTGCACCCCCACGATGGGGATCTTGAACCCGGCGCACTCCCCGTAGGCTCGCCGGTAGGCGCTGTAGTTGCAGCAGGAGGAGAGCAGCTCGGTCATCTCCGCCAGCGTCTGGGGGGCAGGGCGGGGCCAGAGGGTCAGAGGTCAGGCCCCCGGCCCCCATCCCTGGGAGCCCAATGAGGGGGGGCGGCCCCCATATGGGGAGGAGGAGAAATGGCCCTGGGGGGGGGGGCAGCTTGGAGACACCCCCCCCCCCACTAGCAGGCCAGGGGCCCACGGCCAGTTGTAGGGGGGGCTGTGAAGCCGAGCAGCCCCGGGGCGCCCCTGGGGGGCTGTGGGGCAGTGGGGGCCCACCTTGGTGACCTCCTGCGGCAGCAGGGCGTGGGTGTCCTTGAGGCGGGAGACGGCGCTGTGGCAGAGGCCGCCCAGCACCGCCATCAGCGTGTTGAAGTTCTGCAGCTGGCGCAGCTTCTGGGGGGCAGAGAATGGGGGGGGGGGTCAGGCATCCGGCCCAGTGTCCCCCCCCCCCCCGTCAGGGTCAGGGCCGGCCCCCCGGCTCCAACTCCCCAGGCCCCTGCTGTGTCACATGTCCACACTTGCATGCACATGTACTTCCTTGCACGCACATGTGAATATTTTCACACACCTACCCTTGCACACTCATGCCCATGCACGGTCACACACACAGAGCTGTGCACACACCTGTACTTGCCCTCTCATGCCCTCTCACACGCACACGCTTTCATGCACACACCCATGCGCACACACCTGCACTGACACACACAGCTCCGTGCATTCACACACACGCCCCTGCATGCCTGCGCACACGTTCACATGTGCGTGCTCACGCAACCCCCTGGCACGCCCCGATTCCCGCACCCCTCCTGGACCTGCATCCCCCTTCCCCACAGTGCCCCCTTCAGCCCCCAGCCCCGGTGGCAGGTAGCAGGAGGGCACCCTCACCTGTGTGACGCGGATGAATTTGGTGAAGACCTCAGCTCGCTGCTGCGACGTGGGCCGGTTGAGGATCATGACCTGCACCCACTGGGAGATGCTGTTGCAAAGGGCCACGGAGCGTTCCAGGGCCAGGTTTTCCCGCACGGAGCCCTGCAGCACGTAGCTCCTGTAATCCAGGTACTGCCCAGGGCAGTGGGGAGAGACGGAGGGGAACTCAGCAACCGAGGCAGCCCTTCCACTCTGCCACTCTCAGACCCGGGGAGGCAGAGCTGGCCGAGGCCCAGGGGCTGGTGGTAGCGGTGGGATCTCTTTCCAGCGCGAGCTTAGAGCGATTGCCGCTCAGTACAGCCATTCGCCCCAAAGAGGAGTGGGCTGCGGGGCGGGCGGGCCAGGGGAGGCTGCAGAGGAAGGCGGGTGGCAGGAGGCAGGCGAGGTGCAGAGCCGGGGAGGGAGAGTGCTCACCGAGATGCGGCAGAAGGCTTTGAACTCCAGGTAGCTGAGGTGCTCGGCCAGCTCCGCCGCGTCCAGGTGGTCGAAGAGCAGAGACACTTTCCGCTTCTTGTTGCAGCTGGGGCTGCTCTGGTAGCTGACCTTGCGGGTCCAGCTGCGGGGGCGGGGGGGGGGGGAGCAGGTTAGACGGGCAGGGGCATTGGGGCCTGCACAATCGCCCCCTGTCTGTGCACGCCCCACACACCCGTGCACACTGCCCCATGTGCCCATGCACACCCACACCCTGTGCATAAACACACTCACCTGTGCACACACCGGTGCACACACACCCATGTGCCAATGCACACCCAATGCACAAACACACTCGTGCACACCCCACACACCGGTCCACACATCACCATGTGCCCATGCAGACCCACAGGTAGCTACTGTCCGTGCACAAACTGTCACAGAGTGTGGGGGAGTCCGGGCCCTGCACCCCCAGCTTCCTGCGATTCACCATAACTCTCAGCCAGCCAGTAAAACAGAAGGTTTATTGAGACGACAGGAACACAGTCCAAAACAGGTCTTGCCAGCACAGACAACAGGATCCCCTTTAGTTAGGTCCATCTGGGGCCCCAGGGAGGCCCCGGCCTCGCTGGGAAGCCTAAACCCCATCAGGCTCCCTCTTCATTCCTAGCCAGCTTCCAAGAACTGAAAACCCCTTCCAGGGGTCTCCTTTCTCCCTTCCCCCACGGCTCCTCCCCTGGGCTTTGTCCTGTGTCCAGGTTCCCAGTCAAAGGTGTTACCTGGTCTGCAACTCCCCTCTTGGTTCTCATGTTACATGCTCAGGTATCTCCCTTCCCCCATGCAGGCAGTCCCAGCCAAGCTTCCCCCTGCAGCCTTCCCCCTCAGTATTCACATAACACAACAAAACATTCTCATTTCGTCACACAAACACACTCACTTGTGCATGCCCTGTACACTGGTGCACACACCCCCATGTGCCCATGCACACCCACACCCCGTGCACAAACACACTCGTGCATGCCCCATACACCGGTGCACACACCCCCATGTGCCCATACCCCATGCACAAATACACTCACCTGTGCACACCCCAGGCACCTGTGCAGACCCATGCACGCCCCCCGTGTGCACAAACAACCCACCGGTGCCCAGCCCCACCCACCTATGCAATCCTACCATCTCCAGACGCCCGGGCACACGCCCCGTGGGGAGGGCAGGGATGCGGGGAAGGGGAGGCAGGGAGCAGGGGTGGCCGGGCAGGGTCTGGCCTTACACGTGGGTCGTGTCCGCTGGCTGGCACTGCCCATGGCCCTCGGCCTGCACGGCCTGCCAGAGCTCGCCCATGGCCTCCTCCAGCTGGGGCTCCAGGCGAAAGGCCTCAGGGTGATGCGTGATCCAGTACCTGGGGGGGCAGGAAACACGGGGCAGGGTTAGGGCATCGGCTGCAGGCCACCCCCCACCACAGGCGCTCCCAGGGCGGGGCAGGTAACATTGGGGGAGGAGGGGGAGCACTGGGGGAACGGGGTGCATTGGAGGGATGGGGAATGTTGGTGGGTGGGGGCAGGGGAGCAGTGAGGGGTGCAAGGGGAGCAGTGTGGGGGTGGGGGAGCAGTGTGGGGCAGGGGAGCAATGGGGGGATGCGGGGGTGGGGGAGCAGTGGGGGCACAGGGGGAGCAGTGCGGGGGCGGGGGAGTGATGGGGGATGGGAATGCGGGGGGAGCAGTGGGGGGATCGGGGTGCGGGGGGAGCAATGGGGGGATCTGGGGTGGGGGAGAAGTGGGGAGCACAGGGGGAGCAGTGGGGGGATGGGGGTGCGGGGGGGGGCTCTCACCTGACGAAGTTGCAGATCCGTTGGCGTCTTTCCGTCTCATCCTCCCCAGACGCCTCCCGGTAGGTGGCTCCGAGTTAAGGCTCCATCCCCCTTGGAGTCCCCGGGAATAGAACCCAGGAGTCCTGAGAGCCCCCCCGCCCCCGCTTGCTGCGCTCCGCACAGCGCCCCCTGCTGGGGGGGACCCGCCCCCCCATGTCCCTCCCCCCAGCCCAGCCAGAGGGGGGCACCGCTGAGCGCCCAGAGACCCATCCCTGCCCCCAGCCCCCCTCCCGCCCGCTGCCCCGGGGGCTCCCGGCCTGGCCTGGGGGCCCGGGGCGGGGAGGATATAGCGCCAGGAGGTGGCGGGCGAGCTCAGCCGAGGGCACCACCCAGCTGTGCACGGTCAGGGTCATGTTCACCATGTAGTCGCTACGGCACAGGCTTCCGTCCCGGTCTGGGGAGGCAACGGCAGGGGAAGGGTTAACGGCACCGGGGGGGCAGAATATTAATGGGGGCAGGGGGGACACTTGCTGCATGGGACGGGGCAGCTGGATTCCACCCCATTGGGACTCACAAGTTCTCAGCCCTTCTCCTCTGTGGGGGGTGGGTGCACCTGTCAGGGCAGGGGGCTGCAGGTCGGGAGTGAGGGGCACCGGCTGAGCTGGGGGGGGGCAGGGCTAGCAGGGGCTGTGGGTCGGGAGTGAGGGGCACCGGTGGAGCTGC
>QXTE01000329.1:97534-122249 GCA_003942145.1 Platysternon megacephalum | reverse complement strand
GGGGGGGGGGGGGCCCTATGGGGTTGAATCCGCCCTGTTTTCTGTCTTGCAGACATTGTGAATGGGGCCCTGACCAAACTGCGAGTGGGGCGTGGCGCTGTGGGGCCGGGAGTGGGTGAGTGCAGGGCTGCTGCCATGGGGGTGGGGGCTGGCTCGAGGGGGGCAGCTGGGTACAGTGGGGCTTGGATGAGTATAAGGCCACTCGCAGCCCCCCAGCTCCCCCCCCCATATATTGGGTGTCCCCAGATCCTCATCTGAGCAGCTGTGGAAAGGGCTTTACGCTGCGTGCGTAGAGACCCTTTGCCTGGTGCTGGGATGCGGCCACCTCTGGGGGGGGGCACAGGGGCTGGTTCACAGCCATGCAGCAGTTTAGGGCTGAAAGCAAAGAGCAACCCTGGGCCTGAGGGGGTAGCTACGAAAAGCCGCGCTGGGTTCGCACCTTGTGTTGCAGGAGGTGCCGTCACTCAGACTAGCGCCCCCTGCTGCCCCCGCCCTGCTCCTTGCAGCACAGCGCCCCCTAGCGCCGCCCTGGGGCAATGGGGCCAGCCCTGACTGCCAGGGGAGAGCGCCCCCTGCTGCCCCCCACAGGGTCTCTTCCATGCAGCAATAGGGTGCATGAGTTGGGGGGGGGGTGCCCTGCTGGGTCGGGGAGAGGCCGGGGGGGGCAAACCTGGGGGACCTCCCCAAGCCTGTGTGGACCCCAGCCCCCCCTCCTCTCCCTAGACTCCCCGAGCGGCTCCAGCCTGGTGCCCCAGACGAGCACCAAGCGCAAGGCCTTGGAGGAGCTGGACCAGGAGGCCTTGCTGGGCACCAAGAAGCGGTAGGCAGCTCTGTGCCGTTCCCCTGGGGGGGCACCGGGGAGCTCAGAGCGGGGGGGGAGGGACTGGGGAGTTTGCGGGGGGACTGGGGAGCATGGTGTGGATGGAGCAGGGGGATGCCAGATGGGGGGAGGGCCCAAGCATTGGGGGGCCACCCCGTTTCCCGGGCGCGTCCTACAATGCATGCTGGGAACTCCGGGCGGGCGAGCCGGTTCCGGCCCCCGCTAACGCTGCCCACACGTGCCCCTTGCAGGAGACCCGCCGTGGGGCCGGCTGGCTCGGATCTGTCCGCGGACGAGGCCGGGGACCCCTTGGAGCAGCCCCCGGATGCTGGTACGGCCGGGGGGGTGCTCTGCTCTCACGGCAGTGAGGGGTGTTAGGATAGAGATCTTCAGGCCCGTCTGTAGAGGCCTAGACTTTAAGAATCGAGGTATTTCTGACGGGCATTAAAAACAAAGAATCCAAATCCGAGTCCGCCTGCGTCTGGGCCGCCTCTCACTGGGATAGTCCGAGGCCTGGTCCTTTGGCCAAGCAGCAGGGGCAGCCATAAAACAGCAAGCGAACGGCCACGTCCCACACCAGCCTCACTGAAATAAGGCGGCGTCGGGCTGTTAGGGAAGACGATCGTGTCCTGATAGTGCCCGGCCCCACCAGATAAAGAAACCGATCTCCAGATGGTGACAGAGAACTTGGTTTGATAGCATCCGGTCTGGCAAGAAATCCCGTATCAATGGGGGTGGTTGGGAAACCCTCGTCTCTGTCTGGTTTAGCTTTATGGCCCCCACTCTTCTATTGCTAACCTGTCTGGGTCTCTAATTGTGCCTGTCTGCGCTATAATGAATTGTGCTGGGTGTAAGTTAATTAGGGGAGTGGGATGTAATTGGCTAGAGA
This sequence comes from Platysternon megacephalum, assembly GCA_003942145.1. Taxonomy (NCBI): domain Eukaryota; kingdom Metazoa; phylum Chordata; order Testudines; family Platysternidae; genus Platysternon; species Platysternon megacephalum. The sequence continues at coordinate 120,540 of QXTE01000329.1, read as the reverse complement.
CGGATGTTATAACAGGCTAGGATTGGTTAGCTGGATTTCAGTAGGAGGATTGGTTAAGGTGTAGCTGAGAATATTACTGTAGAAATTGGGGGCAAACAGGAAGTAAGTTGGGATTCGAAAAGAAGGAAAAGGGGAACTTGGATTTAAGCTGCTGGACGTTCACCCCAATAAACATCCAATTGTTTGCACCTTTGGGCTTCGGGTATTGTTGCTCTGTTCATGCGAGAAGGACCAGGACTGGGCCCCCCCGTCACTGCACGGCCCCAGTGAGACACTCGGCCCCAGAGAGCTCCGTCCCCAACAGGATTTCAAACCCCATGTTAGAGGGGGAAGTGTCTTACTCAAGCTATGCCAGGAGTCTGGGGAGAGAACCCAGGAGTCCTGGCTCCCAGCCCCCCCTGCTCTAACCACTAGACCCCACTCCCCTTCCAGAGCTGGGGATAGAACCCAGGAGTCCTGGCTCCCAGCCCCCCCACTGTAACCACAACCCTCTCACCTATCTCTTTCCCCCCCCCATAATAGACAAGCATCTATTCTTCCCCACAAATACCAGCCCCCCCCGCCCTGCTCCTTGGCTGACCCCTCTGCCTCCCCTCCCCCAGCTCCTGCCAGCCCCCCCGAGGTCTTTGCCGACAGCCCCCCAGAGTTGCCCCCCACTGCGGGGACTCTGCCCCCCAGTGCCAGCCTGCACCGAAGGAAGAGCAGCTGCAAGAGGCGTCCTCAGAGGTAAGGCGGGGGGGTTGCCCCACTGCTAACTGCACCATGGGGTGCCTGCTCCTGGCCCACAGGCGTGTCCCGGGGCAATGGCTGGAAATGCTGGTTCCTGAGTTGGGGGGCCTCTGTGGGGCCAGGTGCTGCTCAGACCCCCCCAGACTGAGATTGGGGGGCCTCTGTGGGGCCGGGTGCTGCTCAGACCCCCCCAGACTGAGATTGGGGGGCCTCTGTGGGGCCGGGTGCTGCTCAGACCCCCCCAGACTGAGATCGGGGCTGCCCATTGTGCCTGGCACTGCAGACACCCCCCCCCACAACAGCTGGGGAAACTGAGGCCCAGGAGATGCAGGGATTTGCCCAAGGGGTCCCCCAGGGAGGTGGTGGCAGAGTCTGGAATTGAACCTTGATCCCCTGGGTCCCAGCCCGATGCCTGACGCACCCCCCCCCCACCCCGGCCATCAGCGTATGGCTCCCAACTCCGGCGCCCCCTAGTGTTGGGGGGGGTGGCACCGGCTCATCCCTGCTCTGTTCAAGGGGCAGCATTTGAGGCCCGGTGGACGTCTCTGGCAGTGCCTTGGGCAGAGCCTGGCTCTGGGGGCTCCCCTGGTGCCCAACCCGCCCCGTCCTGGGCAGCTCTCCTGATGCCGTGCTGCTTCTCGTCCAGGAAGCTCTCTGCCCGCGGCTCCCCAGCCCCCTTCGAGCGGCAGGACACGGGCCGCAAATCCTTGCGCATCTTCGCCCGTAGCGGGAAGGAGCTGGTGAGTAACTCCGGACGCGCGGGCCCCTCTTTGGCCTAGCGGTGAATCCCCGTTAGCAGTATAGGGCCTAAGATGCGTGACGCTGCAGCGCAGGGTCCATCCAGCAGGGGGCAGCAGTGATCGTGGCACTGCAGCCCCCCAGGCCTACCAGCAGGGGGCAGCAGCTCCATGCACCTAGGCCAGCTCATTGCAAGTTCATTGCTTGGGTTGTGGAAGAGAACTCAGGCATTGGGGGCGGAGGGGGGGGGGTGTTTAAAGGGACACACGCGGGGGACACCTGGGTTCTCCCCCTACTTTAAAGGGGCCGGCCTCCTTGTGCCACGTGCCAGCTTGCTCCCGGGGGTCAGACCTCGGAGCCCTCCCCGGTCGCGGGATCCCTCCAGGCGCTTTCTAGCTGCGGCTCCGTCCCCCGTCCCCCAGCCCTTCTCCCTTTCTCCCCCCTGCAGCCTCCCCCGGACCTCGCCAAGCGGGACGCCAAGGCCCCCGAGCCCAGCAGCTGGCACCTGATGAAGAGGGTGGTGGCAGACACCCTGGAGGGGCACCGAGCCCCAGAGAGCTGGGTCCCGCTGCCCTTGTCCAGGCCCACAGAGCCGGATGATGGTACAGCCCATGCCCTGGGGGCAGTGTGATGCAAGGCCCCCATCTTCTAGGGGTGCGGGGGGGGCTAGATAAAGGGAGTGGGGTTTGGATCAGAGATGGGGGAGGCACGACCCAGTCACCATGGTGATGGGCTTGGGTGGGGGGCCGCAGGGGGTTCCTCGGTTCTCCCCAGCGGGACCCCCATCAGCATCCTCGGCTGGCCCCCGCCCTGCCTGCTCCGCCATCGACCCGGCTTCCCCTTCCCAGTCGGCGGCACTGAAGGGCGGGTGGGTTGAACCCCGTAACCCCCAGACAGCCCCTCCCTCCCCGCAGCCGCCGCGCTGCATCTCGGCCCAATGGCGAAATAGCTTCCCGGCCCCGTCGCCCGTGTCGTAATCGGCTGGTTTCAACAGAGCCGGGCGGGGCGGGGAGAGCTCGGGGCGGGCGGGGGTTTAGTGGCTTGGCTCATCTTGGGGGGGGTCCCTTCCCGGGGCCAGAGAGCCTGGGGGTGCCGTGGGTCTGTTCGCATGGTACCGCCGCACCCGACGGGTCGAAGATCCCAACCGCTTATAACCAGCCCCCGCACCCCACCCCACCCCAGAGGTGGCTGCATCTCAGGGCCGGGTGAGGGGTCCCTGTATAACCAGCCCCCCCACCCCACCCCAGAGGTGGCCGCATCTCAGTGCCGGGTGAGGGGTCCCTGTATAACCAGCCCCCGCACCCCACCCCAGAGGTGGCCGCATCTCAGTGCCGGGTGAGGGGTCCCTGTATAAGCAGCCCCCGCACCCCACCCCACCCCAGAGGTGGCCGCATCTCAGTGCCGGGTGAGGGGTCCCTGTATAACCAGCCCCCCCACCCCACCCCAGAGGTGGCCGCATCTCAGTGCCAGGTGAGGGGGTCCCTGCACAAACAATCCTCGTGCCCTGCCCCAGAGCGAGGGAACCCTGTACAAACAGCTGCCACGCTGCACCCCCGAGGTGGCTGCATCTCATTGCTGCGTCTGATTCTGCCTCCCATGAGGCGGGTGGGCGCCAAGCCCCATGTTGGCTGGGGCCGTGACAGGGCCATGTCTGTGTTCCAGGGACACCTGCTGTGGAAGACCCTGAGAGCAAGCGAGACCCCGTGCCCCGTGCGGGAGCCGCGGACGCTGGCAAGAAGCTGTGCGCCGAGGAGTTGGACCTGGAGGCCTGGTTCGGAAGCTGTCCTGGGGGCCCCCGCAGGCAGCGGCGGGCCCTGCGCAGGTCCCTGAGCTGGCCGGAGGGCCTGTCGAGGGCGGAGGGCAGCGTCGACGACCCCCCAGGAGCAGCCGGGTCGGGCAGCTCCCCATCCCGCCCTGGAGGAGGTGAGACGGAGCCGCTGGATGATGCCCCGGGGAGCCGAGCTGGCCTGGAATCGCTGGGCACCCTCATGCTGTCCGTCAGACTGGCCCCTGGCGGTGCTGGGCCCGGCTGCCTGGGGGCTGGGGAGGGTGGCCCGGAGGAGGAGCGGCCGGCTACTGGCTCTCTTGCCCAGCGTCTTCCCGGCCCCGACGGTGCCCCCAAGCGCCACGTGAAGCGACTGATCCTGGCCTTCCCGCGCTCCCCTGCCCAGCCCGCCGGAGCCGGCACCCCCAAGCGGGCAGCCCGGGGCCGGCGCTTCGGGCGTTCGCTCAGCCATGAGAGCGCCCTGCCCCTGCCCGGCGGGGCCCAGGCCAAGGCCTCGGGGCCGGGTGACTCCGGCCTGCAGCCCCCCAAGAGTCCTCTGAGCTACTTCCGGGCCTGCGGGCGGCAGATCTTGGTCAGCCACAAGCACCTCACCCTGGCCTTGGCGGGGCTGCGGGGCCGGAGGGAGCCGGGCAGGGCCGTGCCCCCCGCCAGCCCCTCCTGCGACCCCCAGCAGGACTCCCTGGATCTGTGAAGGGGGGGGGGGCACAGTCCATTTGTTTGGGCTGGTGCCCCCCCTTGATGTGCTGCATTCCCCTGCCTTCCGGGGAGCAAACTGGGCCCGGAAGTTTGGAATCCCCTGGGCTGCGACCGAGTGATCCCCTCGCCCTCTGGACCTCCGTGTGACCCAAACCGGATGGGGCTGACGTCCGTGCACCCCTGGGCACCGCGGCTGCCTCCCCTTAGCAGCTCCGTCCTCGCCTGGTCCCAACGGGCAGAATTCTCTTTGTGCATTTCAGCCCCCAGCCGGCAATTCTCGAGCCGCTCTGCGCCCTCGCCCGCTGGATCTGGGAAGCTGGCTCGCCCTGGGTTCAAATTTCTGGCAGAGAAATCGGCCTCAGGGTTTTTTAACCCTGTTGTTGCCTGGTACCAGCTCCTCGCGCCGGGGTTTCTGCTGCCGGCTCTTTCATGCCTTGGGCTGCAGTTTCTGCGTTTCGCTGTGGGGTGGAGGGGGAGTGAGAGCACACTGCTTGTCGTATACAAGGTGTAGGGACTGTGGTGTCTTTTTCCTGAGCCGGGGGCGTGCGGGGTCTCCCCTCAGAGTTGCACTCAATATTTCCGAAAGCCAGAAGGCCCACAGGGTTGATATTTCTTTCCTTTCAAATGTTTAAATTTCTTCCAGAATAAAAGTTTTTAAAAACTTTTTTCCTCCTTTTTCCAACCAAAGAAGCGGCGAACGGTCAGCACAGACTGTGGAGCCCCCGGGGTGTTTGCTGCTGGGTTTCCTGCACAGGGTAGGATCTCGCTGCTGCTGCTGGATCGAGGGGGCTGGAACCCAGGAGCTTAGAGCAGGGGGCTGGGCACCAGGACTCCTGGGTTCCAGTCCCAGCTCCGGAAGGGGAACTGGGCGTTGGGGGAAGTCCCCAGCTCTGGGAGGGGTGGGGGGTGAGCTGGGAATAGATTCCAGGAGTCCTGGCTCCCTGCCCACCCCCTCTCCCCTCCCAAAGCTGGGGGAGAACCCAGGGGTCTTTGGTCTCTTGCCCCTTGAATGGGGGGAGAGGTGTGTGGAGCTGTCGGGTGGGGCTCCCCCATCTCATCCAGTCCCGGGGTTGGCTCCAGGCTACGGCCCCAGGGCCAGGCTGGTGGGGTCTATCCGGGGCTGTCCCGCTGGGGCTGGAGCCCGGTGCCTCCGGGGTCTGGTTGTGCACTGAGATCTCTGCAGCAGACGGATGCCTGGGCGTGTTACCCAGCTGCCCCTGCTCCTAGCATCCAGCGGGGAGAGGGGGTGTTTCTCCCTGCCCCAGGGCAGCTTTGCAGCAAGCCACGAAAAAGCCCCATGACCTGGGTTGTACTAAAGGGCTGATGAGGGGGGACACCATAAATCCACCTTTCCAATACCCCGGCTGCCTGCCCCAGCGCTGGGAGAGGAATGGGCCTCGGGCCGATGGGGAGGCCTCGATCCCAGCGCGGGGTGGGTGTTTCTGGGCAGCGCCTGGCATGCTGGGGGCCCTGATCCTGGCCGGTGGGGGGTAGCCCTAGATCTTCCTGCCAGGCACGTTTCTGGGCAGCCCGGAGCTGGGGGCCAGGCCGGATTTATTTGATTTCGGCAGCTGATCTGCAGCGTCACCCAATTAGCGCCCGGTGCCCTACAACTGTTCTTGGCTCCCTTTTCCTAGGCCGCTAATTAATGACACAGCCTGATTCATTTCCACCCCTGGCGCCCTCTAGCGGCCTCCCCAAAGAGCGACCTGCCCTGCAAGGCAGCCTGAATCGAGGGGCAGGAACCGGAGCCCGGCTCTGCCTTCGGCCAGAGTTTTCATAGCTGGGAGGGGCACCAGCCAGCCCCCCAGGAACCGGTTTAACGTTGAGTGGGGCGTGAGCGTATTTTGTCCCCCTGTGACTCTTCTCTGATGTTGCAATGTTAAGACAATATTTTTGTATTTTTTCTGGCTCGCTCTCGGGGCGCCAGGCGCTGGACAAACACAGAACAAAACCATGCTCCCGTTCCCTGAGCCCTTCTGGTTGAAGTCTCCGCCAAGGGCCAGTAGCTGGGTGCAGGCGGCTAGCCGGGAAACTGAGGCAATGATGGATTTCAGGTCTGCCTCTCCAGCATGTGGCAAAAAGCAAACCGGCCTTGGGGGCTGACCAGCGGTGGGATCTGGGCTCCAACCCCAGCCCACTCTCAGCCGCCCTTCTCTGCTGCATTATCGGGTTGTGCCTCGGTTTCCACATCTACACAAGGGGGATCAGAGAACAGCGTCAGTTGGGAGACTGATTTTTAACAGAGTTTCTCTCTTTACCCCCTGCTACTAGGGCTGCAGCTGGACTGGCATAAAGGGACGTGTATTTTATTTCCCCTTCCCAGGTGGGAAGAAGCCCTTGTCATAGATCCACAGGTCCGGTGTGCTGGGATAGCCCCTGGGAGGACTCCCTCCGTCTGTCAGCCCTCCTCTGGGTCACTGGGGTCGGCCCCTCGGTTTCAGCGCCTCCTGGGCCCGAAGCTTGGATCCTCTAGCCCCCCCTGTGTCACGCCGTGAGCTCCCCTCAGAGCCACCCCCCAGCTGGGCCGGGAGCACCCCTCGGCCAGCGGTGTGAAAACGGACGAGGAGCCGGGACGCAGCGCAGAGAGCTCTGAGCTTGGCAGAGGGCAGGGGATGCTACAACCTCTCCAGCAGGGCCTGAGCAGAGCCCGGGGCTGTCTCTCTGCCCCCTGCCCAGCAGTGCCCCTAATTCCAGCTGACTCACCCACCCTCCCCCTCCTCAGGCCTTTGTTCCTCTTCACGGGTAGAGAAAGGTCACCTGGCCCAGCTCTTTGTTCTCCCAGGGGCTGGCCTCGGCTGGGGGGGGTCGGTGGTCCCAGCAGGCCGTGGGGCCCCAGCAGTCAGCCCTTAATCCCACCTAGTCCTCTGGGTCCCTGCAGCGATGAAGCCGCCTTTTCCCCTCACCTAGTTAAACATTCAGTATACGGGGGAAACTGAGGCACACACGAACGGCCCGGTGGGGTCCGTGCAGCCTGGAAACACCTGCAAGGGGGCGAGGGAGCTGCTGGCCCGGTGAGCCACCTGCCTTAGCTTCTAAACCAGCGGGAGAGCTGAGAATAGAACCCAGGAGTCCTGGCTCCCCCCCCCTTCCCCAGAGCAGGGCAGAGACCCCAGGAGTCCTGGCTCCCAGCCTTGCCCTGAGCTCCAAGAGGGGATTTCCTGGAGTCCCACTAGCCTAGGGCAGCTGGGGGAAGGGGGGGGGAGCCACACACATCTCACCCCTCCCCCTCCCCACACTGGGGGCCAGGGGCCCCTCTCCCCTCCCCCCCCCCCCCCATTGGTTTTCTCCTTCCCTCCCTCTGCACCTGCTCTCTGGCCACCTGCCCCCCACCTTGCTTGGGCTTGTTTCCCCCCCTGCCCCCCTCATCTCTTCCCCACTTCTTCCATCTCCCCTTCCCCACTCCCTCCCCCCTCTGCCCCCTCCCTCCTTCCCCACTCCCAGACTCTCCCCCCTCCAATCGGCGGCGGCCGGGGGCGGATCCAGGGCCGCTCCCCCGCCCGCTGCGGGCAGCCCAGCCCGGCCCGGCTCGGCCCGGCCCCTCACTCCCCGGCTCTCCCCGCTGAGCGGCCGGCCCGAGCCCGCAGCCCCCCGCAGCCATGGCCGAGGGCGGGGAAGGGGAGGATGATGTGCAGTTCCTGCGGACCGTGAGTGGGGGGGGGAGCAGTGGGGAAGGGGTGAGGGGGGGATGGGGTGAGGGAGGGGGAGCAGTGGGGAAGGGGTGAGGGGGGGATGGGGTGAGGGAGGGGGAGCAGTCGGGATGGGGCGAAGGGGGAAGGGGTGAGGGAGGGGGGAGTTGTGGGGATGGGGCGAAGGGGGAAGGGGTGAGGGAGGGGGAGTTGTGGGGATGGGGTGAGGGGGGAGCAGTGGGGAAGGGGCGAGGGGGGAAGGGGTGAGGGAGGGGGATCAGAGGGGAAGGGGGCACAGAATGGCCAGAGGAGATGGGGGCAGGGCGAGCCTGGCGTGTCCTTGGGGTCCCTCTCTGCCTAGCGGGGGGGGGAAGAGACAGGGTAGCGGGGGGGGGTATAGGGAGTGTATGGGGGTGAGGGGAAGGAGCCTGGGGGGCAGAGATGGGGGAGGGGACAGACGGGGGAGTTGCCTTGAACTCTGTGATAACCCCTGTCTCTAACCAGCCCCCCATGGTGACATGGGATAATTAGCTGACTTTAGCAAGGGGGGGGCAGAGGCAGAGGCAGCGTAAATACCATGGGAGTGCGGAGAAAGCAGCCCCCGGGGGGGCCAGGGTTCGGCTCAGCCTCTCCCCTCCGTTCTCGCTGCCCCGTTCTGCCCCCCACCCCAGGTCCTCTCGCTCAGGGCCTGGGGAGCCAACGAGCCAGTGCTGCCAACAGGTGTCACTGGCTTGGGGGGGGGGGGGGGCAGCTGGTTCCCACCCATCCCCCTGTTTGGCTCCCACCCACCCAGGGGCCTTCCAGAGCCGAGCTGTGTTCCTGGGAGAGCAGTGGGGTGTCTGTGCAGCGCCTGGCACAGCGGGGCCTGATCTCTGTCCGGGCCTCTGGGTGCTACTGTAAAACACCTAATAGCAGCCCTGGCCAATCCCTTGAGCCCCTCTGCGTGGATACTTTAGGCACCTGGTGTCACTTCTCCCCGGGTTGTGCTATTTGGTTTGTGCAAGGAAGGAGGGCTGTGCAAAGCGGGGCACATGTGTGAGGAAGGAGGGGTGCACGGAGTGGGGTGCGTGTGCAAGGAAGGAGGGTTGTGCGAAGCGGGGCACGTGTGCGAGGAAGGAGGGTTGTGCAAAGCGGGGCACGTGTGCGAGGAAGGAGGGGTGCACGGAGCGGGGTGCGTGTGCAAGGAAGGAGGGTTGTGCGAAGTGGGGTGTGTGTGCAAGGAAGGAGGGTTGTGCAAAGCGGGGCACGTGTGCGAGGAAGGAGGGGTGCACAGAGCGGGGTGTGTGTGCAAAGGAGGGTTGTGCGAAGCGGGGTGGGTGTGCAAGGACCCTCAGCCGCCCGCGGTTAACGCTGACTCCAGCTCCCCGAGCGCTCAGGTTTCCGGAGCTTTATATAACCAGGCTGACAGCTGGCTCCATTCATCAGGATGGCTGGATTCTGGGGGGGCGGGGTGTGTGTGTCACTCGTTCACCCAGCCGGGGGGAGGGGAGCTCTGGGGGGCAGCCCCATGGAAGTGTTAAAGGGCCTGCGGGTGTCGGATCCCTGAGGAGCCCTGGTCTGGGTTGTGGCCCGTCTGGGGGGCGCCTGGGCTGGTGCTGGAACTGTCTGGGCCCCGGGCCCCGGGGATTTCTGTCCCTGGCTGCGCCCTGGGGCAGGGACGGGGGCTGCCCGGGTGGGGGGAACTGTATCGATTAATAAGAAATGAAACCGATGGGGGGGAGCATACGGAGGGGTGGAGCTTGGGACAGGGTGTGGCATGTGGGGTGGAGCTTGGGACTTGGGGGGGAGATGTGGTGTGGGGGGCAGGGAATGGGGGCATGTTGGGAGTGGAATAAGGGGCGTGTGGGTGGGGCTTGCCCCACGGAGGAAGGAGGTGGGGAAGGGGTGAAGAAAGGAGCGGGGGGGGGGACAGGGACAGTGACCAGTTGGAGGGGGAGGGGAGAGGTGTGAGGACACCTGCGCTGGCGGGGGAGGGGAATCCCCAGTGCCTGTCCTCTGGTTTTGGTAGCTGGCCTTTGTTTGATTTGGGAATGGTTTTCCTGGGACGCAGTGCGGTAGGGGAGGGGATGCAGTGGAGGGAGCAGGGCTAGTTGGGATGCAGTGTAGTGGGGAGTGCAGGGAGTGGGGAGCAGGGCTGGCTGGGCTGCAGTGTGATTGGGGATGCAGTGGAGGGAGTGGGACTGGGATGCAGTGTGGTTGGGATGCGGTGTGGTTAGGGATGCAGTGGGGGAGCAGGGCTGGGACACAGTGTGGTGGGGAGGGGACACAGCGGAGGGATTGGGATTGGGATGCAGTGTTGTGGGGAGGGGTTGCAGTGGAGGGAGCATGGCTGGCTGAGATGCAGTGTGGTGGGGAGGGGATGCAGTGGAGGAGTGGGGCTGGTTGGGATGCAGTGTGGTGGGGGAGGGGATGCGTGGAGCGGGGCTGGTTGGGATGCAGTGTGGTGGGGGAGGGAATGTAGTGGAGGAGCGGGGCTGGGATGCTGTGAGGTGGGGAGGGGATGCAGTGGAGGGAGCAGGGCTGGCTGAGATGCAGTGTGGTGGGGAGGGGACACAGCGGAGGGATTGGGATGGGGATGCAGTGTTGTGGGGAGGGGTTGCAGGGGAGGGAGCATGGCTGGCTGGGATGCAGTGGGGTGGGGGAGGGGATGCGGTGGGGGGAGCCCGGCTGGCTGGGGTGCAGTGTGGTGGGGGCGGGGATGCGGTGGAGGGAGCCCGGCTGGCTGGGATGCAGTGTGGTGGGGGAGGGGACGTGGGGGTGGCGGTTCAGCATGGGGCGTGGTCCCGTGCCCAACCCCCAGGCAGACACACTGCCTCCTCCAGCACCCAATGGCACCAAGCAGCCCTGATCCCCCCCGGCCATTCCCCATGGCCTAGTGCACTCTGCCCCCACGATAACACTGATGCCCCTTTGGCCTGGCACCCTGTCTGCCCCTGCCCCATGGCATGCCCCTGGGGCCAGCCCTCAGCTCCGCCCCAGCCCCCTGGGTCGCTCCCTGCTCCGGCCAGTTCCCCAGCCCTGCGCTGAGACCACTAGGCCAGGCTGCCGGGGAGCGGGTGGGACCCCGTTCCTCATTAGCAGGGGACGCAGGACCACGGCTGGGGTTGGGCTCCCCCTGCCCCTGCTGGTCCCTGCTAGCGGCTGCTGGTCCCTGCTAGCGGCTGCTGGTCCCTGCTAGCGGCTCCTAGTCCCAGAGAAATCCCTGCGGGGGGACAAGGCCGCAGCTAAACTCACAGGGCCCAGGAAATAACCTGGAGGGAGCTGGGAGCCAGGACTCCTGGGTTCTCTCCCCGCTCTGGGGGGGGGGGGGGGACTTGGGGTTCGAGGCGGGGGGCCTGGGAGCCAGGACTCCTGGGTTCTCTCCCCGCTCTGGGGGGGGGGGGGGGACTTGGGGTTCGAGGCGGGGGGCCTGGGAGCCAGGACTCCTGGGTTCTCTCCCCAGCTCTGGGAGGGGAGTGGGGGCTAGTGGTTAGAGCAGGGGGGGCTGGGAGCCAGGACTCCTGGGTTCTATCCCCAGATCTGGGAGGGGAGTGGAGGGGAGTGGGGACTAGTGGTTAGAGCGGGGGGGAGGGGCCACGGGTGGGCTGGGAGCCAGGACTCCTGGGTTCTCTCCCCAGCTCTGGGAGGGGAGTGGGGACTAGTGGTTGGAGCAGGGGGCTGGGACAGAGGTTCTGTGCACACCATATTCTCACGGCTCGCATTCAGATGCGTGTCTGTGCAGGTCTCCGGCCGGCCGGCTGCTGCCCCGGCGCTGGGTGCCCCCATCAGGAAATCCGAGTACTTTGTTTCATGCTCTGAAAAAAGACAGGGCTGGCGCGGGGGGGTGGGGGGCTGTGTCCTAAATTCAGCTCAGCTGTTCGGGGGGGGGGGGCAGCAGGGAGAGGAGGAATCTGCTGCTGCCTAGATTTTCCTACCAGTTTGTGCATGAAACCAAATATCCCGCCTGCCGCCCGCCCGTGTGACACTGCCACGCAACCCGGGGGGCAGCCGCAGCTGGGGCGAGGGGAGTGGGGACCAGTGGTTAGAGCAGGGGGGCTGGGAGCCAGGACCCCTGGGTTCTCTCCCCAGCTCTGGGAGGGGAGTGGGGTCTAGTGGTTAGAGCAGGGGGACTGGGAGCCAGGACTCCTGGGTTCTCTCCCTGGCTCTGGGAGGGGAGTGGAGTCTAGCCGGAGCCAGGACTGTGTGCGTGTCAGTGCGGAGGGCTGGGGGGGGCTCTGTGGGGGGTGCCCCTCCCTGCAGGCCCAGGCCACACCAGCAGCAATGCGCTTAGCTGGGTTTGCAGGAATGTGTCTGACAGGTGCAGACTCCAAAAATAANGGGGGGGGGGGGGGGGGGGGGGGGGGGGGGGGGGGGGTCCCATTTCCTCCCAGAAACGCCCCCAAACACCTCTGCCCTTAAAAGCCCGGCACGCCCCTTATTTCTCAAGGGCGTGGGGAGGGCGCAGCCACTTCCCCTTTTCCTTCCATCTTGTCCTCAAAACCCGTTCCCTGGCGGTGCCGCCCCTGGGGGCCAGCGGGGGGGCCAGGCTGGGGCTCGGTAATTGCTTCGCGCTGATAATAGCTGCTCCCCCTCCCCGGAGAGGAGCCGTCTATTTTGAGCCGCCTGGGGGGGCTGGGCGGCCCTTTTCCAGGCCGGGGATCTGCCCTCGCCCGGGCATTTTCCGGGCGGTGCGGAGGTGGGGCTGGGGCGGGAACAGCCCCACCTTGGCCCCCTACTTCCGTGCCACCTGCTTGGTCCTGCCGGCCCGGAGCCGGGTTCTCCCTCGGCTCCCGCATCACAGCTGGAGTGTAGCTGCCGAAGGGCCTGGGGGGCAGGGCAGTCTGGAGCCCTGGCGCTAGGCAGATCTGTCTGCTGGGGCTCAGGCCAGGGTGGGGGGCTCCCGCTGTTCCTGGGGGGCTGGGGAGGGCTTGGTCCCCCATGCCAGGGGCTCCGTGTGCCCCTCCTGCCCGGGGTTCTGTGCTGAGAGGGGAGGTGGCCTGGGGGTTATGGCATCAGACTGGGGCCAGGGGATCTCAGTTCAATTCCCCGGCTCTGCCACTAACTCCCTGGCTGACCTTGGCTAAGTCACTTGGCCTTCACGGGCCTCAGTTTCTCCATCTATAAAATGGGGATGATCATCCTTCCTCTGCCTGCCAGAGCTCTATAGATGTGGGGCAGGGACTGTCTCTTGGTTGGGGTCTGGGCAGCGCCCGGCGCGACGGGGCCCTGATCTGTCGGGGACTCGGGGTGCTGCCGTCATACCCACAACACCCACCCCCTGAGTATGTGCCATTGGCCTGGCATATTGAGGACCCAGAGGCTCTGGAGGAGGCCTGGCTCCTGGGGGAGGGGGCAGGGGGCGTGGGTGGGGCAGTGGTGCTGGGGGCAGGCTCTGGGCGACACCGCCTGCGTGGCGTGGGTAGGGCTCTGGAAATGCAGGAGCCCCCGGTGCCACCCCTCTCCCTAGGCCTGGGGGCAGGGGACGGGCCCTGGCCCGGTGGGTGCGAGTGGGGCTGAGCTCCCCGCAGGGGGAGGAGTGGTAGCACAGCGGGTGCTGACCCGGCACATTCCCCTGCGGAAATAGCACCTGTCTTGTAACCCGAGTTGCCCGGGCAGGGCAGTGGGGCGGGGAGCTGGGGGGTGGGGATGCGCCTCGAAGGGTCCCTGGAGGGAGGTGGGGAGGGGAGCAGAGCAGTGGGGAGGGGCTGGGAGGGGCGGGGGGGGGCAGTCACGTCTGGGGGTGGCCGTGGGGCCTGGCTAGGACATGTGGAGGGAGCTGCATCTACCTGGCCGTCATGAGAGCCCCAGGGCGCTGGCGGGGCCCTGAGCTCTGCCCCCCAATGCCAGGGATGGCAGGGGGCTCCCCCCCCCCCGAATGCAGCACCCCCCCCCCCCATCCTCAGTGCTGTGTCTTCGGCTGCTCTGCCTGCCTTGCCGTTTTAAGAGGATGTTGTATCCCGTCACTTCCTGTCTTAAAATGCAGGGCAGCTGTTCACCAGCCCCTGCGCCCCACCCCAGAGGTGGCTGCATCCCAGTGCCAGATGAGGGTTCCCGGTATAAACAGCCCCCGCGCTTCACCCCAGGGGCGAAGTTGGGGTGGGGGTGGGGAATGGGAAGAACCCAGGAGTCCCCTGCGCTAACCACTACACCTCACTCCCCTCCCAGAGCTGGGGAGAGAACCCAGGAGTCCTGGCTCCCAGCCCCCTGCTCTGACCACTAGTCCCCACTCCGTTTCTGGAGCTGGGGAGAGAACCCAGGAGTCCTGGCTCCCAGCCCGCCCCGCCCCCATCTCCCGGCGTGTGCAGCTAATGAGCGCCTGGCACTGGGTGGGTTCCCCGGGTAATGAATTCTGCTCCCTGAGTCATTCTCCCGACACCTGGGCTGGCACCGCCCGGCCTGCTGCTGTCGCTCGGTTGAATGTGCCCCCCCCTCACCCCTCCACAGGGTCTCTCTTGTGTCTGAGCCTTCGCCGCCCCCGCAGCCCCAGGGGGCTCATTAGCCCAGGCAGAGCAGGCTGAACGCAGCCGGGCCTGCCCCTGCCAGCGCTGGGGTAGATCCGGAGTGACTCCGGTTTGACGCTGCTGTCTCTCCAAGTGCAGTGTGTAGAGGAGAGCCAGCGTGCGGGGGGGTCGGGTCCCCCCACTGACGGGCAGGGCCAGGAGCCTGGGCACAGGTGGCTGCTCTCAGAGACTTGTTTACCCCTGGCCTGAGGGGCGGAGGGGAGGGGGCATTTGGGGGGGACCTGCAGGGGCTGTTCACTGTATTGCATGGGGGGGGGGGGGCTGTGGCTGTGCAGGAATCTGCCCTCCCCCCCCCCCCCCGGGCACCGAGGGGGGGGGGGGCGGAGAAGGGGGCTGCAAGTCATGGGGGGGGGAAGACCCGTCCCCCCCCCCTGGCTGTTAGCCACCCCATCGTCTATCAGCCCCCCCCCCCGTGGCCCTGTACCCCACCCCCAGCCCCTGTCACCCCCCCGAGGCCCTTCACACGTTACAGAGTATGCGACGGGGGCACGGAGGGGTTCGTCCCAGTCCACACAGTGAGCCAGTGGCAGAAACTGGGATAGAACTCAGGAGTCCTGGCTCTCAGCCTCCCCCCGCCCCAACCACTGGACCCCCCCCCCTCCCCGAGCCGGGGTAGAACCCAGGAGTCCTGGCTCCCACCCCCCACCCCCACCCCCGCTCTAACCACTAGACCCCTCCTCCCCTCCTTGAGCCTGGAATAGAACCCAGGAGTCCTGAGCCCCCCTCATGTCTCCCTGCCCCAGGAGGATGAAGTTGTCCTGCAGTGCTCTGCCACCATCCTCAAGGAGCAACTCAAGCTGTGCCTGGCGGCCGAGGGCTTCGGCAACCGCCTCTGCTGCCTGGAGTCGACCTCCAACGCCCAGGTGAGCCCCCGGCGCCCCTGTCCCCCCCGTCCTCGCTGGGCCCCAGGCTGGGGCGGGGGGGCGCGGACCCGCAGCCCGAACCCCTCCCCATTTCCCACCCCCCCTTTGTAGCCAGAATCCCAGCTCCCTCAGCCCTTCCTCTCCCCCTAGCGCTAGCCCCCTGCTGGAGAACCCCCCTGGGCTGTTGCAGTGCGGGGGGTATGACACACACATCTGTGGCGGTGCTGCCCGTGGGAGCCAGCTGAGGTCACTCAATTAGGGTGAACTGCAAACAAAACGGGGCAGACAGGCCCGAAATGGTGGTGGAGATTGCATTAGTTAGAATTACCAAGCCAGCCCCAAACAGCTCCTGTCTTACCTCACTGGTTACTCAGACGTCCAAACAACGCCGTTCCCTTAAAGTGCCCAGCCTCAGGCCTCAGTCCAGACACACACGTCAGATATGATGAAGATTACTGAGAATCTTATCTCATCATATAAAAGAAAAGGTTCTTCCAATCCCAAAGGATCAGCCACATACCCAGGTCCACGGATAACTTAGATCTTACCCAAAATACACGCGTAGAGCCAATTCCTATTAACTCCGGTAAACTAAAACTTACTAAAAAAAGAAAAGAGAGAGAGTGTTGGTTAAAAGATCAATATACAGACAGACTTGAATTCAATTCTTGAGGTTCACATACATAGCAGAGATGAGCTTGTAGTTGCCAAAAGTCCTTTTAGAAATAGTCCAGAGGTTATAGTCCAATGTCCATATTCAGGGTGGCTCCAGTCAGTGACTGGGGATCTCAAGCCTTGTGGCTTAAGGTTTCCCCCTCTTGACACCCAATGCAGATCTGAGATGAAGCAGGATCATGTCCCAGGGTTCTTATACATTTCCAGCAGCGTTTTGGCCTGAGAAAACAATAGGCTCAACTCTCCTTCTCCCAAACATCCTGGCAATTAGCCCAGGGTAATTTATCCATTAAACAGTTCAGCTACAGGTTACCACAACCTTCCAAGAGACATAACAGAGACAATAATACTATTTCCCTCAAGTGTCTTCCTAAATGTTAATATTCCTCTCCGGCTTCCCCCACCGCTCCCCTTGGGGCCGTGGCTCCTGGGCTGCGTGTCTGGTTCCCCACGGGGGACGGCAAAACCCTCTCTGACCCTGTTCCCCTCTCCCCGCAGAATGTCCCCCCGGACCTGGCTATCTGCTGCTTCATCCTGGAGCAGTCGCTCTCCGTCCGCGCCCTGCAGGAGATGCTGGCGAACACCATGGAGGTGGGCAGTGAGGTGAGCACGGGGAGATGTGGGGGGGAAAAGCCGAGGGGGCATTGCCTGGGGGAGAAAGGGGAGGCCCTCTCTCCGTCCCATGGCTGTGCCCGTCAGCCCCGCGGGTGTCTGGGGCTCCCTGGGGTGTACAGCGGATGCTGGAGGGCAGAGGGGGAGACGGGGGGCAGCGGGGGGGCCAGGGGGCCGGGGAAGGGGGAACGAAGCGATCAGGGAAGGGAAATGCAGGGCTAGTCTCGGAGCTGGGTAGAACGAGCTGGAGCAGAACCAGGGGCCCATCCAGCCCAGGGGCCCGTCAACAGCTGCTTCTGAGGAATGGCCCAGAACCCCTGCCCCGTGGGACGTTCCCTCCTGACCCCCATGACGAGCAGCCCTCCGAGGCCCCCTGGCTCCTCTGGGCCCCCTCTCCATTCTCTCTCTCTGGCTGGGCCCCGCCTTTTCGGTAACCCTGCCGAGCACAGGAATCTCTAGTGGTGGGGAGTTCCCCAGGCCGCCGGCAGTTGGGAAGGAAAGGCCTGACTCAGGCAGCTCTTTTGACTGT
Source organism: Platysternon megacephalum (assembly GCA_003942145.1). Lineage (NCBI taxonomy): Eukaryota > Metazoa > Chordata > Testudines > Platysternidae > Platysternon > Platysternon megacephalum. Next base: position 103,783 of record QXTE01000329.1, on the reverse strand, counting down.
GCCCCCTTGTCCCCTCACCCTCTGCCCGTGGGTTATCCTGTGCCCTTCGCTCATGGAGAGGTGGAGCTGGGGAGGGGGGGTCTGCAGTGCCCTGGATGGGGGTCCCAGCCAGTCCCCCCCAGGCAGGCGGTCGGTTCATCTCTTCTCTTCTCCCTTTCTCTCTCCTTTGCTTCTCCACCCATCTGCCGACGCTCTAGGGTGTCGACTTGGACAAGTGGGTATGTGCCGATTTCACTGCAGTGACCCCCCCCCTTCCTAAACACCCCCCACCCGTCTCCCACGTGCATCCGCTGGGGTTCCCACCTGCTCCCCCCGGCAGCCGCTCTGGAGAACAGAGCGCCCCCTTGGGAGCTAGGGCGGCCAAACGGGACCCCCGCTGTCTCGGCTAGAGCCCCCCAAGGGCCGTTCCCATGGGGGCAGGGCAGACACTGTCTCCTGAAGCTCCCACAAGCCCCCTTGATTTGCGTCCCGGAGGACGATGCTGATCGTGCCCCTTTGCCCGTCCGCCAGAGGGTCCCCGAGTGCTTTGCCAATCGGATGCTGCCCCGCGGCCTCTGCGCCAGGCGAGTGTTTGCCTGAGTCCGCACACTGAGTACGTGACAAAGCTAGAAAGGGGACCCAGGAGTCCTGACTCTCAATGCTCCTGCTCTAACCCCTATCTCCCAGTGCCAGGCAAGGGGTCCCTGTATAACCAGCCCCTGTGCCCCACCCCAGAGCTGGGTGCATCTCAGCAGTGGGCGGGGGGTCCCTGTATAACCAGCCCCTGTGCCCCACCCCAGAGGTGGCTGCATCTCAGTGCCGGGTGAGAGGTGCCTGTATAAACAGGTCCCACATCCAGCCACAGAGGCAGTTGCATCTCAGGGCCGGGCGAAGGGTCCCTGTATAAACAGCCCCCATGCCCTGCCCTATAAGTGGCTGCATCTCAGCACCAGGCGAGGGATCCCTGTATAAACAGCCCCCATTCCCCACCCCAGAGGCAGCTGCATCTCAGCACTGGGTGAAGGGTCCCTGTATAAACGGCCCCCACGCCCCACCCCAGAGGCAGCTGCATCCCAGCGCCAGGCGAGGGTCCCTCACATACCATGCAGCGCAGTGGCCGGGTTTGGGCCGTGCTTCGGGATTCCTGGGTGGAGTTGGGTGGCGGGAACAAAGGAGCCTCCACAATTCCCCTTTGACCCCGATTCAGACAAGGTGGAAACCCCAACGCCTCACCTGAGTAACCCTTTCCTTCCTGGTAGCCCTCCCCCCGACACCCCCTCCATCCTTCACTCCATCTCCCCATGACCCTGCCTCCCTCACTAGCCCCTCCCATTCCCAGTTGCGGTGCTGTTTTGATCCCATCCTCCACCATCCCTCCCTTCACCGCATGGTCCCTAAATGCCAACCGGCCGAGCCCCCCGGCGTGGGGCACTGTGCAGCGCTGGGGGGTGGGCTGAGGCAGCACATCTTGTCTGCCCCATGGCCTCGCTTGGCATGCTGGGAGTGGAGGTTTCTGACGCAGGGTCTCTCTGAGCCTCTGTACCCCACTAGCCATGGGTTGAGACGGCGCACGGCAGAGGGGGGAGGAACGCTCCTATAACAGAGCGGTACCATGCCCATATACAACAATATGGCCCTTGCGACCAGCAGCTTCTTATAGTGCCTGTGAAATAAGGAGCGTGCCAGGCCCACGTAATGCTGATCATATTACTTCAATACGGCCCAGGCAATATTGACTGTATGAAATGGCTCGTGTAACACTGACCATATACAGCAATATGGCCCGGGCAATATTGACTATATGAGATGGCTCGCGTAACACTGACCATATACAGCAATACGGCCCGGGCAATATTGACTGTATGAGATGGCCCATGTAACACTGACCATATATAGCAGGGGTTGGCAACCTTTCAGAAGTGGTGTGCCGAGTCTTCATTTATTCACTCTAATTTAAGGTTTCGCGTGCCAGTCATACATTTTAACATTTCTAGAAGGTCTCTTTCTATAAGTCTGTAATATATAACTAAACTATTGTTGTATGGAAAGTAAATAAGGTTTTTAAAATGTTTAAGAAGCTTCATTTAAAATTAAATTAAAATGCAGAGCCCCCCAGACCGGTGGGCAGGACCCGGGCAGTGTGAGTGCCACTGAAAATCAGCTTGCGTGCCGCCTTCGGCACATGTGCCATAGGTTGCCTACCCCGATATACAGCAATACGGCCCAGGCAATAACGTGGGCATAACGTGCACAGTCCTCATATATGGTAATATTCCTGTTTAATAATCATATAATAGGCCGTGTTATATGATTATACATGGTAATAGGGCCCCTGTAGTGACCATGTGACATGGCCCATGTTATCATGATCATACGTGGTGGGATGGCCCTATAACTGGCCCTTGCAATAATCACCATATATACACTAGTAATAAGGCCTGTACAATAATGACCATGTATAGTCGAGTAATATGGCCCATGCAATAGGGACCACATATGCTCTAACAACGTGGCCTGCCCAGTACTGACCGTGTATATTCTAGTCATATGATCCGTAAAATAATGACCGTATGTACTCTAGTAATCCGGCCTACGGACTGTAGAACTGGAGCTGCTGTTATTCATGGTGCCAATAGATACTGTTCGGTTGGCAGGTGCCCTGTAATAACAGTAACCGCATGCGGCCCAGGTGGGCCAGTGGGCGTAGGGGGGTGTCACCTGGTATCCAGCATTTCCCATGCCAGACTAGATCCGTACCTGGACTCCAGCCTGCAGGGCGCGGCAGTGTGGGGGTTGGGGAGGGGTGGGTGGGAAGGGGCGGCACTGGCTCTCATGGGGGGTGGGGGAGCTGACTTAGGATGGATGCCCCCCCCCATTCCCGGAGCGGGGTGGGGGGTTCCCAGCTGCCGGGCTGTGCCCCCATGGGGTGAGTCCCAGCCTTTGTTGCAGTCCATGGGACCAGTAGGGCCAGGTTCCTGCCCTGGTGTCCTGGGCTGGCGGGAGGGTCCCCACGGCCAGCCTTCGCGGTGCCTAAGGGGGTGCAGCAGGTGAGGGGGGGAGCGGGGAATTGGGAGGGGGGCCAGGGCTGCCGGCCACACTCCTCGGTGCCTGGGGAGAGAGACGAGGGCTCGAGGCCACGTCAGGTCGGCCGGGCAGCGCACTGTCCTGGCCCGTTAAACCAGGGCTGGATTCTCGGGGCTCAAGGGTGGGTGGGGGCGTCGCTCATGGGCTGTGGCACCCGGGAGCCCTGAGTCGCTGGTCTGAATCCAGCTCAGGTCAGCGGTAAGTTGGTCCCCAGGGAGATGAGTTGAGCAGGTCTCAATGCTGTCATTAGCCCCTCCGGCAGCTCCCCGGGTCGTTGGTCTCACCCGTCGTTTGGCGGGCGCTGAGTTCCCTCGCTGACGGCCACCTCCTCTCGTCTGCTTCATCCCAGTCTTCACAGGGCGGCGGGCACAGGACCCTGCTCTACGGCCATGCCATCCTGCTCCGCCATTCTCACAGCGCCATGGTGAGTGAGGGGGGGTGGGGGGCGGGGTGGGGGCAGAGCGGGAGCAGTGCAAAGCAGGGCGGGACGCCGGGGTGATGGGCACAGGGGCTGGGGTGCAGTGCAGGGCGGGTACGCGTGCTGGGCGGGACGCCGGGGTGATGGGCCCAGGGGCTGGGGTGCAGTGCAGGGCGGGTACGCGTGCTGGGCGGGACGCCGGGGTGATGGGCACAGGGGCTGGGGTGCAGTGCAGGGCGGGTACGCGTGCTGGGCGGGACGCCGGGGTGATGGGCACAGGGGCTGGGGTGCAGTGCAGGGCGGGTACGCGTGCTGGGCGGGACGCCGGGGTGATGGGCCCAGGGGCTGGGGTGCAGTGCAGGGCGGGTACGCGTGCTGGGCGGGACGCCGGGGTGATGGGCACAGGGGCTGGGGTGCAGTGCAGGGCGGGTACGCGTGCTGGGCGGGACGCCGGGGTGATGGGCACAGGGGCTGGGGTGCAGTGCAGGGCGGGTACGCGTGCTGGGCGGGACGCCGGGGTGATGGGCCCAGGGGCTGGGGTGCAGTGCAGGGCGGGTACGCGTGCTGGGCGGGACGCCGGGGTGATGGGCACAGGGGCTGGGGTGCAGTGCAGGGCGGGTACGCGTGCTGGGCGGGACGCCGGGGTGATGGGCACAGGGGCTGGGGTGCAGTGCAGGGCGGGTACGCGTGCTGGGCGGGACGCCGGGGTGATGGGCCCAGCGGCTGGGGTCACTCTTTTCCCCGGGCCAGCACGGCAGGCCCCGCTCCTTCCTGCAGCTCCCCCGGGCGCCCAAGGCGCTGGGCACTCGCCCGGCGTAGGGGATGGTGCCGTTGTGCTGTTTTCCGGTGCTGCTCCGGCCTTTCGCTGCCACATTTTCCTCCACTGGCTTCTTTCTGTGCCCAAACGCTCTGTTGGCACTGCCCCGAATGCCCTTCTGCCCGTGCCCCTGCCAGGGCCCTGCAACCTTTCGCCCTCCAGGGTCCTGCCAACAGCTGGGGCTGTTTTGCTTCACAGGCTTCCAGGCCGGGCGGCTCTNGGGCACATTCCGGGGAATGCCAAAGGGGTGACGGGGCGCAGCACGTATCTGCCAGGAGCGAATGCCAGATATGAGCCGTCCCAGGGCAGCTCTCCGGCCCTGTTCCGCAGCCCCACGTCTCTCCGCAACGCGTCCGGCTGAGCCTGGACCCCTGTCGAGAGCCCCTTCCACGCACGGACTCCCGAGCCCCGGGCTCTCTCGGCTCCGTACGGCCCCTGGGAGGAGCCCCCTTAGTGACACGCCCTTCTCGGGGTTCATTCTCTCTGGGACCGCACCTCTGAGTCCCCAGCCGGCCTCTCTTTCCCGTGGGCCCCCTCAGGGAGTCCCCTCGTTCTGGGCCCCCTGGACCCCCACCCCCAGAGGGAGCAACACCCCCCCCCCCCATCTCCAGACTGCACTGACTCTCCGCCAGGTTTATTGAATGTCTGGACACAGCCCGGGCAGTTCTCATGGCCCTCGGGCCTGGCCAGTCTCAGCCCCGACCAGCTGGGTTTGGCCCAGCTTAGGTGGGCTCCGGCTGCTCCTTGTCCCCAGTCCAGCTGACCCCCTTATGTCCCCTCCCCCAACACCTCCTCCTCCATCCTTTGTCTTAGGTCCCAGGTAAAGCAGGTAGACAGGCCACGGTGCCTTTGTTCCCCTGCTGGCTGGACCCGGCTGGGCTGGGCAGGTCACGGGGTCCTCTCCCCTCAGCCTGTTTTCAGCCCACTGCCCAGAACCGGCTGGCTCCCAATCTGGGCGGGAGGGGGGTGGGGTGCTCCCGGGCACTAGTTGCTGGGTACCCAATTTCCAGGCTGTTGTCAGGGTCCCTCTGCCAGGTGAGGTCACACCTGGTCCTGCGCAACAACAACCCCCCTCCCAGCCCCTCGTTACACACGCAGCACACAGGGAAACTGAGGCGCGCACAGTGTTCGTGAAAACAAACGCCCCGCTCCGTCACACCCTCCGAAAGATGGGGATGGAACCCAGGAGTCCTGGCTCTCACTCCAACGTCCTCACCGCCAGGCGGTGCCAGCTCCACCCCCTGCTAACCCTGCTGCCTCCTGCCCTGACAGTACCTGAGCTGCCTGACCACGTCCCGCTCCCTGACGGACAAACTGGCCTTCGACGTGGGGCTGCAGGACGATGCCTCAGGTAGGGGAGGCACGACCTGACCTGACCGGCAATGCAGAGGTTGTTGTTTAGGTGTATTACGGTAGCACCTGGGAGCCCCAGCCATGGACCAGAACCCATTGCAATGCTGGACATTTTCATTGCTCTTAATTAAATGTATTATGGTAGTACCTGTAAGCCACACCCATGGACTGGGATTCGATTGTGCATGGTGCTGCACAGCCACTGCTGTTGGGGAAACTGAGGCACATACAGGGGCAGTGACTTGTCCAAGCTCACCCAGCAAGCCAGGGGGAATAGAACCCAGGAGTCCTGGCTCCCAGTCCCCCTGCTGTAACCCCTAGGCCCCACCCCCCACAGCAGGGGATAGAACCTGGGAGTCCTGGCTCCCAGTCCTCCCCCTGCTCTAACCACTAGACTCCACTCCCGGCCCAGAGCTGGGCATAGAACCCAGGAGTCCTGGCTCCCAGTCCCCCCCGCTCTAACCACTAGACTCCACTCCCGGCCCAGAGCTGGGGGTAGAACTCAGGAGTCCTGGCTCCCAGCACTAGGCCTGTCACAGACTCACAGGTCGTGCCCACTCTTGGCCCTGTGTGGTCCGTGGGGGGGGGGGGGGGGCCC
>QXTE01000329.1:72605-91191 GCA_003942145.1 Platysternon megacephalum | reverse complement strand
CTGGGGCTGCCCAGAGGGAGGGGGGGTGGCCGGGTTGGGGGGGGTCTCTGGGGCTGCCCAGAGGGAGGGGGGGTGGCCGGGTTGGGGGGGTCTCTGGGGCTGCCCAGAGGGAGGGGGGGCGGCCAGGTTGGGGGGGTTCCTGTTCCCCGCTCACCCCACGGCTCTGCCCGCCCCCCAGGCCATCCTGCACCAGGAGGGGCACATGGACGACGCCCTGTCCCTGACCCGCTGCCAGCACGAGGAGTCGCAGGCCGCCCGCATCATCTACAACACCAGCGGCCTCTACAGCCACTTCGTCCGGTGGGCCGGGGGCAGGGGGCCGAACCTGGGGGCACTGGGGGGGCTGGGGGCACTGGGGGGGCTGGGGGTTGAACCCTGGGGGCATTGGGGGGAAGGGGCCAAACCTGGGGACACCAGGGGGGCCCGGGGGGCGGGGGTTGAACCCTGGGGTACTGGGGGGCTGGACCCTGGGGGAAGGTCATGGGGAGGGGGCTGTGTCCCATGGGGGGCCTGGGAAATGGGGGGATGAACCCTGGGGGGCATTGGAGATCGGGGGGTGCAGAACCTAGGGAGAGGTTGGAGATGGGGGGCTTGACCTGGCTGGGGGGGGGCTGATCTCTCCAGTGACCATGTCCCCCCCTAGTTGGTTGGGTGGATGCTCTGGTCCCCCCCCACTTTGCCCCCCCCCCAGCATGCTGAGCAGCCTGGCTGGTGCCCCTTGCTGGCTCTGGGGGCCAGTCCCCAGGGGGCGGGTGATGGGTCTGGGTGTCTGCAGGGGGGTGCAGGAGCAGGTCGCGCTCTGGGGACCCCTGAGCTGGGGAGGGGGTGGGCACGGTCTCTCCCCTGCCTCTGAGCAGGCCCCATTCCTAGGCACCTCCTCGCCACTGCCCCTAGTGCCCTCCCCTGCTCCCACAACTCCCCCTTACCCCCCTCGTTGACTCCTCTCCTTCCCCAGCAAAGCCCCTGGGCCCCCTCAGCTCCCCTTCTCTCTGCCTCCCATCCTGGCTTCCTCCCACTGCTACTGCTCTGCTGCCCTCCCCTGCTGGGCCCCCTCCCGATTGTTCTCCTGCCTCCCTCAGCTACCCCAAATCCGCCCTCCTCCCTCCTGGGAGACTCTGGCCCTTTGCCTGCTGGTGGCAGAAGTGGGATCCACCCCGAGCAGGGTTGGGCAGCGGGGCTAGGTTGATCCCCTCCCTCTGCGGTGCTGGCAGGGGCCTGGACAGCCTGAGCGGGAAGGGCAAGGCGGGCGCCGGGACCGCGCTGCCCATCGACGGGATGATCCTGAGCCTGCGGGACCTGATCATCTACTTCCAGCACCCGGAGGAGGAGCTGCGGCACGAGGAGAAGCAGGGCCGGCTGCGCTCGCTCAAGAGCCGCCAGAACCTCTTCCAGGAGGAGGTCGGTGGGAAGGGGGGGCGGGCACGGGGCCAGCGCAAAGGGAGGGGTCAGCGTGGGGTGGGACATGTCATCACATGCTGCAGACGCTCTCCCCTGGCAGTCTAGGGCTATGGGGGGCTGTGCTATGGGGAGCTGGCGTGGGGCTCAGTAGGGGGCGCTCTCCCCTCGCAGTCAGTGCCAGCTTCAATGCGGTGCTAGGGGGCGCTGTGCAGCAGGAAGCAATGTTCCGCCATGGGCGAGGGATCCCTGTATAAACAGCCGCCCCGCCCCACCCCAGAGGTGGCTGCATCTCAGTGGCAGGGTAACGCTTTGGGATGGGCAGGAAGGGACAGGAGCTGGCTGTGGGGGGTCTCTGCTGGTGGGGGGAGGTCAGGCTGGTGCCCTGGGGTGTGACGGCTGCGCTCGGCTCCCCACAGGGCATGATCACGCTGGTGCTGGACTGCATCGACCGCCTCAACCTGTACAGCACGGCCGCCCACTTCGCCGAGTTCGCGGGCGAGGAGGCGGCCGAGTCCTGGAAGGAGATCGTCAACCTGCTGTACGAGCTGCTGGGTGCGTGGGGTCCCGGGACAGGAGCGGGGGGCAGATCTAGGGAAGAGCCTCGCCCCCTCCCCACCATTTCGGGGCCGGGGCCGCGGAGCCGGGGGCTGCGATGGGGCTTGTCCTGCAGAGAGTGGCTGGCCCAGGCGGGGCAGAAACCAGCCCCAGCTGCTGAGCCATGGGCCCGCCCGCTGGACGGAGGAGTGGGAGGGAGGGTCCTGCTCTGGGGTGGCGGGGGGGGTGGCGGCACCCCCCGGCTGACGGCCTGTCTCTCGCCCCGCAGCCTCGCTGATCCGGGGCAACCGCTCCAACTGCGCCCTCTTCTCCAACAACCTGGACTGGCTGGTCAGCAAGCTGGACCGGCTGGAGGCCTCCTCTGGTGAGACTGGGCAGGAGGGGTGAGGGGCGCTGGGCGGGGTGACGAGGCGAGTGGCTGGGACCTCCCCGGGCCTGGCCAAGGCGTGGGCGGAGGCCCGCAGACGCACGCGCGCGCGCTCCCCGCAGATCCGTGCCGTGCGCATGTGGACACGCCCAGCGGTACGTGTACATACATGAGCAGATACATGAATCCACACGTGTGCTCATGGCAGCTGCGGAGCCAGGTGCCCGTTCGCCCGTGCAGTGCACACGGCCCACCCCAGCTGTGTGTGTTACACGTTGTCACGGACTCACAGGTCAGGCCCACTCTTGGCCCCATCCCTTCCCTGGGGGGAACCCCCTTCAGTGAGAAGCCCTTCTCGGGGGTCCCCTCTCTCTCGGGGGTTAAGCCCCCCCCACCTCCTGGAGCCGCACCTCTCCGAGCCTTAGCACGTCTGTCTCTGCTGTGGGCCCCCTCAGGGAGTCCCCTCGCTCTGGACCCCTGGGGCCTCTGCCCCCCCGAAGGGGATAGTGCCCCCCTGATCTCTAGACCGGAGCGACTCTCAGCCAGCGTAACACAGGAGGTTTATTGAGCGTTGAACACAGCACAGGAAACTCTCCGGCCTCAGGCCTGGCCTCCCTCAGCCCAGCACCTCCCAGTCTCCCCTGCGTCCAGGTGGGCTCTGCCTGCTCCCCCTCTCCAGCCCAGAGCCCCCCTGCTTCCCAGCTGGGCATCTGAGATCACCAGCCCCAGGCCCCGCCTCTGTCCATTGTCTTCTCTCTAGGTAAACAGGGTCACTGGGCCTCCTCTCCTCTCTTCTGTCCTCTGGCCCCTCTGGCTGGAACCGGTTGGTCAGGTCACGGGGTCCTCTCGTCACAGCCCATTGTCCTCCCACTGGCCAGAACTGGCTGCGACTCCTGAGCTGGGACTGCGGGTCGCCAGGTCACCAGTCGCTGGGGTGTCCGTCCTCCAGGCCATTGGCCTGGGTCCCAAGTTCCCTCTCCGGTCCTGTGTAACCACAAACTCCCTCTCCCCTCCCTCGTTAAACCAGTAACACCCAGGGAAACAGTCCCACCCCCTCTGCATGCAACCCACTGGAAAACAAGGAAAAAACAAGAAAATCCCCCACCTCATCACACGCTTGCACGGTCACGCGCGCACACTCACTCACGGCCCGGTGTCCCCCGGCAGGGATCCTGGAGGTGCTGTACTGCGTCCTCATCGAGAGCCCCGAGGTGCTGAACATCATCCAGGAGAACCACATCAAATCCATCATCTCCCTGCTGGACAAGCACGGCCGCAACCACAAGGTGAGGGAGTCGCCCGCAGCCCCGGGGCCGAATCCTTGGCTCTCCCATCCCTGCCTTGGGGGCAGGGACAGGCGGAGGATGGGTGGTAAGGCCCCATTGTGGTTCCACACTGGGGGCCCTGTCTGCTCCCTGCTGTCAGTTAGAGCAACCCCCGGGCTGCTGTAACTCACGCTGCCCCCCCATGGGCCCTGGGGGGCAGGGACTAGCCACAGCGCAGTGCGCTCTGACTACACCCCGATCCGCCCCCTATGGGCCCTGGGGGGCAGGGACTAGCCGCAGCGCAGTGCGCTCTGACCACACCCCGATCCGTCCCCCTCTGTTCTGAAATGACACTCGATCCCTTCCCTGGGGCATCCAGCAGCTGGCTGGCAGGGCCGGGCTGGGGTCCCGTATCCCAGGGGAAACCCCAGCGCTGTCTCCTCTCCCTGTCCCGGTAGGTCCTCGACGTGCTCTGCTCTCTGTGCGTCTGCAACGGGGTGGCCGTGCGCTCCAACCAGAACCTCATCACCGAGAATCTGCTCCCCCGCCGCGACCTGCTCCTGCAGACCAGCCTCATTAACTACGTCACCAGGTGAGGGCGGGGCTGACTCACTTCCTGCCTTGTACAGCTGTTAAACCGCCCTCGTGCCCCACCCCAGCGGTGGCTGCATCCCAGCGCCGGGCGAGGGGTCCCTGTACAAACAGCCCCTGTGCTCCGCCCCAGAGGTGGCCGCATCTCAGCGCTGGGCGAGGGGTCCCTGTACAAACAGCCCCTGTGCTCCGCCCCAGAGGTGGCTGCATCCCAGCACCGGGCGAGGGGTCCCTGTACAAACAGCCCCTGTGCTCCGCCCCAGAGGTGGCTGCAACCCAGCGCCGGGCGAGGGATAGTACCTTGTAGTTTGCAAGGTGCGTAACGTGCGCTGGGGGAGTGGGGGGTTCCTTCCTGCCCCCCCAGCCCCTCCCTCCCCAGTGCTGATCCCCCCTTCTCTCTGCCCTGCAGCATGCGCCCCAACATCTTCCTGGGCACGCACGAGGGCTCGACGCAGTACAAGAAGTGGTACTACGAGCTGATTGTGGATTACGTGGAGCCCTTCGTCACGGCGCAGGCCACCCACCTGCGCGTGGGCTGGGCCATGACGGAGGGCTACAGCCCCTACCCCGGGGGCGGGGAGGGCTGGGGCGGCAACGGCGTGGGGGACGACCTGTACTCCTTTGGCTTCGACGGCCTGCACCTCTGGTCAGGTACGAGCCCCGGCTCTGCCCAGGGCCTACCCGCTTGGCCGCTCTGGCGGGCGTGCAACGGAGCAGGCATGGGGGTGCTGCAGAGGGAGCGCCCAGGCCCCCTCTTGCACACTCACGTGCTCTCTTTGGCATGTGATTTTGCACGCCCTCCTGCACCCACCTATGCACGCTCTTGCATGCGCTGTCTTGTGCATGCTCTTTTCACACTCAGGTCCTTGCACACTCTTTGCACACGAACGCACCCTTATGCATGCACATTATCTTGTGTGCACTGCCTTGCACACTTGCTGCATGCTCACTCGTGCATGCTCTTATGCGCACCCTATTTCTCTTTTGCACACTTATGTGTACATCAACATTCACTTGCTTGTTCTTGCACACATGTTCAGTGCACACTCACTCATCCACTCTTGTACACACATTCTGTTGTGTGTTCTCTTTTGCACACTTGCTCACACACATTCTCTCGTGTGTGCTGACACAGTCTTGCACACCTGTACAGAGTCATTCACACTTATGCCCACACTATTTCTCTCGCACATTCTTTCGCACTCTGATGTGCACACTGACGCTCTTGCACGGCCTCTTGCACATTCGTGACTCAGGTCCTCACCGAAACGGACACTTTCTTGTGCATTCTCTCTGGCACACTTGCACACTTCTGCCTACTCTTTGCACCCTGTGGGAAACTGCACCGTCTGTTGCTTGACCTCGCTTTGGCTCGGTAGGAAATAGATTCAGGGGCCGAAATCGCCAGTGTCAGTCCGGGGGATTGCGAAAAGTCAGTGAGGAGGTAGCGGAGGAACAGAGGCTCGGTAGGATCCCAGTCGTGGGGAAGCCGTGCCGTGCAGCGTCGTTACGTTCACCTTGCGCAGAAGGTTTGCCCCCCCCGGATGACACCCCTAAAGCCACCTGTTTATACCAAACCTGTGGACGAGTCCAGGGGCTGCAACTACATTTCCCCAGCCAGCTTCCCGGCTCGGCTCTCTGGTGTCCCGGCGCACCCCTTCTCTCCGTCGCTGGTTCCAACGGGCGCAAAGGCAGCTCCTCACCTTGGGCCAGGCCCGAGCAGTCCGACGTCTTGTCTTTCTCCTTTGGGACATGCCAGGGCGAACGGGCGAACACCCGCGTGCCCCGCTGGGCTCAGCCCAGGCGTGCCGGGATCCCTAGCGTCGGAGACGAGCGTAGGCCAGGTTCGGCTCTGGGGCGGCTGCTTGTGCCGAATGCAGACGTGTGGCCGCGGGGCACGGAGGTTACTAGCCAGCATGCCTCGGAAAGCACCGGCCGCCCCCTCCTTGCACCCGCGTTTCTCTCCCCCTCGGCCTTTCGCCGTGTCTTTTTGCACCCGCGCTCCGCCCCGCCCCTTGCGCCCGCCCTCGCCCGCCGCTCAGCCCGGCCGCTCACCGGCCTCCCGTCTCCGCCCGCGCAGGTCGCGTGGCCCGTGCCGTGGCCTCGCCCGGCCAGCACACGCTGGCGCCCGACGACGTGGTGAGCTGCTGCCTGGACCTGAGCGTGCCCAGCATGTCCTTCCGCATCAACGGCTTCCCCGTGCAGGGCATGTTCGAGAACTTCAACGTGGACGGGCTCTTCTTCCCCGTGGTCAGCTTCTCCGCCGGCATCAAGTGAGCCGGGACCCCGGGCCGGGGGGGGCAGAGAGCAGGGGTGAGAAGGGGGATTGGAGGTGGGGAGGAGGAATAGGGGGAGGGGAGGGGGGAGGAAGGCGAGGACGAAGAGGGGGCTGACCAGGGTGGGGAAGGAGCTGGCGGGAGGGATCTGATGGGGTTGGGGGAGGGGTGGAGGAATAGGGGGCTGCCGGGGAGGAGAGGGCGGTTGTGGGGGACGGGGTGGGAGAATTGGTGGGGGGAGGAGCAGGTGTGGGGGCCAGCAGGGAGGGGGGCTGCGGGGGAGGAGAAGGCAGTTGGGGGTCCAGCCTTCACCATCCCCCCACAGGGTCCGCTTCCTCCTGGGGGGCCGCCATGGCGACTTCAAGTTCCTGCCCCCCCCGGGCTACGCGCCCGGCTTCGAGGCCCTGCTGCCCCGCGAGCGGATGCGGGTGGAGCCCATCAAGGAGTACAGGCAGGACGCGGGCAGCGTCCGCAGCCTGCTGGGGCCCACCCAGGCCCTGTCCCACACGGCCTTCACCCCCTGCCCCGTCGACACCCAGCAGGTAGCGCCCCCGGAGCCCCGGCCTGGCCTGGCCTGGGGGGGTTGGGGGAGGGGCCCTGCCTGGCCTGGGGGAGGTTCGGGGGAGGGGCCCTGCCTGGCTCCGGGGGAGTTTGGGGGAGGGGCCCTGCCTGGCTCTGAGGGGAGGGGCCCTGCCTGGCTCAGGGGAGGTTCGGGGGAGGGGCCCCACTTGGCTCCGGGGGTTCGGGGGAGGGTCCCTGCCTGGCTTTGGGGGGACTTGCGGGAAGAGACCCCCCCACCTGGTCTGGGGGCGGGGGTTGGGAGGAGGGACCCCACCTGTTCTGCAGGAGGCTGTGGGGGGGGGCTCTCAACCTGCCCCAACATGCGGGGGGGGGGGATGGGTCCAGCCTGGCCTCAGGGCTGTGGGGAGCCCCCCAGTGCACATTGCCCCCAGGCGCTGACCCCCCCTTGCCAGGAGTCCCTGTGGGGAGGCCGGGACCCGCTCGGGGGTGTCGCCCAAGGCAGGGCTGGCCAGGCTGGGGGCCCGTCTAACCCCTGTCCCCACAGATCGTCCTCCCCCCACACCTGGAGAGGATCCGGGAGAAGCTGGCGGAGAATATCCACGAGCTGTGGGCGCTGACCCGGATCGAGCAGGGCTGGACCTACGGGCCCGTGAGTGCCCCCCCATAGCTCCCTACAGGGCCCTGGGTGACCCTGTACCCCCTACAGGCCCCTGCCTACACCCCCCTGCCTACACCCCATCCATCCCTACTGCTTCCCACCGGGGAGCGCCTCTGCTCCTGCTCCGACCTCCCCCCCCCCGCCCCCGGGACTGGCAGCTGCCCCCGGGAGGGGGGGTGTCGCTGAGGGGTGGGTACCTGGTCTCCTGGCAGCAAGCCCAGCCCCTGCCCCCCAGAACCCCCCAGCCTGGTCTCTGCCCCCCAGAACCATGTAGCTCAACCCCTGCCCCATAGAACAACCCAGCCTGGCCCAGACTCTGCCCCCCATGCATCCCCCTGCCTGGCCTGTGCCCCCGTACGCCCAGAACTGTCCAGCCTGGCCCAGCCTATGCCCCCCAGAACCACCAGCCCAGCCTGTGCCCCCAAAATTCCCAGCCTGTATCCCCAGAATCGCCCAGCCTGGTCCAGTCCCTGCCCCCCAGAACTCCCCAGCCCAGTCTCTGCCCCTCAGAACCGCGTAGCCCAACCCCTGCTCCCCAGCTCAGCCCCTTTCCCAGAACCCACTGCTGGTGCTGGCTGAGTGGGGGTTGGGAGGGACTCGGGTCGGGGTGTCAGTGGGTCGCTGACCCCTCGTCCCCCCATCAGATCCGGGACGACAACAAGCGGCTGCACCCCTGCCTGCTGGATTTCCACAGCCTGCCCGAGCCGGAGAGGAACTACAACCTGCAGATGTCGGGGGAGACCCTGAAGTGAGCGGGGAGATGGGGGGTAACGTCTGCGGGGACTCGGAAACATGGGGGAGGATGGGCTGCCACGGGGCCCGAGGAGGGGCTGAGACCCCTCTCCACGCTAGGGGGTGGGTGAGGGAGGTCCAGCTGGGATGGGGGGAGGATTGGGATGGGGGAGAGGGGGTGGCGGCTGAGCAGGGGGACGGGATGGGGGGGCTTATCTCTTGGGGGGAGGAGTGGAGGGAGGGGGGACTTGTGCATTGAGGGTGGGGGGGTCTCATCTCTTGCGGGGGTGGCAGCGGAGGGAAGGGGTGCGGGACACGTCTCTTGGGGGTGGGGGGATGCGGTGGGGGTTCATCTCAGGGGTGGGGGACTCGTCTCCTGGGGGCGGCGGCAGGGCCGGAGGCTCTGTCAGGGAGCTGACACCCCCCCCCCATCGCTGTCCCCCCCACAGGACGCTGCTGGCGCTGGGCTGTCACGTGGGCATGGCCGACGAGAAGGCCGAGGAGAACCTCAAGAAGACCAAGCTGCCCAAAACGTGGGTGTTCTGGGGGGGAGGGGGAGCCCCGGGGGGGAGGGAGAGCCTGGGGGGACGTGACCCCCATGGACCGGCCCCAGGACGTCGCCCCCGGGCCGTGCTTGGCCTGGGCTTGTTGAACCTTTGACCCCAAGGTGACCAAATAAATCGGGGGGGGGGGGGGCAGGCTGGAGATCTGGGGCACGGGTGTCACGGAGCCGCAGGTCCGGTGCTCTCGGGCGGGGACCCCGTCAGTGTGCCAGACCCCCCCCAGGGTCACGCGCTGTCACTGGGGCGAGCCACGTGGTCTCCCCGCCTCCTGGGACCGGCCCTCGGGGCCACCAGCCCCCCCTGCTTCACGCCGGGAGCTCCCCGCAACCAGGCCGTCAGATTCGTGCCCCCCTCCCGCCCCGTTCCCGGCTCCAGAGCGACTCGCAGCCATCTGGGTCAGTCCGAGCCCCCTGAGTCCCAGTCCAGGCGCCTCTCCCCTGCCTCCAGCCGCCCCCACTTAACACTCCCCCCCCAACCCCCCTCAGGCCTTCGTCCCCCCTGGCTCCGTAAGGCAGGTGGGGCCGTCCAGGTGCTCTAGGTGCCAAATGTCTGGGCAATTGGAGTGGCCAGTGTCTTCTGGGACTCTCCACGGGCCCCAGGCATCGGTCTCTGCCCACTGCCTCCTTAACCAGGCACCACATAGGGGAAACTGAGGCACGCACAATGGAAAAATCCCCGCTCCGTCACTGGGGGGTGGGGATACCAGGCTCGATCAGCTGGGGAGGGGGCGATACTGGGCGAGATGGAGATGGAGGTTGCTTGGCAGGTCCTAGCGCAAAGCCCCTCCCCCGGCAGGTACATGATGTCCAATGGCTACAAGCCGGCCCCCCTGGACCTGGCCCATGTCAAGCTGACCCCGGCCCAGAACACGCTGGTGGACAAGCTGGCCGAGAACGGCCACAACGTGTGGGCCCGGGACCGTGTCAGCCAGGGCTGGTCCTACAGCATCGTGCAGGTAGGGGGCTGCTGGGGGGCCAGGCTGGGGAGGTTCTTGGGGTGGGCTGGGGGATCGTTACCGTGCCAGGGCGAGCGGGCGTTGGGCTGTCTTCTGTTTCATGAAGGAGCCAGGCATTGCATCCAGTGGTTAGACCGGGTGGGGTGGGGGGCTGGGAGCCAGGACACCTGGGTTCTATCCCAGCTCCGGGAGGGGAGTGGGGGCTGGTGGGTAGAGCAGGGGGGCGGGGAGCCAGGACTCCTGGGTTCTACCCCAGCTCCAGGAAGGGAGTGGGGGCTAGTGGTTAGAGCAGGGGGCTGGGAGCCAGGACTCCTGGGTTCTATCCCTGGCTCTGGGAGGAGAGTGGGGTTCAGTGGTTAGAGCAGGGGGGGCTGGGAGCCAGGACTCCTGGGTTCTATCCCAGCTCCAGGAAGGGAGTGGGGGCTGGTGGTTAGAGCAGGGGACTGGGAGCCAGGACTCCTGGGTTCTCTCCCTGGCTCTGGGAGGGGAGTGGGGCCTGGTGGGTTAGAGCAGGGGGGGCTGGGAGCCAGGACTCCTGGGTTCTCTCCCTGGCTCTGGGAGGGGAGGGGGGCCTGGCGGGTTAGAGCAGGGGGGCTGGGAGCCAGGACTCCTGGGTTCTATACCAGCTCTGGGGGGGGAGGGGGGGCTAGTGGTTAGAGCAGGGGGCTGGGAGCCAGGACTCCTGGGTTCTCCCCCTGCCTCATTCCCCATCAGTGACCCAGGGCCGTGGTCCACAAGTGGCTGTGTGGGGGCGGGGTGGGAGCGAGATGAGTTCGGTGCTTTGAGATCCGCAGAGGGACGGGCAGCAGCCGGCGCAGCCCCTCCCAGCCGGGCCCGGGCAATCGGCTGGGTTTGGACTGGCTCGAGAGCAGCTCCTCTTGGTTTCCCCCCGTCCCGTGTGTGTCCGTGGCGTGTGCGTGTCACCAGGACATCAAGAACAAGCGGAACCCGCGCCTGGTGCCCTACAACCTGCTGGACGAACGGACCAAGAAGACGAATCGCAACAGCCTGTGTGAGGCCGTGCGCACGCTGATCGGCTACGGCTACAACATCGAGCCCCCCGACCAGGAGACCTGTGAGTGCCCCCGGGGCCCCTCCCCCGGGGCCCTCCTGCCTTCCCCTGGGGCCCCCCTTCTCTCCTCCCCCGGGGCCCCTCCCCCGGACCCCTCCTGGCCTCCCCCGGGGCCCCCCTTCTCTCCTCCCCCGGGGCCCCTCCCCCGGACCCCTCCTGGCCTCCCCCGGGGTCCCTCCCCTGGGGCCCCCCTTCTCTCCTCCTCCTGGGGCCCCTCCCCTGGGCCCACCCCGGACCCCTTCTGTCCTCCCTTGGGGCCCCCCTTCTCTCCTCCTCCTGGGGCCCCTCCCCCAGACCCTTCCTGCCCTCCCCCAGGGCCCCTCCCCCAGATCTCTTCTCTCCTCCCTCTGGGGCCCCTCCCCTGGGGCCCCTCCCCTGGGGCCCCCCTTCTCCGCTCCCCCTGAAGCCCCCTCCTGTCCCCTCATCTCCCCTCCCCCTGGGTCCCCCTCTTGCCCTCCCCCAGGCCCCCCTCCTGCCCTCCCCTGCGGCCCCTCCCTTTTCCTCCCTCCCTCTGCCCTCCCCTGGGTCCCCTCCCCTGGACCCCTCCTGCCCTCCCCCAGGTCCCCCTTGTCTCCTCCACTCCCCTGCGCGCCCCCCCCTCCCCCGTGGAGAGGGGGTAGTCGGGAGGGTGGTTGAGTGGTGGAGGGGCACAGGGCTGGTAGGGAGGGAGCAGGGAGGGGGTGGTGAGGTGTTGGGGAAGGGAGTGATGTGTGAGGGTGGGGATGGGGCGGGGGACGGTTGGACACAGAGGATGGGGCGAGGGAGGGGGCAGGTGAGGGGGTGGTGAGGTGTGGGGGAGACAAGCGATGTGTGAGGGTGGGGATGGGGCGGGGAAGGGGGACAGGGAGGGGGGGAGGTGTGGGGGAGGGGAGTGATGTGTGAGGGTGGGGATGGGGCGGGGAGGGAATGGGGCGAGGGAGGGGGCGGGGGAGGGGGGCGATGTGTGAGGGAGGGGGGGTGTGAGGGGGGGAGGGAGGGGGCGGGGAGACGAGCGATGTGTGGGGCCGGGGCTGTGCTGCGGGCCCGGGGGGCAGGCAGACCCTGACCCTGACCCTGCCCTGGCCCCGCAGCGGCCCAGGGGGTGCCCGTGGCGCGCTCGGAGCGGGTGCGCGTGTTCCGGGCGGAGCAGTGCTACGCCGTGCGGGCCGGGCGCTGGTACTTCGAGTTCGAGGCGGTGACCACGGGCGAGATGCGCGTGGGCTGGGCCCGGCCGGACGTGCGCCCCGACGTGGAGCTGGGGGCCGACGAGCTCGCCTACGTCTTCAACGGCCACCGGGTGAGTGGGGGAGGGACTGGACCCCCCCCAACCAGCCCCCTAAGCCTGGTATCCGCCCGCCCCCTGGGTAACCCAATGGGCCCCCCAGATCAGTCCAGCAGGCCCCCCCAGCCCGTTGTCCCCCGGCCCCTTGGACCAAACCAACAGCCGGCCCTAGCCCCGTATCCCCCCCCCCCTGCCATGCCCGGCCAGGCCCCCCCCTGGGCCCATCCAGCCTGGCGTCCCGTCCCCTCCTGGGGTCCTGCCCTGTGGTGCGTTACCCTCTGGCTGTGCTGGGCCAGCGCCTCCCGCCCGCCCCTGGCCATCGCGCCCCATGTCACCAGCCTGGGCCCCGGCGCCTTTCCCGGCCGCTGACCCCCCCACCCCCACCCCCACCAGGGCCAGCGCTGGCACGTCGGCAGCGAGCCCTTCGGCCGCTCCTGGCAGCCGGGCGACGTGGTCGGCTGCATGATCGACCTGACCGAGAACCACATCATGTTCACGCTCAACGGGGAGATGCTGATCAGCGACTCGGGCTCCGAGCTGGCCTTCAAGGACATCGAGATTGGAGAAGGTGAGGGGCTGGCTGCCCGGACGCCTGGGTTCTCCCTGCCTCTGGGAGGGGAGTCGGGGCCAGTGGTTAGAGCAGGGGGGCTGGGAGCCAGGATGCCTGGGTTCTCCCCGGCTCTGGGAGGGGAGTGGGGGATAGTGGTTAGAGCAGGGGGGCTGGGAGCCAGGATGCTTGGGTTCTCCCTGGCTCTGGGAGGGGAGTCGGGGCTAGTGGTTAGAGCAGGGGGGCTGGGAGCCAGGATGCCTGGGTTCTCCCCGGCTCGGGGAGGGGAGTGGGGGATAGTGGTTAGAGCGGGGGGGCTGGGAGCCAGGATGCTTGGGTTCTCCCTGGCTCTGGGAGGGGAGTCAGGGCTAGCGGTTAGAGCAGGGGGGCTGGGAGCCAGGATGCCTGGGTTCTCCCTGGCTCTGGGAGGGGAGTCAGGGCTAGTGGTTAGAGCAGGGGGGCTGGGAGCCAGGATGCCTGGGTTCTATGCCCGGCTCTGGGAGGGGAGTGGGGGCTAGTGGTTAGAGCAGGGGGGCTGGGAGCCAGGATGCCTGGGTTCTCCCCAGCTCTGGGAGGGGAGTGGGGGATAGTGGTTAGAGCAGGGGGGCTGGGAGCCAGGATGCCTGGGTTCTATACCTGGCTCTGGGAGGGGAGTGGGGGGGACAGGACTGGGTGCCAGGACAGCTGGGTTTTGTTCCTGGCATGGGCACGGACATGTCTGATGTCCCCTCTCTGCACCCTCCATCCCCCTGTGCGGGGGAGGGGGGGGGGCATGGCGACCTTGTGGGGGGGGAGTGCTGTCCTGGGGGGGGGCGGGGTGCTAGGCCCTGCTGACCCTGCTGGGCCCTGCCCTGTCTTGCAGGCTTCCTCCCGGTGTGCAGCCTGGGCCTGGGCCAGGTGGGGCGGCTGAACCTGGGCCAGGAGGTCAGCAGCCTGCGGTACTTCCCCATCTGCGGGCTGCAGGAGGGATTCGAGCCCTTCGCCATCAACATGAAACGCGACATCAGCATGTGGTTCAGCAAGAGCCTGCCGCAGTTCAGCCCCGTCCCCCCCGAGCACCCCCACTACGAGGTGAGGGGCCCGCCGTGGGGGGTCGGCTCGGAGCCCCGTGGGGAGAGAGGAGCCACCAGGGGGTTTGGCCCAGAGCCCAGTGGGGAGGGGGGAGCCGCCGGGGGGAGCTCGGACTGGAGCCCCGTGGGGAGGGGGGAGCCGTGGGGGGGCGCGGCCCGGAGCCCGGTGGGGAGGGGGGAGCCGTGGGGGGGCTCGGCTCGGAGCCCCGTGGGGAGAGAGGAGCCACCAGGGGGTTTGGCCCAGAGCCCAGTGGGGAGGGGGGAGTTCGGACTGGAGCCCCGTGGGGAGGGGGGAGCCACCAGGGGGCTCGTCCTGGAGCCGCGGGGGGGTTGGCTCAGAGCCCCATGGGGAGAGAGGAGCCATGGGGGGGCTCGGCCCGGAGCCCGGTGGGGAGGGGGGAGCCGCTGGGGGGAGCTCGGGCCCAGAGTCCTGTGGGGAGGGGCTCCCTGCCCCAGGGCCGAGGGGGGAGTTGCCGGGAAGCCGGGCGCTTGCTCCCTCCGTCAGTAACACCCTTCGGTGTGCAGACCTCACGGGCCGCCCGTCGGCGAACTGTAGAGCCGATATCTGCTGCAGGGGATCCCTGTGAATGCCAGGGCCCCCCGTTGTCCCTCCCCCATGCCAGTTGGCCCCACTCCGGGGAGCCCCTCTCTCTCGAGACCCGACAGGGGCCAGGTTGTGGGCTGCTCCGGGACTCCTGCCCCCCCTGTTCCCAACCAGCCCCCCCACCCTGCACCGTCTCTCCCAGATCTGCAGGGTCGGGGCCATGACCCCAGCTTCGGAACAGGCTCTTGGAGGAATCTTTCCGCGGGCCGGACCCCCGAGAGGTCCCACTTCCCCCCCCCCGGCTCCAGCCCGCCTGCTCCACCTTGGCAGCGCTGAGCCGGCCCCGGGGGGGGACCCGCCCCCGCCCGCTCTACGGGCCCCTTGCACCCAGGCCGGACGTGCAGCCGCGCCCAGGCCGGACGTGCAGCATCCCCCTGGCTCAGGACGTCCTTTAGGGTGGCGCAGAGACCGGCGGGTTAAAGTCGAACCGGGCTCCGCCTCCGCGTCGTCCCCTCCTGACTCCTCCGCTCCCCCCCCCCAGGTGTCGCGCATCGACGGCACGGTGGACAACCCGCCCTGCCTGAAGCTGGCGCACCGGACTTTCGGCTCGCAGAACGCGGTGAGCGAGCTGCTCTTCCTGCGGCTCAGCATGCCCGTGGAGTTCCACGAGAAGTTCAAGTGCACGGCGGGGGCCACGCCCCTCACCCGCGCCCTCACCATCCCCGAGGAGGACGTCAAGGACGTGGACCTCGACTCCGAGTTCGAGGTGCTCCGGAAGTCGGCCGGGCGTAAGGAGGCCGAGGAGGCCGAGAAGGAGAAGCAGGGGGGGCCCCTGGCCTCCCCCAAGGAGCCCCCCAGGGCGGAGAACGAGAAGGATGCGGCATCGGAGAAGAGCAAGATCAAGAGGGGGTGAGAGCCTCTAGGAGACGGGGTGGGGGGCACTGGCCCCGATCCAGCCCCAGAACAGGGATCAGGGGGGCAGGGAATGGGGCACGGGGCCTTTCCCCTCTGTCTTAGCCCAGGTCTCTAACGAGCGGAGCCCAAGTTCCCAGTGACCGGGCCTCCCACGGCGCCCGCCTGCCCCGCACCGGACACGGGCTCTTTCCCTGGCTGGGCCGGGCTGAGCGGTGTCAGCGGGGTTGGCACTCACCCCCGGCTCCCCCCATCTTCGTCCCCCCCCCAGCTTCCTGTTCAAGGCGAAGAAGGCCACGTTCATCACCCCGCCCCCGGCGGTGCCCTCCGTGCAGCGGCTGGAGGAAGACGTGGTGCCCGATGACCGCGACGACCCCGAGATCATCATGAACACCACCACGGTACCGGGCCGCACTAGGGGGCGCTGTGCTGCCGGGAGCCGGGGGCTCAGCAGGGGGCGCTCTGCCCTGTCCGTGCTGACCCCGATGCAGCGCTAGGGGGCGCTGTGGGGCAGGGAGTGGGGGGCTCTGCAGGGGGCGCTGTGGGGCAGGGAGCGGGGAGGCTCAGCAGGGGGCGCTCTCCCCTGTCCGTGCTGACCCTGATGCAGCGCTAGGGGGTGCTGTGGGGCAGGGAGCGGGGAGGCTCAGTAGGGGGCGCTCTCCCCTGTCTGTGCTGACCCCGATGCAGCGCTAGGGGGCGCTGTGGGGCAGCGAGCGGGGGGCTCAGCAGGGGGCGCTCTCCCCTGTCCGTGCTGACCCCGATGCAGCGCTAGGGGGTGCTGTGGGGCAGGAAGCGGGGGGCTCAGCAGGGGGCGCTCTCCCCTGTCCGTGCTGACCCCGATGCAGCGCTAGGGAGCGCTGTGGGGCAGGGAGCGGGGGGCTCAGCAGGGGGCGCTCTGCCCCGTCTGTGCTGACCCCGATGTGGTGCTGGGGCGGGCGCTGCGGGGGGCGGGTGTGGACTCTCCTCTCTCAGGCTGTGGGGTTGGTGCCAGCCGGGCTGACGGCCCCCTCCCCTGGCGCCCCCCCCCCCCTCCCCCCAGTACTACCACTCGGTGCGGATCTTCGCGGGCCAGGAGCCCACCTGCGTCTGGGTGGGCTGGGTCACCCCCGACTACCATCAGCACGACATGACCTTCGACCTGAGCAAGGTGCGCACCGTCACTGTCACCATGGGCGACGACCAGGGCCACATCCACGACAGGTGAGGGGGGCCGGCCGCGGCCAGCCTCCGCTGCTCAGCACCGTGGGGCTCGGGGAGGGGGGAGGAGATTGGGGAGCAGGGGGTGACCCTCTGCGGGCGCTGCAGGGAGCTGCCAGCCCTCCGGGGCCTTGAACTGGGGAGGGCTGGGTGGGTGCCAAGGAGGGGGGGTGTCCCTGGCACGGGAGGCCATGGGGCAGAAGGGCCAGAGGTCACGGGGTGGAGTTCATAGGCCAGAGAGACGACAGGCCCACAGGTGGAAGGGGTAGGAGACCGTGGGGACGTGGAGTACGTGGCTGTGGGTGTGTGTGTGCGCGTGGGGAGGAGATGGGTCAATTACCCCTGGGCCCACCCCTCTCCCAACAGCATCAAGCGCAGCAACTGCTACCTGGTGTGGGGCGGGGAGTTCGTGAGCAGCGGGCAGCAGACGCGGGTCAGCACCGTGGACCTGGTGCTCGGCTGCCTGGTCGACCTGGCCACGGGGCTCATGACCTTCACGGCCAACGGCAAGGAGATCAACACCTTCTACCAGGTGAGCCGCCCCCCGGGGCATGGCCGGGGTCCCGTCCCCCCCCCCGCAGCCAGCGGGTCTGCGCCCTGGCCCGGCCTGGACAGGCCCCGCAGACCCGCGGGCTCTGGGCCGTCTCTCACTCCCTGCTTTTGGGCCAGGTGGAGCCGAACACCAAACTCTTCCCGGCCGTCTTCGTCCTTCCCACGAGCCAGAACGTCGTCCAGTTCGAGCTGGGCAAGATGAAGGTAGGGGCCGGCCTGGGGTGCCCCCTCCCCACCCTCCGTCACAGCTGGGCACCCTCCAACCTGCCCTGTCCCCGCCCCCGGCACAGCTGGGCAGGTTGTGCCAATGAGTGTCTGGAAGGGATTTGCTTTGAGATTTAAGCGCAATCGCTCTGCCTGTTCTGTGTGGGGACTAGTGGGTCGGAACAAGGGAATGGGTCTCGGACTCCTGGGTTCTATCCCCGGCTCTGGGAAGGGAGTGGGGTCTAGTGGTTAGAGCAGGGGGGCTGGGAGCCAGGACTCCTGGGTTCTCTCCCCAGCTCAGACACTGATTCTCGGCCTCTCTCTGCCCCCGGCAGAACATCATGCCCCTCTCAGCCGCCATGTTCCACAGCGAGCGGAAGAACCCCGAGCCGCAGTGCCCGCCGCGCCTCGTCATCCAGATGCTGACGCCGGTGACCTGGAGCCGCGTGCCCAACGAGTTCCTGGCCGTGGAGACCGCCCGCATCAGTGACCGGCACGGCTGGATGGTGGAGTGCGGTGACCCCCTGGTCATGATGGCCTTGCACATCCCCGAGGAGAGCCGGTGAGCGCCCCCTCCTGGCACAGGCCCCCGGGGAGAGAGCTGGGGGGGACCCTGTCACCGCCGTCTCCGTGCTTGTACTAAAGCCCTGGAGCTGAGGGACCGACTCCATGAGCTGGCAGCAGTAGTAGGCTATTAACCTCTTGTATCACTTCTCAGTGGCTGGTCCACTTCGGGAGCTATCTCGGTGCAAGCTAGGGAATGGCCCTGCTTTCCTGCCCCAACCCCCCCTCCAGGGACAGTTCTGTCCCCCGCACCTGGCTCCCTGCCAGAAGTGGCTGACAAACAGCTGCCGGGCCCCAGCTCAGAGGTGGAGGAAGCAATAAACTGAAGCACAGAGAGGGGGGAAATTACTTTCTCCAAGGATGATTCATTGTCTCACTGTTAGACCCTGGATTAGAACCCAGGAGTCCTGACTCCCAGCCCCCCTGTTCTAACCACTAGACCCCACTCCTCTCCCAGAGCTGGGGAAGAACCCAGGAGTCCTGCCTCCCAGACCCCCCCCCTGCTCTAACCACTAGACCCCACTCCCCTCCCAAAGCTGGGAGAGAACCCAGGAGTCCTGGCTCCCAGCCCCCTGCTCTAACCAGTGGGCCCCATTCCCGGANAACCACTAGACCCCACTCCCCTCCCAGAGCTGGGGAGAGAACCCAGGAGTCCTGCCTCCCAGCCCCCCCTGCTCTAACCACTAGACCCCACTCCCCTCCCAGAGCTGGGGAAGAACCCAGGAGTCCTGACTCCCAGCCCCCCCCACTGCTCTAACCACTAGACCCCACTCCCCTCCCA
>QXTE01000329.1:49327-71027 GCA_003942145.1 Platysternon megacephalum | reverse complement strand
CCCCCTGCTCTAACCACTAGACCCCACTCCCCTCCCACAGCTGGGAGAGAACCCAGGAGTCCTGGCTCCCAGCCCCCCCTGCTCTAACCAGTGGGCCCCATTCCCGGCAGGTGCATCGACGTCCTGGAGCTGTCGGAGCAGCTGGCCCTGCTGACGTTCCAGCACCACTCGCTGCAGCTGTACTGCGCCGTGTGCGCCCTGGGCAACAACCGGGTGGCCCACGCCCTGTGCAGCCACGTGGACGAGTCCCAGTTGCTCTACGCCATCGAGAGCCCCCACCTGCCCGGCCCGCTGCGCAGCGGCTACTACGACCTGCTCATGAGCATGCACCTGGAGTCGGCCAAGCGGGCCCGGCTCACCATGAACAGCGAGTTCATCGTGCCCATGACGGACGCCACCAAGAGCATCCGGCTCTTCCCCGAGCCCAGCCGGAAGCCCGGCCTGCCCGGGGTGGGTATCAGCACCTGCCTGCGCCCGCCCCTGCACTTCGCCCCGCCCTGCTTCGTCAGCACCGGCCCCGAGCGCTACCAGCTGAGCCCCGAGCTGCCGCTGGAGGCGCTGAAGTTGAAGGCACTGGCCATGCTGACGGAGGCGGTGCAGGACGGCGGGCAGCACAGCCGGGACCCGGTGGGCGGCAGCGTCCAGTTCCACTTCGTGCCCGTCCTCAAGCTGGTCTCCACCCTGCTGGTCATGGGCGTCTTCGGGGACGAGGACGTGCGGCACATCCTGCGCATGATCGAGCCGGCCGTCTTCGGGGAGCCCGCCGAGGAGGAGCGGGGCGAGGCGGAGAAGCCGGAGGAGGAGGAGGGGGAGAAGGCCGGGGCGAAGGCTGGCGAGGAGGAGGCCGAGGAGCTGGAGGAGGGGCTGCTGCAGATGAAGCTGCCCGAGTCGGTCAAGCTGCAGGTGAGAGACCCACGGCGTGGAGCGGGGGGACCCTGATCCTGCCCCCCTTCTTCTCACGGCACAGAGCGGGGGGTCCCTGTCCCCCATTTCCGCATAGCACAGAGTGAGGGGACCCTGCCCCCATCCCCCATCTCCTCGTGGTGCGGAGCGGGGGGACCCTGATCCTGCCCCCCTTCTTCTCACGGCACAGAGCGGAGGGTCCCTGCCCCCGTCTCCCCATAGCACGGAGTGGGGGGTCCCTGTCCCCGTCCCCCATCTCCTCATAGCACGGAGTGGGGAATCCCTGCCTCTCTCTCCCCATAGTGCAGAGTGGGGGGTCCCTGCCCCTGTCTCCCCGTGACACGGAGTGGGGGATCCCCACAGCAGAGATGGCCTGTCCTTCCCTGCCCCCCACCTCCCCCCAGCGCTGACGGCCCATCCTCCCCCCAGATGTGCAACCTGCTGCAGTACTTCTGTGACCGGGAGCTGCAGCACCGGGTGGAGGCGATTATCGCCTTCTCGGAGCGCTACATGGACCGGCTCCAGAGCAACCAGCGCCAGCGCTATGGGCTCCTCATGCAGGCGTTCACCATGTCGGCCGCCGAGACCGCCCGGCGCACCCGCGAGTTCCGCTCGCCCCCGCAGGAGCAGGTACGGCGCCTGGCCCCGGCACACTGCCTGGCACCTCACCGGCTCCGGCCCCAGCACACTGCCCGGCACCTCACTGGCTCCGGCACACAGCCCCGCCCCGGCACCTCACCGGCTCCGGCACACAGCCCCGCCCCGGCACACTGCCTGGCACCTCACCGGCCCCAGCACACCGCCCGGCACCTCACCGGCTCCGGCACACAGCCCCGCCCCGGCACCTCACCGGCCCCGGCACACCACCCGGCCCCGGCACACTGCCTGGCACCTCAGCGGCCCCGGCACACCACCCGGCCCTTTGCCGTCCCCAGCACCTCCCCAGCCCCGGCACACCGCCCAGCCCCGGCGCACCACTCGGCACCTCACTGGCCCTGGCACACCGCCCGGCACGCCGCCCTGCCCCGGCACGCCGCCCTGCCCCGGCACGCCGCCCTGTCCCGGCACACCGCCCGGCCCCTCACCGACCCCAGCACACTGCCCGGCCCCTCACCGACCCCAGCACACCGCCCGGCACCTCACCGACCCCAGCACACCGCCCGGCCCCTCACCGACCCCAGCACACCGCCCGGCCCCTCACTGACCCCAGCACACCGCTCGCTCCTGGCCAGCCCCAGGACATCAGTGGGGCAGGGACGTGGTGGGGGAGTTGGTAGGGGGCAGGGACTGGACCAGCCCGTGGGGCAAAGGGGCCAGGAGCTGGAGCAGCAGCAGGTCCAGCCCCAGCCCCTGCCTGCTCGTCCTCCCCTTCCCCCTGTGCTCCCTGCCCCTCACCATCTCGCCCCCCACAGATCAACATGCTGCTGCACTTCAAGCACGGGGCGGACGAGGAGGAGTGTCCGGTGCCCGAGGACATCCGCGACGAGCTGCTGGATTTCCACACCGACCTGCTGAGCCACTGCGGTGAGGGGCCCCCACCCTGTCCCGCCGGGTGTCCCCCCCCAGTGCCCAGGGACCCGTCCCGCCGGGTGTCCCCTGTCACGGAGTCCCTGGGCGATGCTCGGGAACTGCTCCCTACGCAGCCAGGCAGGACTCTGGCGAAGTCTCCTCGCGCTGAGCAGACCGTCTCCAGGGCAAGAAGCTCACACGGTTTCACCTTCCTGGGTCTGACCTTGGAGCATTCAGCCTCCCCTGCCCCTCCGTGCGCTTCCCACAGCGAGTCCGCCCAGGCGGGGTCCTGGGGAAGCCAGAGGGTCCTGCCCCCCCCACTTCGCAGTCAGACGTGACTCTCAGCCAGCCAGTAAAACAGAGGTTTATTAGATGACAGGAACAGGGTGTAAAACAGAGCTTGTAGGTACAGAGAACGGGACCCCTCCGGCGGGTCCATACTGGGGCCCAGCGAGCCAGACACCCACGTCTGCCCCTCACTTCCCGTCCTCAGCCAGCCCCAAACTGACTCACCCTCCAACCCCTCCTCCTCTGGGCTTTGTCCCTTTCCCGGGCCAGGAGCTCACCTGATCTCTTTGTTCTCTTTAGCTATCTCCTTGCGGGGGGGGGGGGGGGGAAGGGCCCCGGCCATTGGTTGCCAGGAGACAGAGTGTCGGCCCTTTATGCGCACTGGCCCTTTGCTCTGCAACAATCCCACCCCTTATCCCACCCCCTAGAGACTTAAGAAATGCATAGGGGAAACTGAGGCACCCCCACAGTATTCAGAGGAAACATTAAGAACAGTCCCACTTCATCACACACCCCCCACCCCCAGTGCCCAGGGACCCGTCCCGCTGGGTGTCCCCCCAGCCCACCCCCAGTGCCCAGCGCCCCATCCTGCTGGGTGTCCCCCCCCCACCCCCAGGGCCCATTCGTGCCGTGTCCCCCCAGGCATCGAGGCCGAAGGGGGGGAAGAGGAGGAGGAGGAGGACACGTCCCTGCGGCACCGGCTCAGGACCCTGGTGCAGAAGGTGCTGAGCTTCCGGAAGAAGAAGGAGCAGGAGGAGGAGCTGCCCCCCGAGGAGGAGCCGGCGCCCAGTGAGCCGGGCAGGAGCCGGGGGGCTGGCTGGGGGGGCAGTGGCCGGGGGGCTGGCTGAGGAGGGGAGCTGGGGGCCTGGCTGGGGGAAAGCCAGGGGGCTGGTACCTATGGCATTCCCTCTGTGGCTGGGGGGCTGGCTGGGCGAGGGGCGGTGGCCGCAGGGTTGGCTGGGACGGGGAACCGGGGGGCTGGCTGGGCAAGGGGCGGTGGCCGCAGGGTTGGCTGGGACGGGGAACCGGGGGGCTGGCTGCGGGAAAGCTGGGGGGCTGGTACCTATGGCAACCCTTCTGTGGGTGGGGTGGTGCCAGGCATGCACTGCCCCCCATGCAGGGGTGTCACGCTGGGGGAAAGGGACCCCCAGTGACCTCCAAGCCTCTTGTTTTAGGCCCCCCCATTGCAGAGGGCCCCTGAGCTCTGGGTCCCCTGGTGCCCCAGTCTTGGTGTGCCGGCCCCATGGTGCTGCTGCTGCCCCCGGCACTACCCCATGTGCCCCAGCTACCTGGCACTGCCCCCTGCCCCCCCCCCGTGGCCTGGCACTGCCCCCCCCATGGCCTAGCACTGGCGCTGCCCCCTGCCCCCCCCCGTGGCCTGGCGCTGACCCCCCCAGCGGCCTGGCACTGCCCCCTGCCNGCCCCCCCCCGTGACGTGTCCCTGCCCCCCCATGGCCTGGCGCTGACCCCCCGCCCCTCCCCCAGGCACGCTGCAGGAGCTGATCTCCCACACCATGGTGCACTGGGCGCAGGAGTCCTTCATCCAGAGCCCGGCGCTGGTGCGCGTCATGTTCAGCCTCCTGCACCGGCAGTACGACGCCATCGGGGAGCTGCTCCGCGCCCTGCCCCGGGCCTACACCATCAACGCCGTCTCCGTGGGCGACGCCATGAGCCTGCTCGAGAGCCTGGGCCAGATCCGCTCGCTGCTCATCGTGCAGATGGGCCCGGAGGAGGAGACCCTCATGATCCAGAGCATCGGGTATCCCCCTCGCTGCCTGCCCCCCCCTGGCCATGGGGTCCCCTCGCTGCCTGCCACACACCCCCGGCCATGGGGTCCCCTCGCTGCCCACGCCCCATCCCCCCCTCGGCCCTGGGGTCCCCTCGCTGCCCGACCCCCCGGCCGTGGGGTCCCCTCGCCTCCTGCACCCCTGGCCCTAGGGTCCCCTCGCCGCCCCCCCCGACCCTGGGTCCCCTCGCTGCCTGCCCCCCCCCCCGGCCCTGGGGTCCCCTTGCTGCCCACGCCCCCCACCCCTGATCCACAGCCCCCTGCTCTCCCAGCGCTGGGCTCCCCACCCCCATCTCTGCCATAGAGCCTGCCCCACACCTCCCTGCTCACGATCGTGAGAGACCAGTGGGGGGCGGGGCGAGGCATGTGCCAGGAAACCCCCTCCCCCCCCCACTCCCTTCACCGGCGACTCAGCCCCCAGCGTGGCAAGGGCCCGTGGCTAAAACCCAGCCCGGTGCCGCCCGCTCCGCAGGGTCCATATCCCCCCGTCCCCTTCTCCCTCCGCAGAAACATCATGAACAACAAAGTCTTCTACCAGCACCCCAACCTGATGCGAGCGCTGGGCATGCACGAGACGGTCATGGAGGTGATGGTCAACGTGCTGGGAGGGGGCGAGTCCAAGGTGAGCGGAGGGTTCACCCAGCCCGACTTCACGCCAGGCCCTAGGGGGACCCCCTGGATAACCCAGGCCAGAGACCTGCCCCCAAACAATTCCTAGAGCTGATCCTTTCAGAGAACAGCCAGCCCTGGCCTTGGGGTCCCCCTGCTCTGCCGGTGCCCCACACCCCACTGGCCGAGCCCTGGGATCCCCAGGCTCTGCCGGTGCCCTATGCCCTGCACCCCCCAGCCCTGGGGTCCCCCTGCCTTGCTGCCAGCACCACCACCATCCCCCTGATCCACAGCCCCCTGCTCTCCCAGCCCTGGGCTCCCCACCCCCAGCTCTGCCATAGGGCCTGCCCCACACCTCCCTGCTCCCTCTGAGCAGTGTCCGATCGTGGGGGGAGGGAAGGGAAGTGTGTGTCGGGGTTGGATGTCCAGGACCCCCCCTTGAATGCCTAGGCCATGTGGGGCGTAGCTCAGAAACCGCTGAGCTGAGCATTGCAAAGAACTGAGACCAGGCGCAGAAAACCCCCGGCCTTAAAGAAAGGCAACGAATGGGGGTTATTCGACCACCCCAGCTGCAGGACACTGACCACGCACAATGCGCCAAGTTATACACAGTAACCAACGACAGCTGCCTCTGGGGCGGGGCGCGGTGGCTGTTTATACAGGGCCCCCTCGCCTGGTGCTGAGATGCAGCCGCCTCTGGGGTGGGGCGCGGTGGCTGTTTATACAGGGCCCCCTCGCCTGGAGCTGAGATGCAGCCGCCTCTGGGGCGGGGCGCGGGGGCTGTTTATACAGGGATCCCTCGCCTGGTGCTGAGATGCAGCCGCCTCTGGGGCGGGGCGCGGAGGCTGTTTATACAGGGCCCCCTCGCCTGGTGCTGAGATGCAGCCGCCTCTGGGGCAGGGTGCGGGGGCTGTTTATACAGGGCCCCCTCGCCTGGAGCTGAGATGCAGGGCGTGGGGGAGGAGGCTCTTGTGCCCCCATCGTGGGGGGGTGGCAGGGTGGCTCGGAGATGGGGCTGCTGCTGCAGGGCCAGAGGGGGCCGGGAGGAGAGAGACCCCTCCCCTCCCCCCGGCTGTGAGAGCTGCAGAGGAGCAGACTCCGGCCCTGGCAACAGGTGGACATAGGGGGAGGGTGGGGGAAGGGCCCGTTGCCCCAGAGCAGAGGGGGGAGGTGGGGGCTGGCTGAGCAGGGATGGGGGGGGCTGGGATTTACTGGCCCTGTCGCCCCCCCAGGAGATTCGCTTCCCTAAGATGGTCACGAACTGCTGCCGCTTCCTCTGCTACTTCTGCCGCATCAGCCGCCAGAACCAGCGCTCCATGTTCGACCACCTCAGCTACCTGCTGGAGAACAGCGGCATCGGGCTGGGTGAGCTCCCCACGGCCGCCGGCAGTACGGGGCTCAGGACACAGAGCTGGTGGGGTGCGATCTCATCCAGCAGGGGGCAGCAGGGACACACACCCAGAGCAGGGCTCAGCCCCTCCAGCAGGGGGCAGCGTGACACACAAACACGTACGTGTGCAAACACTAGGCGGCTCCTCGCACGCTGCCCTGCTCACGCCCGGCCCCCTTCCCGAGCCCCCGGGTGCTAACCCCGCTGCCCTCCCCCGGGCGGGCCCCTCTTCTCCCCTAGGCATGCGGGGATCCACTCCCCTGGATGTGGCTGCTGCCTCCGTCATCGACAACAACGAGCTGGCGCTGGCGCTGCAGGAGCAGGACCTGGAGAAGGTGGGGGGCAGGGCGGGGCAGGGGGCCTGCGGTGATGGGGGGTGAGAGGTTTGCAGGGTAGGGGACCGAGCGCAACTGACCAGGGAGGGAGGGTGAAACTGACCAGGCTGGTGGGGGTGAGGGGGATGTGTGTGGGGGGGGAGATTTGGGGAGGGGGGCAAGTTTGGGGCCAGATCCCCAGCTGGTGTAAATGGGCATCGTTTCACCGAGCACCATCAGCCCGCTGGCCCTTCCCCTGCGACCCTCGCTCCTTGGGGAGGACAAGAACCCCCCCCCCCCATGGTCTGCATGCTCCTGCCCCCCCAGGTGGTGATGTACCTGGCGAGCTGCGGCCTGCAGAGCTGCCCCATGCTGCTGGCCAAGGGCTACCCCGACATCGGCTGGAACCCCTGCGGGGGGGAGCGCTACCTGGACTTCCTGCGCTTCGCCGTCTTCGTCAACGGTGAGCGACTGGGCACGGCGGGGATGGGGGCATCCCTGTATGCGGAGCCCCCCCAGCTCGGGGCAGGGCGGGTCGTGGTGCAAAGACCTCCCCCAGGCTCAGCGCGGGGTGGGTCGTGGTGCAAAGACACACACCCACCCCCGGCTCAGGGCAGGGCGGGTCGTGGTGCAAAGACACACACCCACCCCCAGCTCGGGGCAGGGCGGGTCATGGTGCAAAGACCCCCCCAGGCTCAGCGCGGGTTGGGTAGTGGTGCAAAGACCCCCCCCCCCCCCCGGCTCAGGGCAGGGCAGGTCGTGGTGAGCCCGGCTTGGATTGAAGGTGCTAGCCCTCCCGCCCCCCGTTACCTGTCCCCCTCCCCCTCCCTTGGCACCAGGAGGTCCCAGCCAGGTCTCTCCCCCTCCCCCCCCGCCCCCGGTCAGGGCTCCCCTTTCCTGCACCCACCAGTGCGGCAGGGAGGCCGGGTCTGAGCGCGGGGCCCTCCCGCCCCTGCAGGCGAGAGCGTGGAGGAGAACGCCAACGTGGTGGTGCGGCTGCTGATCCGCCGGCCCGAGTGCTTCGGACCTGCCCTGCGTGGCGAGGGTGGCAGCGGGCTGCTGGCCGCCATCGAAGAGGCCATCAAGATCTCGGAGGACCCGGCCCGGGACGGGCCCACCGTGAAGAAGGACCGTCGGCGGGAGCTGTGCGTGCGGGCGCGGATTCGCACGGGCAGTGTTGAGTGTGCGCGTGCGTGTGCACCAGGGCCTGTGCCGCAGGCACAGAGCTGTGTGCTGTGCCGCGGGGGTGCACAGACCGTGGTGGACACCGTGTGTTCTGGGTGTGCGGCTGGGTGGGTGTGTTTGCACGGTTGGTGCGCGGTGCACGTTTGCACCAACCCTGTGTGTGTGGGCACGCAGGTGCGTAGCTGTGAGCACATGGGCAGCGTGTGTGTGCGTGCCGTGGTGTGTACCGCACACTCTGCCTGTGCACAGGGTGTCTGTGTGTGCCCTCCCCGTGCCCCCCACCAGCCACACACATCAGGGCGAACGCTGCCGTGCAGAGTGCACTCCACGGGGGCTGCCCGGCGTGTCGTCCCGCTCAGCCCCCCGTGGTGGGATCCACCCGTCCCGTCCACGGTCACACCGCCAGCCCTGCACGCTCCCCTCTCCCTGCGCCCCCCTCAGTCTCACCCACCCTCCCCTCCCCGGGCCCCACACGCACCGACCCACGTGTGTGTCCTCCAGCATTCGTGTCTTCTCTGCCCCCCACCCACACCCCCAACCCTGGCCTCTGCCCACACCAACACCCCGGGCCCTCGTGTCCAGCCCAGCGACGCGCTCTCCCTCCCTGGCGGGGGGCTGGCGGGGGGCAGGATCCCCGCTCCCCCCTCACTCTCGCTCTCTGCGCCCCGGCAGGTTCGGGGGGGAGGAGACGCACGAGGAGAACCGGGTGCACCTGGGCAACGCCATCATGTCCTTCTACGCGGCGCTGATCGACCTGCTGGGGCGCTGCGCCCCCGAGATGCACGTAAGCGCCCGGGCGGGGACGGGGGAGGGCTGGGGGCGCGGGGTGCCAGCTGGGTGACACCTGCGCTCTCTGCCCACAGCTGATTCAGGCCGGGAAGGGCGAGGCGCTGCGGATCCGGGCCATCCTGCGCTCCCTGGTGCCCCTGGACGACCTCGTCGGCATCATCAGCCTCTCGCTGCAGATCCCTGCCTTTGGCAAGGGTACGGGCCTGGGGCCTTTCCCCTCTGGAGGGCAGCTCCCATCAGCCCTGGGCACGGGGCTGGCTGCTTCGGGGGGACCTGTTTCCCCTCTGGGGTGCAGCTCCCATCGGCCCTGGGCGGGGGGCTGGCTGGTTTGGGGGGACCTGGGGTCTTTCCCCTCTGGGGGGTGGCTCCCATCAATCCAGGGTGGGGGGATGGCTGGCTGGTTCGGGGGGACCCGGGGCCTCTCCCCTCTGGGGTGCGACTCCCATCGGCCCTGGATGAGGGGCTGGCTGGTTCGGGGGGACCCGGGGCGTCTCCCCTCTGGGGTGCAACTCCCATCGGCCCTGGGCAGGGGGCTGGCTGGTTCGGGGGGACCCGGGGCCTCTCCCCTCTGGGGTGCGACTCCCATCANGGGGTGCAACTCCCATCGGCCCTGGGCAGGGGGCTGGCTGGTTCGGGGGGACCCGGGGCCTTTCCCCTCTGGGGGGCGCCTCCCATCGACCTGGGGTGGGGGGCTGGCTGGCTTAGGGGGGCAGGGAATGGCCCTTGGGGGCTGGCTCTGGTCTGGCCCCGGGGTGGGGTTGTGACTGGCTGGCTCAGGGGAACGGGCACAGGGCAGGGAGGCCCAGGACCAGCTGGCTGGGGGTGAGGGGCTGATATTCGGGGTCTCCGCCGAGCGACCAAGGAGGCTGAGCCCCTTTCTTCCCAAGGGGGACCCTGGAGACTCCTGTTTTTGGGGGGCCGGGAGGGGCAGGGAAGCAGGACTGAGCCGGTGCCCCCCCGCGTGTCTCCCCCCAGACGGGAACGTGGTGGAGCCCCGGATGTCGGCCAGCTTCGTGCCGGATCACAAGGCGCCCATGGTGCTGTTCCTGGACCGCGTCTACGGCATCGAGAGCCAGGACTTCCTGCTGCACGTGCTGGAGGTCGGCTTCCTGCCCGACATGCGGGCCGCCGCCTCGCTCGACACCGTGAGTGGGGCAGGGCCGTGGGGCAGCCGGCTGGGATCCCCCCACCACCACCTGGGGGCGGGGCCGTGGGGCAGCCGGCTGGGATCCCCCTACCACCACCTGGGGGCGGGGCCGTGGGGCAGCCCACCGGGATTCCCCCCATGCCCATGCCCCTCCTCCGCTGTAACCTGCCTCCCCCCCAGGCCGCCTTCAGCACCACGGAGATGGCGCTGGCCCTGAACCGGTACCTGTGCTGCGCCGTGCTGCCCCTCGTCACCAAGTGCGCGCCCCTCTTCGCGGGCACCGAGCACCGCGCCATCATGGTGGACTCCATGCTGCACACCATCTACCGGCTGTCCCGCGGGCGCTCCCTCACCAAGGCCCAGCGCGACGTCATCGAGGAGTGTCTCATGGCCCTGTGCCGGTACGGCCCGGCGAGCCCTGGGGCTGGGGCCTGGCCCTCGGGTCCCCCTCGGGACACGGGGCCTGGCCCCTCGGGCCTCTGGCCTGACCCCCATCTGGACACGGGGCCTGGCCCTCGGACCCCCATTGGGACACGGCACCTGGCCCCTTGGGCCCCCTTCAGAACACAGGGCCTGGCCCCTTGGCCCCTTGGCCTGACCCCATGGGGACACGGGGCCTGGCCCCCCGGGCCCCCCTCGGGACACGGGGCCTGGCCCCTCGGGCCTCTAGCCTGACCCCCATCTGGACACGGGGCCTGGCCCTCGGACCCCCATTGGGACACGGCACCTGGCCCCTTGGACCCTCTTCAGAACACAGGGCCTGGCCCCTTGGCCCCTTGGCCTGACCCCATGGGGACACGGGGCCTGGCCCCCCGGGCCCCCCTCGGGACACGGGGCCTGGCCCCTCGGGCCTCTAGCCTGACCCCCATCTGGACACGGGGCCTGGCCCTCGGACCCCCATTGGGACACGGCACCTGGCCCCTTGGACCCTCTTCAGAACACAGGGCCTGGCCCCTTGGCCTGACCCCTTGGGGACAGGGGGCCTGGCCCTCGGACCCCCATCAGCCCCCTGGGATGATCCCCCAGCCCCTTGGACCCCCGGCCTGACCCCAATCAGGGCACTGGACACATGGTTTGGCCCCTCAGGCCTCTGGGCTGAGCCCCCTTGGGACACAGGGTCTGGCCCCTTGGACTCCCCTCAGGGCATGAGGCCTGGCCCCTCTAGGGTGCCCTGTCCTGATTTTGCTGGACCCAGCTGGGGCCGTGGGACACGAGGCCTTTCCTCGCTAGGGGCCACTGGCTCTGAGCGGCCCCAGCTCCGACCGATGCCGGGAGTTGGGCCCCCCATCCACAGCAGGGGCCGTACCGGGCTGCCAGCCCTACTCGGGGCATCCCCAGCTGTCCCGGCAGGGAGGGCCTTCCTGACCCCCAGCTGCCGGTCAGCTGCCGCCCTGAAGCCTGAGGACTGAGACGCACCAAGCAGGCACTGCCATTTGCCTTGGGGATACCCTGCAGCGGGGGGTTCCGCAGGTTCATCGCCCCCCCCCCGCCCCCCAAGTGTCTCGCGCAGCCTGTCCCGCTGTGAGAGCGGCTCTCTCCCCCCAGGTACATCCGGCCCTCCATGCTGCAGCACCTGCTGCGCCGGCTGGTCTTCGACGTGCCCATCCTCAACGAGTTTGCCAAGATGCCCCTGAAGGTGAGGGGCTGGGGGGGGGACGCGGGGCTGTTGCGTGGGCCGTGCGCTGGCTTGCTGCTCGGTGGTAGAGAACACCGGGCAGGGGGTGCGGCCACGGCTGGGGGGGTAGGACCGGGCACAGCGGAACAGCTGCTGTCTGGGGGGCAGGGCTGGGCTGTCCTGGCGCATGCCGGGCCGGAGGGGACAGGGCTGAGATGCTGCCAGGAATGCAACGCAGGGGGGGCTGCGCTAGCGTGTGCCATACAATGCGCTGGGTGGGGGCGGCTGGCCAGGCCATGGGGCCCTGGAACGCGCCTTTGTGGGGCCGGCCGGTCTGTGGGGCCCTGGAACGCGCCTTTGTGGGGCCGGCCGGTCTGTGGGGCCCTGGAACGCGCCTTTGTGGGGCCGGCCGGTCTGTGGGGCCCTGGAACGCGCCTTTGTGGGGCCGGCCGGTCTGTGGGGCCCTGGAACGCGCCTTTGTGGGGCCGGCCGGTCTGTGGGGCCCTGGAACGCGCCTTTGTGGGGCCGGCCGGTCTGTGGGGCCCTGGAACGCGCCTTTGTGGGGCCGGCCGGTCTGTGGGGCCCTGGAACGCGCCTTTGTGGGGCCGGCCGGTCTGTGGGGCCCTGGAACGCGCCTTTGTGGGGCCGGCCGGTCTGTGGGGCCCTGGAACGCGCCTTTGTGGGGCCGGCCGGTCTGTGGGGCCCTGGAACGCGCCTTTGTGGGGCCGGCCGGTCTGTGGGGCCCTGGAACGCGCCTTTGTGGGGCCGGCCGGTCTGTGGGGCCCTGGAACGCGCCTTTGTGGGGCCGGCCGGTCTGTGGGGCCCTGGAACGCGCCTTTGTGGGGCCGGCCGGGCCGCGGGGCCCTGGAACGCGCCTTTGTGGGGCTGGCCGGGATGCGGGGCCCTGGAACGCGCCTTTGTGGGGCTGGCCGGGATGCGGGGCCCTGGAACGCGCCTTTGTGGGGCTGGCCGGGCCATGGGGCCCTGGAACGCGCCTTTGTGGGGCTGGCCGGGCCATGGGGCCCTGGAACACGCCTTTGTGGGGCTGGCTGGGCCGCGGGGCCCTGGAACGTGGCTTTGTGGGGCCGCGGGGCCCTGGAACGCGCCTTTGTGGGGCCGCGGGGCCCTGGAACGCGCCGGGGCGCGGCCAGTGAGCTCGCAGTGCAGCAGAGAGCGACACGATCCCGCAGAGCGTGGGGCGCTACCCAGCGACGGCTGCTGTGGGGTCCCCCCGCTCGGGGACTGCCCCAGTGCCCAGCGCGCCAGGGGAGGGTGGTGCCCACGGCCGGGCTGTGTGCGGTCTGCGACCCAGCAGGCGCCCCCAGGAACTGTATCCATCCCCCCCCAGCTCCTGAACAACCACTACGAGCGGTGCTGGAAGTATTACTGCCTGAGCAGCGGCTGGGCCAGCTACGGCGTGAGCTCCGAGGAAGAGCTGCACCTCACCCGCAAACTCTTCTGGGGCATCTTCGACTCCCTGGCCCACAAGGTGGGGGAGTGGGGTACTATTGTGTGATTAGGGGAGACAGTGGGTGGGGGCTGGGGGGGCAAGATGAGGGTGGGGTGATCGGGGAGGGCGGGGCTGGGGCAGGACAGGGGATGGGGGAGGGGTGATCGGGGAGGAGAGGGGGGGCTGGAGAGCAGAATGGGCGAGAGAAGGGGGGCTGGGAGGGAGGATGGGGGAGGAGAGGGGGGGCTGGGGGGCAGAACGGGGGAGGGAAGGGGGGCTGGGAGGGAGGATGGGGGAGGAGAGGAGGGGCTGGGGGGCAGAATGGGCTAGAGAAGGGGGGCTGGGAGGGAGGACGGGGGAGGAGAGGGGGGGCTGGGGGGCAGAACGGGGGAGGGAATGGGGGCTGGGAGGGAGGATGGGGGAGGAGAGGAGGGGCTGGGGGGCAGAATGGGCTAGAGAAAGGGGGCTGGGAGGGAGGATGGGGGAGGAGAGGGGGGGCTGGGGGACAGAATGGGCGAGAGAAGGGGGGCTGGGAGGGAGGATCGGGGAGGAGAGGGAGGGCTGGGGGGCAGAACGGGGGAGGGAATGGGGGGGCTGGGGGCAGGATGCCGGCTGGGCCCCACTGACCCTGCCCCCCCACAGAAGTTCAAGGCGGAGCTGTACAAACTGGCCATGCCCTGCCTGTGCGCCATCGCCGGCGCCCTGCCCCCCGACTACGTGGACGCCAGCTACTCCTCCAAGATGGAGAAGAAGGCCTCCGTGGACGCCGAGGGCAACTTCGACCCCAAGCCCGTTGAGACCCTCAAGTGAGGAGCCCCCGGACTGGGGTCATGGGGGGGCCCTGGGTGGCGTAGATCCTCCCGCCCCCTGGGAGTGCCCCTCACTCCCGACCCGCAGCCCTCTGCCCCCCAGCTCTGCCGGTGCCCCTCACTCCCGACCCGCAGCCCCCTGCCCCCCAGCTCTGCCGGTGCCCCTCACTCCCGACCCGCAGCCCTCTGCCCCCCAGCCCTGCCCGTGCCCCCCGCTCCCGACCCGCAGCCCCCTGCCCCCCCGCTCTGCCGGTGCCCCTCCCTCCCGACCCGCAGCCCCTGCCCCCCCCAGCTCTGCCGGTGCCCCCCACTCCCGAACCGCAGCCCCCTGCCCCCCCCAGCTCTGCCGGTGCCCCTCGTTCCTGTCCCAGAGCTCTGTGGGGCAGGCACCCCCATTGGGAGTGCTGGGCTGTGGGGCAGCATCCCTTTGGGATGGACCCTGCCCCCCCCCCAGACCCTGCCCCCCCAAAACCATGTGTGCCCAGGCCCAGCTCAGAAGCTCCCCCCTGAGCGCTGCTTTCCACCCCCCCACAGCGTCATCATCCCCGAGAAGCTGGACGCATTTATCAACAAATACGCCGAGCACACGCACGAGAAGTGGGCCTTTGACAAGGTACGGGGCCCATGGCCCACAATGCACTGCTCCCCCCGCCGGCCCACAATGCACTGCTCCCCCCGCCAGCCCACAATGCACTGCTCCCCCTGCCCCTGCGAACCCACAATGCACTGCTTCCCCTACCCTGCCGGCCCACAATGCACTGCTTTCCCCGCCCCTGCCAGCCCACAATGCACTGCTTTCCCCGCCCCTGCCAGCCCACAATGCACTGCTTCCCCCGCCAGCCCACAATGCACTGCTTCCTCCCCCCCGCCAGCCCACAATGCACTGCTTCCTCTCCCCCGCCAGCCCACAATGCACTGCTTCCCCCACTGGCCCACAATGCAGTGCTCCCCCTGCTGGCCTGCAATGCACTGCTTCCCCACTCTGTTGGTCCACAATACACTGCTTCTCTCCCGCCTGCCCACAATGCACTGCTTCTCCTGCCCCCGCTAGCCCACAATGCACTGCTTCCCCTATGTGACCTCCCCATGACCCCCTGTGACTCTACCCTTGCTGAGAACCCTAAGGACCTCCTGACCTCCTTGTGACCTCAGTGTGACCTCCCCATGACCCCCAGGTCCACACCGTGACCTCCGCCCTGTGTGTGACCTCCCTTGTTACCCCCCAACCCCACCCCCACCCCGTCTGGGCGTGACCCCTGGGGCCAACACCTGGGACCTTTCCTCCGACAGATCCAGAACAACTGGACCTTCGGGGAGACGATCGACGAGGAGGCCAAGACCCACCCTATGCTGCGTCCCTACAAGACCT
This sequence comes from Platysternon megacephalum, assembly GCA_003942145.1. Taxonomy (NCBI): domain Eukaryota; kingdom Metazoa; phylum Chordata; order Testudines; family Platysternidae; genus Platysternon; species Platysternon megacephalum. The sequence goes on along the minus strand of QXTE01000329.1, from coordinate 55,864 downwards.
TCTCTGAAAAGGTACCCGCCCCTCCCCCTCCTGCACCCCCCCACACACTCCAGCCGCCCCCCCGTGCCAGCCAAACTCCCACAATGCACCTGCCAGGCTGCACAGGTTGGGGACGGAGACCCTGGGAACCCACTGGTTCCCCCCCCCCCCCATCCCTCTCTGTCTCCCCGGCGGTGCGGATCTCAGCGCTCAGTCCAAGGGGGGGTGTNGGGGGGGGGGCCCCCCCCCCCCCCCCCCCCCCCCCCCCGACCAAGCCCTGAGCCAGCACCCGGCTTGGCCCCGCAGGACAAGGAGATCTACCGCTGGCCCATCAAGGAGTCGCTGAAAGCCATGATCGCCTGGGAGTGGATGGTGGAGAAGCCCCACGAGGGCGAGGAGGAGAAGACCGAGAAGAAGAAGACGCGGAAGATCTCGCAGTCGGCCCAGGTGAGGGCAGCATGGCTCGTGGGGGGCTCAGGACTCCTGGGTTCTGTCCCGGCTCTAGCAGAGGAATGGGGTCTAGTGGTTAGAGTGGGGGAAGGGATTTTTGGGGATCAGGACTCCCCAGCTCTGGGAGGGGAGTTGGGTCCAATGGTCAGAGCAGGGGGCTGAGAGCCAGGACTCCTGGGTTCCTCCAGCTCTGCCGTGGAGGGAGGGGAGCATGGAGCTGCCCATCCAGCGAAGCGAGCGGCGCCTAGGGTGGGTTTGTAGGGGGGGGGTCGACGCTGAGTTCACCCCCGGGGAGCGGCTTGGCCTCTAGGGCCACCCCCACCCCCTGGAATGAACCTGCCTCCCTCTAGCCCCATGGGTGCCCGGAGGCCACACAGCGCGGGCATTCGGAGCTGGGTGGGTGAGAGCACCAGCCTGTGAACCACAGAGGATCCCCGCCAGCCGGGAGCAGTAGAGGGCCCATGACACACAGAGGGAGAGGCTCCAGATCCAGCCAGCATGGAGGTGCGATTGGGGGAGGGGAAACGCGGGGCAGTGATGGTACGACCTTGGGGGGGGCCGACACAGCCCCTCTGAACTCTAATCCCTCCCCCACAGGCGACCTACGACCCCAGCCACGGATACAACCCCCAGCCCATCGACCTGTTGGGGGTGACGCTCTCCCGGGAGCTGCAGGTGAGACACATTGCCCCCCCCCCCCCGATCTGGGCCCTTTACCCCCCCGGGCCAGTGGAGGTCAGGTGGGGGAGGGGTGGGCCGTGCTGGGATTGGTACATCTGGGTGTGCCCCATGGAGTGAAATAGGTCACACTCCCTGGCTGGGTGTGCCCCATGGAGTGAAATAGGTCACACTCCCTGGCTGGGTGGGCCCCATAGTGCCCCACGAGGGGATGAATAGCTCACAACCCCCCCCCCCCCCCACAGGCCATGGCGGAGCAGCTGGCTGAGAACTATCACAACACCTGGGGGCGTAAGAAGAAGCAGGAGCTGGAGGCCAAAGGTGAGTTGTGTCCATCCATCCATCCATCCCCCCCGGGGAGCGTCTCTGTCTGTGCCTTCCCCAGCTCAGAGTCTGCCCCCGGCTGGGCGGGGTGGGGGGGGCCGGCTAACATCTCTCTCCGCAGGGGGCGGCTCCCACCCGCTGCTGGTGCCCTACGACACGCTGACGGCCAAGGAGAAGGCCCGGGACCGCGAGAAGGCCCAGGAGCTGCTCAAATTCCTACAGATGAACGGCTACGCCGTGACCAGGTGGGGGCGGGGCTCTGCCGGGGGGTGGGGCACGGGACGACACCTCGCCATGGCTCACCGCGCTTCTGGGATCCCTGGGCCCCCTTCCCCCCCCCCATCCCATGGGCTGCCTGTCAGACCTCATCCCCACTTGTGGGGGATCACCCCATCGAGTCCATTGCCTCTGGGGGCCAGACTGTCCCCTTCACCTGTTTCCCCCCCTAAGGGCAGGATTGTCCCCGCCAGTCTATTCCCTTCCCCAGGAGTGGGTCTGTCACCGTCTGTTCCCCCCGGGCTGTGGCTGGAGACGCCAGTGCCCCTGACCCTGCTCTCCCACAGGGGGCTGAAGGACATGGAGCTCGACTCATCTTCCATCGAGAAGCGATTTGCCTACGGCTTCCTGCAGCAGCTGCTCAAGTGGATGGACATTTCGCAAGAGTTCATCGCCCACCTGGGTAGGGCGCACACACCCCACCATGCGCCTCTGGCTGCCCCCTCCCAGAACCATTGGGACCCACAGCGGCTTGGCCGCACCCTGTGTCTCTGGTGCGGACAGTAAATCCGGGGGTCGGAGGAGGGGTTGGGTGCCAGGACTCCTGGGTTCTGTGCCCAGCTCTGGGAGGGGAGTGGGGTCTAGTGGGTTAGAGCAGGGGAATTGGGAGCCAGGACTCCTGGGTTCTCCTGGGTGCCAGCTGCTCCCCAGGGGCTTGGCGGCATCTGCAGAAATATGGAAAAGTTGCCTGAACGTATTAAAGCTTGAATCTACCCAGAGTCCCGGGGTCGGGAAGGAGGAAAAATCCCCACAGCCCCTCAGGTGCTCACAGCATCTTGCCTCCTTGCAGAGGCCGTGGTGAGCAGCGGGCGGGTAGAGAAATCACCCCACGAGCAGGAGATCAAGTTCTTTGCCAAGGTAAGTTTGTCCAGACTGGTCCGTCCCCCTGCAGTCAAAGGGGGGCTCCTCCGGTGGGGAGGGGGTGCCTGAGCCATGGGGGTGTGGAGGTGGGGTTTTGATCCTGGGGAAGGGGTATCTGAGCCGTGGGGGAGTATTAAGTGCTGGAGGCTGGGATATTGTTGCCTTTGTAATGCAGTTCAGGTTGCCTGATGCTTGTGTCCTTGGAGCTCTGGTGTTATCAGCACTAGCAGGTAGCGCAGGTTGCCCGGTGTGTCTGTCTATAAATTGTTGGGCAAAAGTCAACATGGTTTCTCTAAAGGGAAATTACGTCTTACTAATTTATTAGAGTTCTTTGAAGGGACATGTGGACAAGGGGGATCCAGTGGACATAGTGTACTTAGATTTCCAGAAAACCTTTGACAAGGTCCCTCACCAAAGGCTCTTACGTAAATTAAGCTGTCATGGGATAAGAGGGAAGATCCTTTCATGGATTGAGAACTGGTTAAAAGACAGGGAACAAAGGGTAGGAATAAATGGTAAATGTTCAGAATGGAGAGGGGTAACTAGTGGTGTTCCCCAAGGGTCAGTCCTAGGACCAATCCTATTCAATTTATTCATAAATGATCTGGAGAAAGGGGTAAACAGTGAAGTGGCAAAGTTTGCAGATGATACTAAACTGCTCAAAATAGTTAAGACCAACGCAGACTCNAGGTTAAGTCCATTAATGGCTATTAGCCAGGATGGGTAAGGAATGGTGTCCCTAGCCTCTGTTTGTCAGAGGGTGGAGATGGATGGCAGGAGAGAGATCACTTGATCATTACCTGTTAGGTTCCCTCCCTCTGGGGCACCTGGCATTGGCCACTGTCGGTAGACAGGATACTGGGCTGGATGGACCTTTGGTCTGACCCAGTACGGCCATTCTTATGTTCTTATGTCCTTGGAGCTCCGGTGTTATCAGCACTGGCAATTAGTGCAGGCTGCCCGGTGCGTCTGTCCTTGGAGCTCCGGTGTTATCGGCACTGGCAGGTAGCGCAGGCTGCCCGGTGCGTCTGTCCTTGGAGCTCCGGTGTTATCGGCACTAGCAGATAGCGGGGGGGAAAGGGAGCGAAGCCAGGCTGAGCTAACACCACTGTTACTCTGACTCCCCATCGTCCGCACTCACCCTCCGTCTCCTGGGTGTGGTGCCTGGCTCGGGGTGTGGGGGGGGCGTCTATTTGTCCCAGGTCACTGTCTGTGCCATGTGTGGGGGGGAGGTCACATTTTCTCCCTGTGGGGGCCCTGACATTCACCCCCAGCCCATGAGGGTGGTGGGCAGCAGTTCAGGGGTGCTGCCAGCCATGGTGATGTCTCCTCCCTCCACTGACCCACCTCCCCCCTCTCCCCCCAGATCCTGCTGCCTCTCATCAACCAGTACTTCCACAACCACTGCCTCTACTTCCTGTCCACACCCGCCAAGGTGCTGGGCAGCGGGGGCCATGCCTCCAACAAGGAGAAGGAGATGATCACTGGGTGAGTGGGGACTGAAGTGGGGGGGGGGCTGTGCAGGGGAGGGGGGCCATACCCGGGTGTTACCTTCAGTGCTGCCTGGCCCCAGGTGTGCGTTGAACCAGATGCCCCCATCCAGCCACGTGGCAGCCAGAGGCTTAACCCCCACCCCGCTCTCCCCCGCATGGTGACTCAGAGCTCCAGGTGTGGGGCTTTGCTGGTGCTCCTCACTCCCGACCCGCAGCCCCTGCTATCCCAGCCCTGGGCTCCCCCCACCCCAGCTCTGCCAGTGCCCCTCACTCCCAACCCGCAGCCCCTGCCATCCGACCCTGGGCTCCCTACCCCCAAGTGCTGTTAATGGGGCAGTGATGAGAGCCCCACTGACCCTGCACCCTTCTCTGCCTCCTATCTCTGCCCCGTGTGCACTCATCCTCTGCAGTGTCTCTCTCTTTCACGCTCTCTTTTCCTCTCTCCCACTCTCCCTTCAGCCTTTTCTGCAAGCTTGCGGCCCTGGTCAGGCACCGGGTCTCTCTGTTCGGTAAGCGCCCCTCGCCGTGGGGCTGGGCTCTCTGGGGGAGGGGGGGACACCCGGCCTTGCCCATCGCCCAGCCCTGAGGAACAAGGTCTGGCCCGGGCTGAGCCAAACCCCAGAGGGAGCAGTTGTGACCCATCCCAGATTGCCCCGGGCTCGTTGGGGGCTGTCCTGCCCCCCAGTCCCAACCCCTTTCTCCTCCCCCTTGTATCCCTGCCCCCCACGCTGTGGCCCTTCTTCTCTCCCAGTCTGTGCAGGGCCCAGGCTTGTAGCTAAACAGGTGTCTCTTGGCCCCTCTGCCTGGATCCCCCTGCCCCAGAGGCCTGGATCCCCCCTGCCCCAGTGGGTGCCTGAGCAGGGTCTCTCCCCACAGGCACGGATGCTGCCGCCGTGGTGAATTGCCTGCACATCCTGGCTCGCTCCTTGGATGCCAGGTGAGCCCCTCGGGCTGGGTCCCCTCCCCGGAGCGTCTGGTGGGGGCAGGATTGGGGCCAGGCAGAGCCATGGGGGGGGGGGGAGAAACTGAGACCGAGAAGGGGGAGCTAAAGAAATAGGGGAGATTTCACTACCCAGAGACAGTGCCCAGAACTAGGGACCCCTCGCCGGCGTGGAGATGCATCCCCTCTGGGGTGGGGCATGGGGCTGGTAACACAGGGACCCCTCGCCCGGCACAGAGATGCAGCCCCTCTGGAGTGGAGCGTGGAGCAGGTCACACAGGGACCCCTCGCCCGGCACAGAGATGCGTCCCCTTTGGGGAGGGGCGCGGGGCTGGTTACACAGGGACCTCTCACCCAGCGTGGAGATGCGTCCCCTCTGGGGGGGGGGGGGGGGCTGGTAACACAGGGACCCCTCGCCCGGCACAGAGATGCAGCCCCTCTGGAGTGGAGCGTGGAGCAGGTCACACAGGGACCCCTCGCCGGCATGGAGATGCGTCCCCTTTGGGGAGGGGCGCGGGGCTGGTTACACAGGGACCACTCACCCAGCGTGGAGATGCGTCCCCTCTGGGGTGGAGTGCGGGGCTGGTTACACAGGGACCCCTCGCCGGCGTGGAGATGCGTCCCCTTTGGGGAGGGGCGCGGGGCTGGTAACACAGGGACCTCTCACCCAGCGTGGAGATGCGTCCCCTCTGGGGTGGAGTGCGGGGCAGGTTACACAGGGGCCCCCCGGTTGAGCCACTCTCGCGGCAGGACGGTGATGAAGTCCGGGCCGGAGATCGTCAAGGCCGGGCTGCGCTCGTTCTTCGAGAGCGCCTCGGAGGACATCGAGAAGATGGTGGAGAACCTCAAGCTGGGCAAGGTGTCGCAGTCCCGCACCCAGGTGAAGGGCGTGGCGCAGAACATCAACTACACCACGGTGGTGCTGCTGCCCGTGCTCACCTCCCTCTTCGAGCACATCGCCCAGCACCAGTTCGGGGACGACGTCATCCGTAAGGGGGAGCCATAGGGGCGGGGGAGTGGGGGGTGCTGGTGGGCACCAGGGGCAGAGGGGGAGGCTGAGGATTGGGGACGGGGGGTGCCAGGGAGGGAGGGGGGCCGGGAATTTGGAGGGGGGCCAGGGGTGGGGCCGGACCCCCATGGCCCAGCAGGAGCTGGCAAACCAGTCCCCATACAGTCCGCGTGACCGGCACCAAGTGGCAGCTCTGGGCGCCTCCCCACCCCACACGGGGGCCACCCCAGCCGCAGGGCCGCCGTTTCCATGGTGAATCACCACCAAGAGCCAGGCAATGCCCCCCCCCCGTCTGATCTGCTCCCTCCCCCCCCCCCCAGTGGACGACGTCCAGGTCTCCTGCTACCGGACCCTGTGTAGCATCTACTCACTGGGCACCACCAGGAACCCCTACGTGGAGCGGTGAGTTGGGGGGCTGGGGCGGGGGGCGGTCGGAGGGGAGGGCACAGGGGCGATGGAGCGGGGGGGGAGAGGTCGGAGGGGAGAGGTCGGAGGGGAAGGTGCAGGGACGATGGAGCTGGGGGGGG
>QXTE01000329.1:15515-36383 GCA_003942145.1 Platysternon megacephalum | reverse complement strand
GGGGGCGCCGGGCTGCGGGGAGCGGGGCGGGAGCGGGGTGGGGGGCTTGGCAGGGGGTGCTGGGCTGGGGGGAGCGGGGCGGGGGCTCGGCGGGGGGCACCGGGCTGCGGGGAGTGAGGCGGGGGCTCGGCGGGGGGCGCTGGGCTGGGGGGAGTGGGGCAGGAGCGGGGTGGGGGGCTCGGCAGGGGGTGCTGGGCTGCGGGGAGTGAGGCGGGGGCTCGGCGGGGGGCACTGGGCTGGGGGGAGCGGGGCGGAAGCTCGGCGGGGGGCGCTGGGCTCCAGGAGGACAACTCTGTCCCCCTGTCCCCCTCCCCCAGAATTTCAAGCGGGAGGAGCAGAACTTCGTGGTGCAGAACGAAATTAACAACATGTCCTTCCTGACGGCTGACAGCAAAAGCAAAATGTCCAAGGTGAGGCCATGTGGGGCGCAAGGGAGCCCTGCCCCACAGGCCTGTGGGGCAGGGCGATCGCGGGGGATTCACGCCTGGAAGGCCACCTGGACGCTGCCCGACCCGGCTCCCCCGCAGCCCCTGCTCCAGATGTGCAAACGCTCGTGTGACTCCGGGCGCCGATGTTCGGTGCCGAATCTCGTCCCGAGGGCTCTCGGGTCCTCGGGTGGGCAGAGGGGGCGGCCCCGCTGTATGGTCATCTGCATGCTGGTTCCCCGGGGAGCCCAGAGCTCATGGCGCCGGCGGAGAAGGGGGCCGAGGGGCACGGACTGATCGAGCCATCGGCCCTGTGTGTGGGGCTGGCGGGGGGCTTCCTGCTGACTCCGTGATCCACTCTGATCCGGGCTATGGGTGCTGGGGGGTGGTCCCATGAGCCCCCCTGATCCAGTCTACAGGGTGCTGTCCTGCCACCAGTGATCTAACCACCGGGGGCGCCATTCTGGCTTTCTCCCCCCGTGTAGCCTCCAGGGTGNCCCCCCCCCCCCCCCCCCCCCCGGATCTGCGCTGGGGGCTCCGTGCCCTGGGCGGCCCCACTCTCATCCCGTCTAACGTGTCTCTTCTGTCTTGTCTCCCCTTCTCTCCCGGCCGGGTTCCTTTAGTCTGGAGAAGGCCAGGTAGCGTCTCACTTCTCTTCGGCCGCACAGAGACCGCATGGCGCCTTGTGTCTGTGTCTGATCTGCCAGCCCCCCACCCCACCCCCCACAGTGGCGGGGTTTTCCCCAGCCCCGCTCCCCGTGGGCCCACGGTACCCTGCTGCACCCGGCCGGTCGGCTATCGGCACACCCGCAGCCGTGCAGCTGGCCTGGTGGTGCGGCCCTGCGCCACCTTCCCTCTGCCAGGGCTTTTCACCGGCGACGTGGAGCCCAGCACGGGGGATTTCTGCCCCCCCCCCCGGCGTTTGTTCCCAGCTGTGTCTCAGCCCCGAAGCCGCATGCGCCAGGCCAGCTCTCTCCGGCTCCTGATCCGAACCGGTTTGGTTCCTCTGGGCTCTCGCTGGTGCAAAGCTGGGGAGTGGGGGGCGGGGAGGGTTCTGCCACCTCCCCCCACCCCTGGATCACGGCGCTCATAATCACCCCTCGTGACATCCCAGCTGGACGGGGGGGCGGGGGGGAGGAGGCGGTGCACAGGGATGTCGCAGGCAGATTATGCTGCCCTGCCTGCCTGCCGGATTGCGTGTGCCGTGGGGTGGGGTGCGGGGGAGCTGTCTGCGCCGTCCCCTCCCTGGTTTGTGCCCCCTTCAGGGGTGCCACTCCCCCTTCTCTAAGCTTGGCAGGGGCCGCCCCGGGAAGAGCTGTGGTGTCCCTGGGGGTGTGTCTCCACCCCCCGCCCGGGGTACCCCCGAGCGGCCCATGACACGCGGGGGGAGCCCCTTCCCCACCATCCTCCGCCCGGTCAGCTCCCTCGGACCCTGTGTTTCCACTGCCCCTCGCTGAGGTGACCCTGGGCTCCCGCGGCCTGAGCTCACCGGCCGTTCCCAGGTGAATTCGGGGAGCCCTGAGGCTCCCGCTGTGCCAGAGTTGGGGGTGACACGGCCCTCCCCTCACGCAGAGGGGCTGGGCCGGGCGGCCGGATCAGAACTGGAGATTCCTGAATTGTCAGCGTCCGTGACTGAGCAATCGTGTCCCCTGGCGGGGGCGCCCCCCCCCCCCGGCTGAGCTATCCTAGTCCTTGAGGGTGGCCCCCCCTGACCTCCCCAGGGGTTACCCAGCCATCTTTGCCCTTTCACCCTTTTCAAGTGACTCTGCTCCTCCTCTCTCCCCATGGAGGTGGGAAGCCCCGCCCCTCTTGTGAAGCCCCACCCCTTGTGGGAAGCCCCACCCCTCCAGTTTGATGGGGGTGGGGCTAGCCAGGTACCCCTCTCGGGGCGGGAGGGGCGCTGCTGTGGCCGGACGCTTCTGCCTTGGCATGTTGGCTGGAGGCAGAGGACTGGGGGTGGGGTGGGATGGGGTCGCTGCCGGGGCCCCGCCCTGACACGCACACCCCGTACCCCCCAGGCGGGCAGCTCAGAGCAGGAGCGGACCAAGAAGAAGCGGCGGGGGGATCGCTACTCCGTGCAGACCTCGCTCATCGTGGCCACACTGAAGAAGATGCTGCCCATCGGCCTCAACATGTGCTCGCCCACCGACCAGGAGCTCATCACCCTGGCCAAGGGCCGCTACGCCCTGGTGAGCTGGGGGAGGAGCCTGGGAGAGTTGGGGCGGAGCCTGGGAGAGTTGGGGCGGAGCCTGGGAGAGCAGGGGGCGGAGCCTGGGAGAGCAGGGGCGGAGCCTGGGAGAGAGGGGGTGGAGCCAGGGAGAGTGGGGGGAGGAGCTGGGTGGGCATGGGGCGGAGCCAGGGAGAGCAGGGGGAGGAGCCAGGGAGAGCAGGGGGAGGAGCCAGCGGTGGAACCAGGTGGGGCTGTTGCCCTTGGGGGTGCAGTGAGTTGGGGGGATTTCTGGGGGGGGCTGGGCCGGAGGGGTGGCGATGAGCTGCTGGGGTGGGAGTGGCTTGTCACCCTGGGTGATGAACTCTGCACCCCCCCACACACAGAAAGACACCGACGAGGAGGTGCGGGATGTTCTCAACAACAACCTGCACCTGCAGGGCAAGGTGAGTGTCCCCCGGCACCCCCCTCCCCCCCGGGCAGCCCAGGCCAGCCCCCATTTCCCCCCACCTCCGTGTGCCACGGACCAGCCCCCCCTTTTCCCCTNCTGCAGGGCGGGGAAGGGGCTGCAGGGCAGGGGCCATAGCGCGGAGGAGGGGCTGTGGGGCGGGGAAGGGGCTGCGGGGCGGGGGGCATAGCGCGGGGGAGGGGCTGTGGGGAGAGGAAGGGGCTGCAGGGCGGGGGAGGGGCTGCAGGGCAGGGGCCATAGCGCGGAGGAGGGGCTGTGGGGCGGGGAAGGGGCTGCAGGGCGGGGAAGGGGCTGCAGGGCAGGGGCCATAGCGCGGAGGAGGGGCTGTGGGGCGGGGAAGGGGCTGCGGGGCGGGGGGCATAGCGCGGGGGAGGGGCTGTGGGGAGAGGAAGGGGCTGCAGGGCGGGGGAGGGGCTGCAGGGCAGGGGCCATAGCGCGGAGGAGGGGCTGTGGGGCGGGGAAGGGGCTGCAGGGCGGGGAAGGGGCTGCAGGGCAGGGGCCATAGCGCGGAGGAGGGGCTGTGGGGCGGGGAAGGGGCTGCGGGGCGGGGGGCATAGCGCGGGGGAGGGGCTGTGGGGAGAGGAAGGGGCTGCAGGGCGGGGGAGGGGCTGCAGGGCAGGGGCCATAGCGCGGAGGAGGGGCTGTGGGGCGGGGAAGGGGCTGCAGGGCGGGGAAGGGGCTGCAGGGCAGGGGCCATAGCGCGGAGGAGGGGCTGTGGGGCGGGGAAGGGGCTGCGGGGCGGGGGGCATAGCGCGGGGGAGGGGCTGTGGGGAGAGGAAGGGGCTGCAGGGCGGGGGAGGGGCTGCAGGGCAGGGGCCATAGCGCGGAGGAGGGGCTGTGGGGCGGGGAAGGGGCTGCAGGGCGGGGGAGGGACTGCAGGGTGGGGGGCATAGCGTGGGGGAGGGACTGTGCAGCGAGGGAGGGGCTGCAGGGTGGGGGGCATGGGGCGGGAAGGGGCTGCAGGGCGGGGGGCATAGCACGGGGAGGGGCTGCGGGACGGGGGGCATAGCGCGGGGGAGGGGCTGTGGGGAGGGGCTGCAGGGCGGGGGCCATAGTGCGGGGGAGGGGCTGTGCTGTGGGGCCCGCGGCTCTAACCCCCCGTGGCCCCACAGACCGAGCACCCCTACAAGTCGAAGAAGGCCGTGTGGCACAAGCTGCTGTCCAAGCAGCGCCGTCGCGCCGTGGTCGCCTGCTTCCGCATGACGCCGCTCTACAACATGCCCAGGTCAGCGCCGGATCTGCCCCGGCCAGGGGATCCGGCCCCCCCAACTTTTCCCCTGCTGGGGGAGCCACACCCCCTGCCGTGTGGCCCCTGCCCCCCCACCCTCCCATTGTATGGGATCCAGCTCCCTGTTCAACTCACCCCCCCCCGATCCACAGTGTCCCCCCTCCCCTCCCCTCCCCTCCCCTCCCCTCCCTGGAACGGGGGTGCAATCTAAGCTCTGGCAGGCCCTTTGCAGCCCCCCCCCCCCTTAGCTCTGGGCTCCAGGCGGGACACTGGCTGCTCAGTGGGTGTGGCCGGGGGGGGGGAGAGGTCTGGGTCGATCCCTGCCCCCCAACCCCTGCCAGGCCTCTGATCTGCCCCTTCCCCCAGGCACCGGGCCTGTAACATGTTCCTGGAGAGCTACAAGCTGGCCTGGATTGTCACGGAGGAGCACGCCTTCGAGGACAGGATGATCGACGACCTGGCCGTGAGCCGGGGGCGCTGGGGTGGGGGCGGGGACTCGGGGGAGGTCTGAGCTTTCCACATCCCACAGCCAGGACGCCTGGCTCCCGTCCCTCCCCGGGTCCAGGACACCTGGCTCCAGTCCCTCCCCGGGTCCCAGGACGCCTGGCTCCCAGGACGCCTGGCTCCCGTCCCTGCCCGGGTCCCAGGATGCCTGGCTCCCGTCCCTGCCCGGGTCCCATCCACACCCAGGCACCGGGTTCCATTCCCTCCTGCTCCCTGCTCTCTCACCATCGTCCCGGAGGCTTGGGGGCAGCAGGACGTCAGCGGTGGGGGGCCGTGGGGGAGGGAGTGACGGAGGAAAGGCTGGAAGTGGGGCAGGGGCAGGCTCCTGGGCCCGTGGGCTGGGTGTGGGAAAAGCCAGGCGCACCAGGCTCTCTCTGCCGGGGACGCGTGGGGCCCCCAGTGCCGCCGGGCCAGGGGGGTTCACAGCTGCTGACTCTCCGCTGTCCTGCTGGGGGGAGTAGAAACCGGGCGAGGAGGAGGAGGAGGAGGAAGAGCAGATGGAAAAGAATCCCGACCCCCTGCACCAGCTCATCCTGCACTTCAGCCGCACGGCGCTGACGGAGAAGAGGTGGGTGCCGGGGGCGGGGGCGGCGTCCACATCTAGCCACCCAGCCTGGGGAGTGAATCACCTGCTGGGCCCCAGAGCGGGTGGGGGGGGCTGGGAGCCAGGACTCCTGGGTTCTATCCCCGGCTCTGGGAGGGGAGTGGGGGCTAGTGGTTAGAGGAGGGGGGCAGGGAGCCAGGACTCCTGGGTTCTATCCCCGGCTCTGGGAGGGGAGTGGGGTCTAGTGGTTAGGGCAGGGGGGCTGGGAGCCAGGACTCCTGGGTTCTATCCCCGGCTGTGGGGGGCGGGGGCAGGGGGTCCAGGCTCTGTTGTAGAACTGTTCAGCTGGCCTCTCGGGAGCGTGGGGTCTTGGATCTGACTCTGGCCTGTGCGCTGCCTTTCAGCAAACTGGACGAGGACTATCTGTACATGGCCTACGCCGACATCATGGCGAAGGTGAGTGACCCCAAGTCCACACCAGCTTCTCACAGCACGTCTCACCCCCCGGCCCCTCCCCTTCCCTTCCCTTCCCAGGGTGTCCCCCCATTTCCCCTCCCCATCATTTACCGAGGTTGGTTTGAGCATTCTCAGGAGAGCCCATCGCACTTGTGAGCAGAGCCGGATTCGAACCCGGCTCCCTGGGTATTCAAGCAGCAGAGGATTTGAATCCTTCCCTCCCCGGACTCTCCCCTCACACCAGCTTTGCAGTAAGGGGCAGTTTACCCTTCCCCCACACCTTCACAAACTTCTGCTACTCTGGAGTGGACGGAGGAAAACCCCCAGGTCACAGCCCTGTGGGCAGTAGTAACAATGTAGTAACGTGAGAATAATGGCAAAATATCTTTGGAGTAGCAATGGCATAGCAGCTGTATAATATTTCTGGAATAACTGTGTGGTATCTTTGGAGCAGCGATGTAGCAACAGTGTGGTAGCTTTGGGGTAACTAGGTAGTGTCGCTTTGTAATATTGTAGTATCTCTGTAGCAATGATGGAGTAACAGCTTCGTATCTCTGGAGTAGTAGCATGTGTCTTTGGAGTACATAGTACTAATGTAGTGTTGCTGGAGTAACAAAGTACTAACAATTATAGTGTTTCTGGAGTAACGGTGTCATATCCCTGGAGTAACAACAGAGTAACAGCATAATGTCTCTGGAGTAACAATGTGCTAATGGCACCGTATCTCTGGAGTAACATTATAATGTCTCTGGAGTAATGATGTACTAACTTTGTAGTATCTCTGGAGTAGTGGTGTAGTATATCTGGAGTAACAATGAACTGACAGTTTGGTATCTCCAGAGTAATGGTATAGTATTTTCAGAGTAATAATGTAGTATCTCCCAAATAATGGTGTTGTGTCTCTAGAGTAACAGTGTACTGACAGTGTGGTATCTCCAGAGTGATGACGTAGTATCTCCAGAGTACCGGTGTAGTATCACTGGAGTAATGGCATAGTATCTGGATTGGAGGGGGGAGGGTGGTATTTGGCTCCCACGCACACCTCACTCTGGCTCCCTCTCACTTCCAGAGCTGTCACATTGAAGAAGGTGAAGAGGAAGGTGGTGAGAAAGACGAGGAGGAGGCCGAAGGCTCCTTTGAGGTAGGTGTTCCCCTCCCTACCTCCGGTCCTGGCCCCAGCCCCTGCCTGCACTGACCCTTGTGTCTCCACCCTGCAGGAGAAGGAGATGGAGAAGCAGAAGCTGCTCTACCAGCAGTCACGGCTACACAACCGCGGGGCGGCCGAGATGGTGCTGCAGATGATCAGCGCCTGCAAAGGTGAGATCGGACCCTCGCCTGGGGAGGGACAGTGGGGTGGCTTGATGGGGGGCTGGCAGGTTGCGGGGTGAGCCATGTGCCAGGCTGGTAACCAGCGTTGCCTTGGTTGTCGGCAGGGGAGCCAGGCGCCATGGTGTCCTCCACCCTCAAGCTGGGCATCTCCATCCTGAACGGAGGCAACGTGGAAGTGCAGCAGGTACGGCCGGGCCAGCATCTCTCCCAGGGCCAGGTCCCCAGCACTTCGCTCAGTCCTTACGCAGGCAAAGCTCCCGCTGAGCCTGGGAGTAACGGCTGAGTCACGGCCGAGGAGCTCGGCCGCCTGCTGAGTAACCAGCCAGTCATGTCCAAGTAACACGTTAGTAACCACTGATTAACAGGTGAAGGAGTGTGGGGTAAAGAGGGCTTATGCCCTGAGTAACAAGGGGAGTATGCAGTGAGTAACGGCTGAGTAATGAGTGCATGTGCGCTGAGTAATGATGGAGAACGTGCTGTATAATGGCTGAGTAACAATGGAGTAAGTGCTGAGTAACTAATGGGTACACACTGAGTAATGAGGGAGGATGTGCTGAGTACAGCTGAGTAGCTAACAGGCATGCGAGGGAGCACAGGCTGAGTAACGGGCTGAGTAACGAGGGAGGACAGGCTGAGTAACGGGCTGAGTAATGAGGGAGGATAGGCTGAGTAATGGGCTGAGTAATGAGGGAGGTCAGGCTGAGTAACAGGCTGAGTAACAAGGGAGGACAGGCTGAGTAACGGGCTGAGTAACGAGGGAGGACAGGCTGAGTAATGGGCTGAGTAACGAGGGAGGACAGGCTGAGTAACGGGCTGAGTAACGGAGCACAGGCTGAGTAACGGGCTGAGTAACAGGCCGAGTAACGAGGGAGCACAGGCTGAGTAACGGGCTGAGTAACAAGGGAGGTCAGGCTGAGTAACAGGCTGAGTAACAAAGGAGGACAGGCTGAGTAATGGGCTGAGTAATGAGGGAGGAGAAGCTGAGTAACTAACGGGTATGCCGAGTAACGAGGGAGTAGTTGCTGAGTCGCCACTCAGGGCCACTGCCTTTGTCCCCGCAGAAAATGCTGGATTACCTGAAGGAGAAGCGGGAGGTGGGTTTCTTCCAGAGCGTGCAGGCCCTGATGCAGACCTGCAGGTGAGCGGGACCATCCGTCGTGTGTCCCCTTCTGTCCGTCTGTCCCGGCCTGCGTCCCTTCCTCCCGCCCCGCAGGCCGAGCTGGTCCCTGCCGGCCTCCTTTTCCTTCCTGCGTCCGGCCCGTCTCCGTCTCTCCTTTTACCCCGCTTTGGTGCCAGCTGTTCCCCCTCCCTGCCCTGTTCCCACGGGGAGCCAGCCGTTGGGGGGACCCCCAGGGGAATCGATCCCCTTTGGCCAGAGCGGCATTGCACGGCCCTGCTTCCCATCCCCCAGCGTGCCGGGGCGAGCGCCCAGCGGCCCCCTGCTCCGTACCCCCGGGGGGGGGCTGGGCTGTGTTCGGCGGGCCCCTCCGTCGTGGTGCACTGGGGGGTGGAGGGGTCACCCCACTCCCCTCCCCCCCGGCCTCTCCTGACCCCCATTTCTCCCTGCAGCGTCCTGGACCTCAACGCCTTCGAGCGGCAGAACAAGGCCGAGGGGCTGGGCATGGTGACGGAGGAAGGAACAAGTGAGTCCGCGCTGCCCCCACCCCCGTCACCCTGGCTGCTGCCCCCAAGCCCTGCAGATCTCTGCCCCCCCCCATTCCTCACCAGCCCAGGCCCCCCCACATCTCAGCCCCAAGCCCTGCAGATCTCTGCCCCCCCCCCCTCCCCCGCCCCCCCCCCCCACCCCCGCCCCCCCCCCCCGCCCCGGGGCGAGTGCCCCCCGCGACCCCCCCCCCCCCCACCCACCCCCCCCCCCCCCGCCGCCCGCCCCCAAGCCCTCCAGATCTCTGCCCCCCCCACTCCTCCCCAGCCCCGGCCCCCCCACCTCTCAGCCCCAGACCCTGCCGATCTCTGCCCCCCCCCCCTCCCCCCGGCCTCCGCCCCCCAACCCCGGAAATCCCCGGCCCCCCCCCATTCCTCCCCAGCCCCGGCCCCCCCACCTCTCAGCCCCAAGCCCTGCAGATCTCTGCCCCCCCCTATTCCTCACCAGCCCAGGCCCCCTCCCACATCTCAGCCCCAGACCCTGCAGATCTCTGCCCCCATCCCTCCCCGGCCCAGGCCCCCTCCCACATCTCAGCCCCAAGCCCTGCAGATCTCTGCCCCCCATTCCTCCCCGACCCAGCCCCCCCCCCACATCTCAGCCCCAGCCCAGCAGATCTCTGCCCCCCACCCTCTTGGCCAGGGCTGCTGGGGGTGGCGGGGTGCTGCCACAGCGAGTGAGTGATGGCCTCGGGGGACCCCAGCCCCCAATCCCAGCAGCCCCTGGGGCAGGGTCACTCACGCTAACAAAGCGTCTAGGGCAGGTTATGGGGGGCACAGTGAGATGAGTCGGGGCCGCCCTGCCCCCCAGGGGAAGTCCAGGGTGGGAGCTCCTGCAATGGCTGCTGGGAAGGGCTGGATCAGCCGCTCTCACGGGGTTGGGCCCATCTAGTCCGGCCTCCCGTCTCCGCTGGGGGAAGGGCCCCCTCCCCCTCCTTCCGCCGCGGCCCCTCCCCACCCTCGGTTTGTGTTCACAGCTGCCGTGTGGTTGCGGGCTCCCCCCCCAGAGTGAGGCGCTGCTATTAATCCGGATTGTAATAACGCCCCTCCCCCCCCCGTCCCACCCGGGGCGGCTCCGACTCCACATTAATGGCGTTAATCTGGTTTTAATCATCTCCTTTTCCTTTGTGCTGTGACGTGTTGCACTCACCTCCTCTCTCCTCCCCTTCTCTTCCTCTTCCCCCCCCCCTTCCCCTTCCCCGCTCCCCCCCTCCCCCTCTCACCGGCGCCCCCAGTCATCCGTCGGGAAAATGGTAAATACCCCACAACTGTGGTGGTTTCTTTTTCCGGGCATTTTCTTGGTCTGTTTTCTAACCCGGCGGGCTTGTCCCGACGCCAATGGCTGATCAGAACCCCCTGCCCCCCCACATGGGCCTTGCCCATCCGTCGCGGGGTGGGGAGTCGCCAGCAGGCGTGTTGGGGCCAGTGGGGGAGGGGCAGCTCCGTCTTTGTTATTGTAGGGTTGCTAGTGAGCGCCGGCCTGCCTGTGCTGATGTGTTTATTGGAGGGAGCCGAGGCTGGCCTGGTTGGTTTGTTATCATAGGGTTGCTGGGCTGGGGGAGGAAGCATGAGCTAATCTCGCCGGTTTGTTATTCTAGGGTCTCTCAAGCACGGAGCGGTGCCCACGGGTGGTTGTGTTGCACGTGGATGCGAGGCTGCTGTATTACCGCTCGTACGCTCGGGGTTACTTGGCCGCACACGCTCACTTGTTATCATTGCGGGGGCCTGTGCGCTGCCGGGTTGTGTACGTCGGCTTGTTATGGTAGGGTCGCCCCTTGCCAAGTCTGCGTTGCTCTCAGTCTGAGGTTGCAGCAGGAAATGCCGATTTCAATCAGTGCTGTGAATCGGGGTTTTGCACGTGTACTTTTTAGTTATTTCCCTGACGAGGGCTTGATTCCCATCAGCCTTTCACGGCATTCAGGACTTCTTCTGCCGGTTAGGACAATACACCCCAGTTACAGGTGTTGGTTGACGATTCGTGCGGCTTAACTTGCCCGGAGTCAGAGTTTGCCATTCTACGGTTGTGATTTTTTCAGAGAAGGGCAAACGGTGCCTTTCTCGTTTGCTAGACGATGACTCCGTTTCTACGGGTGATTTGCGACAAGCTCCGTTTGGGTGGAAATGTTCAACTCAGTGACAATTGCGCAAAACCAGCGTTTGAATGAAAGCAAACGGGCTGGAAACATTAAAAATTAAAAAGTTTATCGGGCGGCATTTTGCAGTGAAAACTGGCTGATCTATTCAGCAAAGGAAGTGTCCATGGCTAGTGAAATGTAGCGGCCGTTTCTGGTTACTATGGCCTTCAGGATTGTAGAACTAGTAGATCTCGTCCTCTCCGAGACTGGGGAAGGAACAGTCTCCCAGTCGGTCACTGAACTTTGGGTGGCCTGGCCAGTTAATTGAACTAGTTGGATAAACTGAAAAGGCTAAAATGTTCTCTCTGCCCTGCCTGAAGCCGGCTTAGCCTGTCGGCAAACTCTGGCTCCTGTGGCTCATCCGGGGACTTGCACCAGTTCAATGCTGCGACTTGCTGGGAAATTTGGCAGCAAATACGGTCGGGCTGAATCTTCGTTTCTGTATTTGGGTTAAAATGTTTTAACGGTTTATAAATTTAGGTTGTGATGTTGATTATCGGTTTCCAATTTAATTTTAAATAGGTTTATTGTTAAAAAATAAACCTCTATTTAATTTAAATTTTTAAAAAATCTGATTTAAATTCTAAAATACCCTTTCATTTTATTTTTTTTAACAATCAAGGTTATCCACTCTGTTGCACATGCTTGTTTTTTATGGTGGGCAGACCCAGCAGGGGGCGCTTGTTTGTTATGGTAGGGTCTCCCCGGGGGGGGCTGGTTTGTTATGGTGAGCAGACCCAGCCGGGGATGCTGGTTTGTTATAGTAGGGTCTCCCTGGGGGGGCTGGTTTGTTATGGTAGGGTCTCCGCGGGGAGGTTGGTTTGTTATGGTGGGCAGACCCAGCCGGGGATGTTGGTTTGTTATGGTAGGGTCTCCCTGGGGATGCTGGTTTGTTATGGTAGGGTCTCCTCGTGGGGGGGGGGCTGGTTTGTTATGGTGGGCAGACCCAGCCAGGGATGCTGGTTTGTTATGGTAGGGTCTCCTCGTGGGGGGGACTCGTTTGTTATGGTAGGGTCTCCCCGGGGGGGCTGGTTTGTTATGGTGGGCAGACCCAGCCGGGGAGCTGCGATGATCGCTGTGCCGTGCCGTCTCCCCCCTCCCTGGGGTGTGTCAGGCTCGGGGGTTCTGATCAGCCTTGCGGGGGAGGGGGAGAGTGTTTCCGTGGCTCCACGTGGCATGTCCTGCAGCTTAGGCCCCGCCCCCAGCGTGCCCCCGGCAGCCTGGAACCGGTGCCAGCTGGGCCCGGCCTCTCCCGATCTGCACTGAGTACTAACCGCACCCCTTGCCCCCACCCCCCGCGCTGGAACCAGGGCGCTCCGGTGCCCTCGCCATGAGCCATGTTCCCCGCTCTCCTCAGGGACTCGCCCGCCCCGGCTGATACCCCGTCACGGATCCCTCCTCCTCCCCCAGCCCTCTCCGGTCTCTTGGGGCTAAGGGTGTGGGCAGGGCTGAGCAATCCTCTTATTGACCAGATTCCAGCCAGCTCGACAGCAGACGGTATCCCCGGGTAGGCACAACGTGGCGTCTTTGTAGCCTCTGAACTGGAGAGGAGCAATGTGCCGTCTCTGTAGTAACACTGGTGTCTTTCTTCTTCGGGTGCTTGTTCATGTCCAATGTAATCAGGTGTGCGCGACAGCCGGAAGATTTCCCCCCTAGCAGTGTCCGTAGGGTCGGCCTGGGCGCCCCCGGGAGTCGCGCCTTCATGGCGCCCAATATGGGACCCTGCCGACCCACCACCCACTCAGTGCCTTCTTACCGCCTGCTTTGCAGTATCTATCCTCGTGTACAGAGTTATCACAGGAGTTATAGTTAGTGTAGATTTCTTATAAGTTTCCTTTGCGGGGTCCTCCCCTGACATCTTCCCCCGGCACTGGCGTATGCCTCGGTCCCCGGGCTTTAAACCGTGCTCGGACTGTGGCAGGTTTCTGCCAAGACACGACCCGCACTCATAGTGCCTTAAGTGTCTGGGCAAAGGGCATCTCCGAGACCGCGGCAAGATCTGTAAAGGGTTTCGCCCAAGGATCCTTAAGGACAGAGGGCAGCGCCTCCGGGCATTACTTATGGAGGTGGCTTTTCAGCCCCCGTTGGAGCCCGCCGTGCCTGACGCAGCCTTGAGCACCGCGTCCTCGGTGCTGTCGATGCGCGAACCGGTGCCGAGAAAGGACTCAGTCAGAGACCCTCGGCGCCACCACGGCTCCGCCCACGGGCCGGCATCGGTGAGGCCGTTCTTCCTGGCCGTCTCCAGCACCCGAAGCTTGAGTTGTTGCACCTCACGGCGTGCAAGCTCCACGGCTGAACCTGATGGAGCTTGTCTGCTCAGACCAGGTTCGACAAGTCCTCCTGGGCAGTAGGAAACCCTACCTTGTCAAGTGGAAGAGATTTTCAATCTGGATGGCGCAGCATCATTCATCCCCGACGCTCGCCTCAGTGCCACAAATACTGGACTATCTTCTCCATCTCAAACAGCAGGGGCTGTCCATGTCGTCAGTAAGGGTTCACCTGGCCACCATCTCTGCCTTCCATCCAAGTGCAGAGGGATGGTTGGTCTTCGCCAACCCTATGGTCAGTCGTTGAAAGGTCTCGACAGGCAATATCCACACATCAGGCAGCCGATCCCGCCTTGGGACCTTAACTTGGTCCTTTCCAAACTGACGGGGCCGCCATTTGAACCACTGGCAACGTTCTCCCTGCTCTATCTCTCGTACAAGGTGACGGTTCTGGTAGCCATAACCTCAGCCAGGAGGGTGTCTGAGCTCAGGGCCTTAACATCCAACCCTCCCTACACTGTGTTCTGTAAGGACACAGTGCCGCTCAGGCCTCACCCGGCTTTTCTCCCGAAAGTCGTCTCCCATTTTCACATCAACCAGGACATCTTCCTCCCGGCGTTCTATCCTAAGCCGCACTCGAGCGGCAGAGAGCAGGGGCTCCATTTGTTGGACGTCCCACAGAGCGTTCGCCTTCTACATCGAGAGAACAAAGCCGTTCCGAAAGTCCATTCAACTATTCGTGGCTGTGGCGGACAGAATGAAAGGTCTTCCTGTTTCCTCTCAGCGGATTTCGTCATGGATCATGTCGTGCATACGTGAGTGCTACCACCTGCTCCTTCGATCACTGCGCACTCCAGCACACTGTCACCACGCACTATGCGATCACCCAGCAGGCCCGAGACGACGCAGACTTTGGTAGAGCGGTGCTCCAATCAGAGAACAGCTAAACTTGGGCTTGAGAATCACCTGATTGGAATGGACAGGAACAAGCACTCGAAGAAGGAAAAACGGTTACTCAGCTTCTCGTAACAGTTGTTCTTCGAGATGTGTTGTTCATGTCCAGTCCAATACTCACCCTCCTACCCCTCTGTCGGAGTAGCCGGCAAGAAGGAACTGAGCGGGTGGCGGGTTGGCAGGGTCCCATATTGGGCGCCATGAAGGCACAACTCCAGGGGGTGCCCAGGCCGACCCTACGGACGCTGCTAGGGGGAAAGTCATCCGGCTGGCGTGCACGCAGCGCGCACACACCTGATTGCAATGGACATGAACAACACATCTCGAAGAACAACAGTTACAAGAAGGCGAGTAACCGTTCTTTGTAGCAGCACCATAGTAGTGATGTATCCTCCTAGAAACTTTGTGGTTGCTTTCTAGTAAAGCTGTGGGGTCTTTGGGGTGTCAATGAGATTGAATGTTCACAATATTGTGGTGTCTTTCTAGAAATTATATGGCGTCTCTGTAGTATCTTTGTAGTAACAATGTGGTGTCCTGTAGTAACAATGCAGTGGTATCTTCATAGGACCTTCATGGTGGTTTTGTAATAGCTATATGGTGCTTTTGTAGTCTGTTTGGAGTATCAGTGTGGTGTCCTTGGAGTAACAACGTAAAAGTATGTTCATAGTATCTTTGTAGTAGTATCTATAGAGCATCTGTGTAGTAACAATATAGTAACAACCCTTGCTGCATCTCTGTACTAATATTGTAATAGTAACTTTGTAGTATCTTTCTGTTATCTGGGTAGTAACAATGTAGTTCTTTTGCAGTGTCTCTGTTCTAATATTGTGGTAGTGTCTGTGTGGTAACCATATGCAAGTATCCGTGTAGTAACAATGTCGTAGCATCTTTGCAGAATCTCTGTTCTAATATTGTGGTAGTATCTGTGTGGTAACTTCAGTAAGTGGTGGTTTGGGGATCGTAACTGTCACACACACATACACTAGCAGCAGCAGACACAATTGGGGGCAAATCTCCCTAGCTACCTAGCTACCTAGACCTGGGTGAGACGACCTTTGGCGACCTCTTCCTGCCCCCTGCCCTGCTCCCTGCCCCCCAGCGCCGTGATCCCCAGTGATCAGGGGAGAGGAAGGGGGAGTCGGCAATGGGGAGAATCCCAGCCGCGAAGGGGAGGAAGTGACTTCATGAACGGTGGAAAAGGGGCTGGTCATTAACACCCCGTGGGGCAATGTGAATCCGCCCGGGTCCAGGCACACAGCCCCTGCCCCCAATGGGATTCATACCAGCATTAACGCCCCTTGCCGCAGTATGGCTGTTGTGACTGTCCCTCTGCCCTTTGCCACTAATCCTGTTAACCAGCCAGGAGTCACATCCAGCTGGGGCCAGATGTGACAGATGTTACTCAGACACTGCCCCAGTATTAATCCTGTGTTACTCTGACTCGACTCTTACGATATTCCTGTGTTTATTCCTACATTACTCAGGCATTACTCCTACATTACTGCACTGCTCCTGCGTTATTCCAGCAGTACCCTGATTTTACTCCTTAGTTACTCTAGTTACTCTGACTTTACTCTGACGTTACTCCTAGTTACCCTGACTTTACTCTGACTTTACTTCTCATTATCCTGACTTTGTGCCTACATTACTCAGACTTAACTCTTGCAAAACTCCCACCTGTCTCTTTGCCTGAGTTCAGATGTCAGGATTTGGCCCCGACAGAATTTTTTTAATGAATACCACATGGCTCCCCACTAAACCAGCCAGTAACGTTAATAATGGTCCCTCTCCCCCAATACCCTCCCCTCCTCCCTCTGAATTCTCTTTATCCTCCCACCCAACCGCCCGCTGCACTGGCCAGGCAGGGACCCTGCTGGGACCAGCTCTGCTGGCACCAGGATGTCAGGGGTGACGATATTGTTCTCCAGCTGGTAAAAAGAAACAATATCCCGCCCGCCCCATCCACCACAGGCGACAACTCAGAGGAGCCCTGCGGGTCCCTAATGAGACGCATGCTGCCTAAACCCACTAACCTGAGCTGAATCCTGCAGGCCTTGCTCGGGCTCAACTCCCATGGGAACCAGTGGGCCAGATCCTGAGCTCCTTACTCGGGGGTTACTCCCTACTTACTCATAGTGGGAGATACTCACTCCTTACTCAGGGGTTACTCCCTCCTTACTTGGGGCGGGGGTTACTCCCTCCCTACTCAGGGTTTACTCCATCCTTACTCAGGGTGGAGATTACTCGCTCCTTACTCAGGGTGGGGGTTACTCACTTCTTACTCAGGGTTTACTCCATCCTTACTCAGGGTGGAGATTACTCACTCCTTACTCAGGGGGGGGTTACTCACTTCTTACTCGGGGTTTACTCCGTCCTTACTCAGGGTGGTGGTTACTCCCTCTTATGACCTCAGAGTGTTGAGCCCTGAGCAAGGCCTTCCGGGTGGTGCCCCCGTGTGCTGTGTCCCAGAGTGTGGGCTGCCTGGCCGCCACTGGCCCCTCTCCCCATGCCCCCTGCGCGTGCTAACCCGGGTGGCGCCGCACCCAGGCCCCCTCGCCCGGTCGCGGCTGCTAACGTTGGCCAGTTCTGTCTCTCCCCCCCCCCCTTGCCTCGCTCTAGGAGAGAAGGTTATGGCGGACGACGAGTTCACGCAGGATCTCTTCCGGTTCCTGCAGCTCCTGTGTGAGGGCCACAACAACGGTACGGCCGGCTGGCTTGGCTTGGGGGCCCCACGGAGCCCAGAGACTGAGGGGGAGGCGTTGCTCCTCTGGGGCGGGGAACATGAGGGCAATGGGGGGGCGTGAATGGAGTGGGGGGGTGCAGCTGGCTGGCTGGGTACTCTGTGGGTAGCGGGGCAGGAGGGTGGGTGCTGGGGGTGCATGGGGTGGGCTCCCGGGTGGGCGCATGGACAGGTAAGGCAGATGGGGGGTGGATTGTGGGTGGGTACCTGGGTCAATGGGTGCCTGGGGGGCAGAGGGCACTATGGGTAGGTGGGAGGGCGGGTGCTGCGGGTGGGGGAGCAGAGGGCCTGTTGGTGGGCCATGGGCACTATGGGTAGGTGGGGGGGCGGGCGCTGGGGGGGGCCGTGGGCACTCTGGGTAGGTGGGGGGGGCGGGCGCTGGGGGGGCCGTGGGCACTCTGGGGAGGTGGGGGGGCGGGCGCTGGGGGGGGCCGTGGGCACTCTGGGTAGGTGGGGGGGCAGAGAGCGGGTGGGGGGGCCGTGGGCACTCTGGGTAGGTGGGGGGCAGAGGGTGGGGGGGGGCCGTGGGCACTCTGGGTAGGTGGGGGGGCAGAGGGAGGGGGGGGGGCGGGGGCACGCGGGGGGGGGGGGGGGGCGGGCGCTGGGGGGGCCGTGGGGACTCTGGGTAGGGGGGGGGGCGGGCGCTGGGGGGGGCCGGGGGCACCCTGGGTAGGTGGGGGGGGCGGGCGCTGGGGGGCCGTGGGCACGCTGGGTAGGTGGGGGGGGCAGGCGCTGGGGGGGCCGTGGGCACTCTGGGTAGGTGGGGGGCAGAGGGTGGGGGGGGGCCGTGGGCACTCTGGGTAGGTGGGGGGGCGGGCGCTGGGGGGGCGGGCGCTGGGGGGGGCCGTGGGCACTCTGGGTAGGTGGGGGGGGCGGGCGCTGGGGGGGCCGTGGGCACTCTGGGTAGGTGGGGGGGCGGGCGCTGGGGGGGGCCGTGAGCACTATGGGTAGGTGGGGGGGCGGGCGCTGCGGGTGGTCAGAGGCAGAGTCCCACGCGTGACCAAGACATTGTGGTGGGGAGCAAAGCCCCCAGGCACCGCCCGCGCCCCCCCTGGCACAGCCCCTCCTGCCCGTCCCAGCGCCCCCCATGCCAAGGGGTCTGGGCAGCGCTTGGCAGCGGGTCGGTGAGGGGGCCTGACCCGGCGCCTCCCCCCCTGCAGATTTCCAGAACTACCTGCGCACGCAGACGGGGAACACGACCACCGTCAACATCATCATCTGCACCGTGGACTATCTGCTGCGACTGCAGGTCAGCGCCCCCCGCTCCCCCAGCTGCCCCCCCCCGCCCACCAGCTGCCCCCCCAGCTGCCCCCTGCCAGTGGGCACCGGCCCCCAGAAACCCCCCTGTGGGCACCGGCCCCCAGAGACCCCTCCCTGCCAGGCAGCCGTCTCCTGCAGCCTTCCCCCTAGCCGGCCCATGGCACAGACTGCTCGGGGAGGGGGGGCAGTACCTGCTCAGGCTGCCGGCCTTGCAGCCAATGGGGGGGGCTGAGCCCCGGGATCAGCACTAACCCCCCTGTCCCCCCCTCCCCAGGAGTCCATCAGCGATTTCTACTGGTACTACTCGGGCAAGGACGTCATCGACGAGCAGGGCAAGCGCAACTTCTCCAAGGCCATGGCCGTGGCCAAGCAGGTCTTCAACAGCCTGACAGAGTACATCCAGGTACGGCCCGGGCGCTGCCCCCTGGCACTGCCCCCGGTACATCCAGGTACGGCCCGGGCACTGCCCCCTGGCGCTGCCCCCGGTACATCCAGGTACGGCCCGGGCGCTGCCCCCTGGCGCTGCCCCCAGTACATCCAGGTATGGCCCGGGCGCTGCCCCCTGACACTGCCCCCGGGCACTGCGCCCAGCACATCCAGGTACGGCCCAGGCGCTGCCCCCTGGCCCTGCCCCCTGGCGCTGCCCCCAGTACATCCAGGTACGGCCCGGGCCAGGGGTAGGCAACCTATGGCACGGGTGCCGAAGGCGGCACACAAGCTGATTTTCAGTGGCACTCACACTGCCCGGGTCCTGGCCACCGGTCCGGGGGGCTCTGCATTTTAATTTAATTTTAAATGAAGCTTCTTAAACATTTTAAAAACCTTATTTACTGTACATACAACATTAGTTTAGTTATATATTATAGACTTAGAGAAAGAGACCTTCTAAAAACGTTAAAATGTATGACCGGCACGCGAAACCTTAAATTAGAGTGAATAAATGAAGACTCGGCACAGCACTTCTGAACGGTTGCCGACCCCTGGCCTGGGCACTACCCCCAGTGGTGCCCCGGTACAGCCAGGTATGGCTGCATCTGCACCCTGCCCGCTCCCATTCTCTGCACCAGCAAGGAAATCAATAGATGTGACCCTGAGGGTGGAGATGATCCCTGTATAACCAGCCCCGCGCCCCACCCCAGAGGTGGCTGCATCTCCGCACTGGGGGGAGGGGCTCCTGTATAACCAGCCCCTGCACCCCACCCCAGAGGTGGCTGCATCTCCGCACTCGGGGGACGGGTTCCTGTATAACCAGCCCCGCGCACCACCCCAGAGGTGGCTGCATCTCCGCACTGGGGGGAGGGGTTCCTGTATAACCAGCCCCGCGCCCCACCCCAGAGGTGGCTGCGTCTCCGGGCCGGGCGAGGGTCCCCGTGGGCGGTTAGTGCAGGGTTGGGTTCTGTGGCTGGTCATTGCTGCTGCTGACTGTCTCTCCCGCACAGGGCCCGTGCACCGGGAACCAGCAGAGCCTGGCGCACAGCAGGCTCTGGGACGCCGTGGTCGGCTTCCTCCACGTCTTTGCCCACATGATGATGAAGCTGGCTCAGGTAACCGCAGGGGTGTGTGTCGTGGGCTGGGGGGGGGCACGTAGGGGGGCGTCTGTCTCCCCCCCCCAAGGGGTCACCTGGCTCCTCCGGGCTCGGGGGCTAGGGGCAAGCGTTCCGTGGCCAGCCGCAGACGTGCCATCGCCAGTCTCCGAGGACGTCGGTAGCCACCCTGACCCGTTCGGTAGCCAGCTGCTCCAGGTCAATTTCCGCCGCCTGGGGCAGCTCCCACGAGCGTTCGTGTCTAGTGGGCGTGTCCGCTGGGGCTGGGCTGCTCACATGGGTCCCGATCCGGGGCTTCCCTCCCCGCCCCCCATCCAAGGCTTCCCTCCCCCGATGGCTGGTTCTGAGCCCCCCCCCCCTCTGCCCCCCCTCGGTGGTTCCCATCCGGCTGTGGGGGGCGGGAATGAAGACCAGAGAGAAGGATTTGGAGTTCAGCTGAAGTGCCCCCCAATCTTAACCCCTCCCCCCCCACAGTAGGTCTCGTAGTTGCCGTGTTGGGGGGAGTGTCTTTGACCCCTTTAATGGCCGCACTAACCCAGATCGCTCTGTGCCCTGCCTGTCCTCCCCCTCCCCCGATCCGTGGCCTCCCCCTATCCGTGGCAGCAGCTTTGGGTGTTCTCTGACCGACCGGTTTTTGTATTTCCCTGTCTCGCCTTCCTTTATGAGCCGCGCCCCGCTCAGCACCCCCACTCCCCTTCCGGGCCGGGCGCAGCTCCCTGCGCGGCAGGGCAGAGGTAGGGCCCCCCCCATGCAGCCCTGGTGCGGAGCCGCCAGGGCAGAATCAGGCCGTGGGGCCGGGGGCCTGGCCCCCCAGACGCCCACTCTGCAGATGGCAAAGGGAGAGCCCAGGCCCAGCGCTGCCGCGGGCAAAGTGTGACAGTGAATGAGGGGAAGCGGGGGAAGGATCCAGGGATGGGGGGGGGGGTGAGAAAGCAGGTCTCTTGTCCACCCGTCTGTCCGTCCACCCGTCTGTCCGTCCACCTGTCTGTCCGTCCACCCAGTCCTTCATCCATCCTCTTATACCCCCATCCATCCTCCTACACCCTCATCCATCCATCCTCCTACACCCCCATCCAGCCCTTCATCCATCCATCCTCCTACACCCCCATCCCTCCATCCCTCCCTCCTACACCCCCATCCCTCCATCCCTCCCTCCATCCATCCATCCACCTACACCCCCATCCCTC
>QXTE01000329.1:2480-14442 GCA_003942145.1 Platysternon megacephalum | reverse complement strand
CCATCCATCCATCCATCCATCCTCCTACACCCCCATCCATCCATCCATCCATCCATCCTCCTACACCCCCATCCAGCCCTTCGTCCCCCATCCAGCCCTTCGTCCATCCTCCTACACCCCCATCCATCCTCCTACACCCCCATCCATCCACCTACACCTCCATCCATCCAGCCCTTCATCCATCCATCCATCCTCCTACACCCCCATCCAGCCCTTCGTCCATCCATCCATCCATCCACCTACACCTCCATCCATCCAGCCCTTCATCCATCCATCCTCCTACACCCCCATCCATCCATCCTCCTACACCCCCATCCTCCATCCACCCAGCCCTTATCCACCTGTCACGGAGTCACCGGGGCGATGCTCTGGAACTGCTCCATACAAAGCCAGGCAGGACTCTGGGGGAGCCTCCTCTCTCTGAGCCGACCGTCTCCAGGGCAAGACGCTTACGCAGCTTCGACCTTCCTGGGTCTGACCTTGGAGCATTCAGCATCCCCTGCCCCTCCGTGCGCTTCCCACAGCGAGTCCGCCTGGGCGGGGTCCTGGGGCAGCCAGAGGGCCCTGCACCCCAACTCCGTAGTCAGACGTGACTCTCAGCCAGACGGTAAAACAGGTTTATTAGTCGACAGGAACACAGCGTAGGGCAGAACAAATCAGTGACTTTCAGCCAAGTCCATCTTAGGGGGAGAGGAGCCCAGAGCCTGGTCTCTGGCCTCCCCCTGAGCCCCAAGCCAGCCAGACTGACTTGCTTCCAGCTGCCTGGCCCCTGCCCTGCCCATTGCTCCTCCTCCGGCCTTTGTCTCGCTTCCCGGGCCAAGAGTCACCTGGTCTCATCCCCTCCTGGGTCTCAGGTTCCGAAGGGGCGGCCACAGCATTCGTGCAGGCAGCTGGAGCAACCCCCACAAAGGTCACACATCCCTATTCCCACCAGCTAGACATTGCTGCGATACACGGGGAAACTGAGGCACACACAGCATTCATGCAAAACAGTCAGACTCACATACAACCTAACAAGGGAAAATCCTCACTTGGTCACACCACCCACCCAGCCTTCCCTTCATCCATCTACCCACCCAGCTCTCCATCCTTCCTTCCATCCTCCTTGTCCTCACGTTCATGAGACCAGACTCTGCCCCTCACGGAAAATAGATTCACATATAATTTTGAGTGATGCATTCCAGTGGTTAGAGCAGGGGGCTGGGAGCCAGGAGTCCTGGGTTCTATCCCTGGCTCTGGGAGGGGAGTGGGGTCTAGTGGTTAGAGCGGGGGCTGGGAGCCAGGACTCCTGGGTTCTATCCCTGGCTCTGGGAGGGGAGTGAGGGCTAGTGGTTAGAGCAGGGGGCTGGGAGCCAGGACTCCTGGGTTCTGTCCCTGGCTCTGGGAGGAGAGTGGGGTCTAGTGGTTAGAGCAGGGGGGCTGGGAGCCAGGACTCCTGGGTTCTATCCCTGGCTCTGGGAGGGGAGTGGGGGCTAGTGGTTAGAGCAGGGGGGCTGGGAGCCAGGACTCCTGCTTGTAGACGTGTCCTTAGCTCAGTCCTTTCCCTGCTGCCCTGTAGACTCCGTTAGGTCTGCAAACCCCAGCCCCTGTTGCTGCTCCAGCTGGGGGTTGTGGAGTGGGTCCCCGGCCAGGCCAGGCAATAAAGGAAGGGGCCGGACATACAAAAATGCTCTTAAAAATGTTGCTGAATAACATTTTTATTCTGATGTGTGACAGATGAGCCAGCCGGCCGGACTCCGAAATGGCGTAAGAACCTGTGTGTGGCACGCGCCATCTCACGCTCGCCCTGCTCCGCCGCCCACCCCTCCTGTCCTCTGGCTCCTGCTCTGTGCCCAGTCTGGTCCTCCGGCCTTCCCTCTTCCTTCCTTCCTTCCTCCCACTCCCACCCAGGCCAGACCAAACTAACAGCACCAGTCCAGTGCCCCAGGCAGCGCCCCCCCCCCCCCCCAGCTTGATACCCGCCACACCTGCAATCTCCCCCCAGGCCCGAGCCCCCGTAGCTAGGGCCCTAGGAAATCCATTCGATTAGTGGGGATTTGGGGATTTATTATTTTCTCATTTCTCCATTTTTGTAAAAAATTAATTCCGTCATTATGGGGTTTTTTTTTTTAATCAGAATAGCTGGATCAAGTAGCCTTACTATAAAGGCGTAAAAATGGTCAGAATTGGAGGGCAACGGGAAAAACGGATTTCACAAAAACGAAATCCTACCATTGAAACGAGCCGTCCTGCCGCTCCGCAGCGCAGGGTAACGGTGACCCGTTCCAGGTCGCGTGCCACTCGGGAATACGGCCACACTGAGTAGTAACAGTGGGTGTGTGTGAGAGAGCAGGGGACACCCCGACATCAGCCTCTCCCCCCCGGCTCTGCGCAGCACAATAAATCCGGGGGCCCCGATCCAGAGCAGTTAAGTTTGGCTGCAGGTAGCTCGGGGGTCCCAGCACCAGGGGGAGCTGGGCTCTGCGATTCCATGGGGCGTCCCAGGTGGCCCCTCCCCCACCCAGTGTGGGCAGAGGGGTCTGAACCCCGTGGGTTATCCCACCCCGAGTCCCTGATCTAGGGCGAGTGGCCCATAGCTGAATGGGGGGGTGGGGGAGGTGTCCCCTGGTCACACCCCTGCAGCTGGGGGGGGTGGGACGTAGCTCATGGGATTTCCCTGGTGGGGCATGGGCGAGGCCACGGGTGTGTGGGTACTGTAATCCCTCTAGGAGAGCAAGGGGGGGCAGATAGAGCCCTTCCCGAGCCTGGGGGGGTGTCCGGAGTTGGGGGAGACAAGGCCCTGCACCCCCGGCTTCCTGCAATTCGCCATGACTCTCAGCCAGCCAGTAAAGCAGAAGGTTTATTAGGCGACAGGAACACAGTCCAAGACAGGTCTTGCAGGTACAGACAACAGGACCCCGTCAGTCAGGTCCATCTTGGGGGGCCAGGGAGGCCAGAGCCCCGTCTGGGCTCCCCAGGCCCTCCTCTGCCTTTGTCTCTTTCCCCCACCCCGGGCCAGGAGGTCACCTGATCTCTTTGTTCTTCCACACCTTTAGTTCACACCTTTGCAGAGGAGGGGCCCAGGCCATTAGTTGCCAGGAAACAGGGGGTCAGCCCTTCACTGTGCAGACAGGATCACACTGGTCCCCCAGGGCTTCGCAACAATCACCCCCCCCCCGACACTTGAGTAATGCATAGGGGAAACTGAGGCACCCACACAGCACCCCGGGGGAACAGTTCCACCTCGTCACGAGGGGGGGTGCCCGGACGCCTCCCAGGAAAGTGCAGGGGGTTGGTCTGGCCTGGATCCCCCCCATCTGGNCCCCCCCCCCCCCCCCCCCCCCCCCCCCCCCCCCCCCCCCCCCCGGTATCTCGGGGAGCTGGGCGAGCAGGCTGGTGCCGTGCTTGGCTGGTGCTTCTGTTTGCTCTGAGCGCTGGGGGAGGTTCCGGGTTCTGGTCTCTAGCGGGTGCTGATGGGGGACGACGGCGGCTGCTGGGCTGGTTCTGCCCCCCCCCCCCCCTCCCGAGTGCACCAGGAAAAGGGCCTCGACTCCAGGAGCGTGTGGCTGGTGGGGGGATGGGAACGCCACCCCCTCGGAGCGGCCGTACACGCATCACCAGGCCTGTGCGTGCCATCGCACACGTGTGTGCACGCAGGCCCGTGCACGCCAACGTGGAACGTGCTTCGACATGGCCACGCATGGCGCAGGCCACTGACCTAAGCACACGAGCTCTCAGGCACACGCACACCTGCAGCTACGCACAACATCTTGTGCACGCGCCTCAGATCACATGCACAAGAGCGCGTGTGCAAGATCTTGTTCACACGCCAGGACGCGCCACACGAGATCGCATGCCCACGCGATCACACCCCTGAGAGCTTCCACGCACACATGAGCTCTCGCACGCCCACACGTGCGCACGCACGAGGGGGACACGCATGCAATCACATGCACGAGGGCTTGTGCACATGTTCCACCCTGGGGCCGAAGTGGGGGGCGATTTCCCCTGCCCATATCTGTGCTGTAGTTTTTGCTCGCGGGGGTGGATTTCTGCGCCCTGTCTCGGCTCTTCACCCTAGAACAAGCTGCGGGGGGGGGGCTGGGGACACATTTGGGGGGTGTTTTTCTGCACCCAAACTCTCTCTTTGTTGCGCTGCCCGTGAGGACCATTTCCGGAGCAGGCAGTACTCTGAGGTAAGAGGGGGAGGGGTGCGGCTCCCCCTCCCCCGCATGGTCCCCGTGCAGCCCCAGCCCGTCGCTCTCCCTGCACCGGGGCTCACTCCGCAGGGGAGGACTCGGGGGGAGGCTAGCGGGGAGCTGATGGGGCGTGTCTGTCTGCAGGGCCAGGCCCTGGGGAAGCGGCGACCCTGCCTGGGGATGGGGTAGAAGGGGGTCCCGCCCCCCCCCTCAATGTGCGGTGTTGTCCAGACCAGGCACCGTCATTGCAGCCGGGGGTTCGACTCAGCTGCTCCAAAGTCCCCGGCGCTCGGGCCTGGGGAGCGTGAGGCTGGGCAGCCCTGCCAGGCGGGCACAGACCCCGGGCGAGGCTCACGGTGCCCAGGCTGGGGTCACGGGTCTGGCTGGGGTCTGAGTTCGGGGCATATCCCTGGTCTCCCCTCGGCCCATAGCGCAGCGGGGCTGGGTCAGGGAGCGCAGCTTGCAGCTTCCAGCCAGAGACACTGATGGGAAAGCGCCGTGCAAGGGCAGGGGCATGCGTATGTGCGGGGGAGCCGTGCGAGGGCAGGGGTGTGAATATGTGCAGGGGAGCCGTGCGAGGCCAGGGGCGTGCGTATGTGCGGGGGAGCTGTGCGAGGGCAGGGGCGTGCGTATGTGTGGGGGAGCCGTGCGAGGGCAGGGGCGTGAATATGTGTGGGGGAGCCGTGCGAGGGCAGGGGCGTGCGTATGTGCGGGGGAGCCGTGCGAGGGCAGGGGCGTGCGTATGTGCAGAGGGAGCCGTGCGAGGGCATNGCCTGGGGAGCGTGAGGCTGGGCAGCCCTGCCAGGCGGGCACAGACCCCGGGCGAGGCTCACGGTGCCCAGGCTGGGGTCACGGGTCTGGCTGGGGTCTGAGTTCGGGGCATATCCCTGGTCTCCCCTCGGCCCATAGCGCAGCGGGGCTGGGTCAGGGAGCGCAGCTTGCAGCTTCCAGCCAGAGACACTGATGGGAAAGCGCCGTGCAAGGGCAGGGGCATGCGTATGTGCGGGGGAGCCGTGCGAGGGCAGGGGTGTGAATATGTGCAGGGGAGCCGTGCGAGGCCAGGGGCGTGCGTATGTGCGGGGGAGCTGTGCGAGGGCAGGGGCGTGCGTATGTGTGGGGGAGCCGTGCGAGGGCAGGGGCGTGAATATGTGTGGGGGAGCCGTGCGAGGGCAGGGGCGTGCGTATGTGCGGGGGAGCCGTGCGAGGGCAGGGGCGTGCGTATGTGCGGGGGAGCCGTGCGAGGGCAGGGGCATGCGTATGTGCAGGGGAGCCGTGCGAGGGCAGGGGTGTGCGTATGTGCGGGGGAGCCGTGCGAGGGCAGGGGCCTGCGTATGTGCGGGGGAGCCGTGCGAGGGCAGGGGCATGCGTATGTGCGGGGGAGCCGTGCGAGGGCAGGGGTGTGAATATGTGCGGGGGAGCCGTGCGAGGGCAGGGGTGTGAATATGTGCGGGGGAGCCGGGCGAGGGCAGGGGCGTGCGTATGTGCGGGGGCGCCGTGCGGGGGCAGGGGCGTGCGTATGTGCGGGGGCGCCGTGCGAGGGCAGGGGCGTGCGTATGTGCGGGGAAGCCGTGCTGGCATGGCAGGAATCTCGCCCGTCTCACGTCGCTCCCTGTGTCTCCTCAGGACTCCAGCCAGATCGGGCTGCTAAAGGAGCTGCTGGACCTGCAGAAGGACATGGTGGTGATGCTGCTGTCCCTGCTGGAGGGTGAGGGGCACTGGGCCGGGGCTCGAGATCCCCCAGCGTGAGCTGCTTCCCCCACCCCGGCCGAGCAGGTGGCAGCACCTCTCGCTGGCCCCTCCGGGCAGGGAATCCCAGCCTGGCACATGTGGGCGTGGTTCAGGGCACCACAACCCGTCACTTGTCCTGGTCCCTCCTCTCTCCACCCTTCCCCCCCCCCCCGCCTTTCCCCCCATCTGTCCGTCCAGCCCCATGCCCATCGGTCTGTCTGTCCGTCCGTCCCCCTGCATGCAAACCCCTTTGTCTGGCCGTCCCCCTGCACACCCCTCTGTCTGGCCATCGGCACGCATGCCCTTCTGGCTGGCTGTCCATCCATCCGTCCCTCCCGCCTCCCCCCTGCCTGTCCGTCCGTCTAACCCTCTCTCCTCCTGCCCCGGCCCAGGGAACGTGGTGAATGGCACCATTGCGCGGCAGATGGTGGACATGCTGGTGGAGTCATCCAGCAACGTGGAGATGATCCTCAAGTTCTTCGACATGTTCCTGAAGCTGAAGGACATCGTGGCGTCGGACGCCTTCCTGGACTACATCACCGACCCGCGGGGGCTCATCTCCAAGAAGGACTTCCAGAAGGCCATGGACAGCCAGAAGCAATACACGCCCTCCGAGATCCAGTTCCTGCTCTCCTGCTCCGAGGCGGACGAGAACGAGATGATCAACTACGAGGAGTTCGCCAACCGCTTCCAAGAGCCGGCCAAGGACATCGGCTTCAACGTGGCCGTGCTGCTCACCAACCTCTCGGAGCATGTGCCCCACGACAGCCGGCTCAAGACCTTCCTGGAGCTGGCCGAGAGCATCCTCAACTACTTCCGGCCCTACCTGGGCCGCATTGAGATCATGGGGGCCAGCAAGCGCATCGAACGCATCTACTTCGAGATCAGCGAGACCAACAAGGCCCAGTGGGAGATGCCCCAGGTCAAGGAGTCCAAGCGGCAGTTCATCTTCGACGTGGTCAACGAGGGCGGCGAGTCGGAGAAGATGGAGCTCTTCGTCAACTTCTGCGAGGACACCATCTTCGAGATGCAGATCGCGTCGCAGATCTCGGAGGAGGAAGCGGGGAAGGAGGAGGAGGAGGAGGAAGAGGGCGAAGGCGGGGAGGGGACCGAGGCGGAGAAGGCGGCCGGGGCTCCTCCGGAGGCGACCTCAGCTTTCGGGGAGTTCCTGGCTGGGGTGCTGGACTTCTTCCACATGTTCACCTACCGCAACCTGCGCCGCCAGCTCCGCCGGCTGAAGAAGATGACGGTCAAGGAGCTGGCAGTGGGTGTGAGCTCCTGCATCTACGCCGTCCTCCTGGGCACGCTGCTCTTCTTCTCCGGCGTCCTCAAGGGCTTCTTGCTCCTCCTCTGGAACGTGCTTTTCGGCGGCGGGCTGGTGGAAGGTGCCAAGAAGCTCACGGTGACCGAGCTGCTGGCCAGCATGCCCGACCCCACGCAGGACGAGGTCCACGGGGACCTGGGGCCGGCCGAGGACGGGCAGGAGGCGGCCGAGGGCGGGGACGCAGCCCAGTTCGTGGAGGCCGGCAAGGAGGAGGCCCCCGACGAGGCAGGGGAGGTCTTCAGTATGGAGATGAAGAAGGACACCGGGCATTACCGAGCGACCGCCCCCGATGCCCCCGGGGGGCTGGGGGATATGGGGGACAGCACGGCGGTGGAACCGCCCACCCCCGAGGGGACTCCCATCCTCAAGAGGAAGCTGGGGGTACGTTGGGGGTTCGGGCGGGGCTGGGAGCCAGGACTCCTGGGTTCTCTCCCCAGCTCTGGGAGGGGAGTGGGGTCTAGTGGTTAGAGCGGGCGGGTGGGAGCCAGGACTCCTGGGTTCTCTCCCCAGCTCTGGGAGGGGAGTGGGGTCTAGTGGTTAGAGTGGGTGGGGCTGGGAGCCAGGACTCCTGGGTTCTCTCCCCAGCTCTGGGAGGGGAGTGGGGTCTAGTGGTTAGAGCGGGCGGGAGGGAGCCCGGACTCCTGGGTTCGATCCCGTTGTGTGGCATTACAGACAGGTTCCCAGCCCAGCTAGGCCAGCGCTCAGGCCTGGCATCCGGTCTCCTGTCTCAGCCCGGGGAAGGGGGGGGCTGCTTCCCATGTACCAGGGGCCCCCTTTCCCCCTGTCCGGGGTCCCTGACACGGGGTCTGTTGTGTGACTCCTCAGCTGGAAGGGGAGGAGGAGGCCCAGCCGGAGCCGGAGAAGATCGAAGAGCCGCCTGTGGAAGCTGAGAAGGCCGAGTGAGTGGGGCTGGGGGTGGATCCCCTGGGCGGGGGTGATGGGGCCTGCGGGGAGCGGTTCTCCTCAGAGCTCTGGGCGGGGGGGGGCGTAGCTTAGGCCATTAGGGGAACGGCGGGGCAAGCCTGCCCCACCCGGGGAGGGGGCTGCTACGCAGGCTGGGGGGCAGTTTTGGGCAAGGGAAGGGGCTTGGCATAGGGGGAGGGGTTGAATACGTGGGGGGGGTGCATACCCTGCCTTGCCCACCCACCACTGCCCCCCCCCCCCCCCCCCCCCCCCCCCCGCAGCACGGAGAACGGGGAGAAGGCGGGGCCGGAGGAGCCAGAGGCCCCCCAGGAGCCGGCGGCCGAGGCCCCGAGGAAGCACCGGAGGAAGTCGGCCGCCCCGCGGGAGCACAAGGAGGAGCCGGCCGACGGCACCTTGGAGTTCTGGGCCGAGCTGGAGATCCAGAGAGTCAAGTTCCTGGTACCGTGGGGCGGGGGGAGTCGGGCCGTGGGGCAGGGAGGGGGAGGGGAGGGCCCCCCACCACCCAGCCACCTCGGCGCTGACCCGCTCTGTCCTTCCAGAACTACCTGTCCCGGAACTTCTACAACCTGCGCTTCCTGGCCCTCTTCCTGGCCTTCGCCATCAACTTCATCCTCCTCTTCTACAAGGTCCGGCGCTCGGGGGCAGGAGGGGGGCTAGTGGTTAGACATGGGGGGCTGGGAGCCAGGACTCCTGGGTTCTCTCCCCAGCTCTGGAATGGGAGTGGGGTCTAGTGGTTAGAGCAGGGGGGTTGGGAGCCAGGACTCCTGGGTTCTATCCCGGGTCCGGGAGGGGAGGGGGGCCGAGTGGGTGGAGGGGGGGGGGGGGGGGGCCGGGGCCTCTGGGGTCGGGCCCCGGCTCGGGGGGGGGGGTGGGGTCTAGGGGTTAGAGCAGGGGGGTTGGGAGCCAGGACGCCTGGGTTCTGACTTGGGTCCCTGCCGCGCAGGTGTCGGACTCCCCGCCGGGCGAGGAGGAGCTGGAGGACTCCGGCTTGCTGGAGGAGCTGGCGGGGGGCTCGGGCTTCGGGGCCAGCGGCGACGGGGCCGGGGAGGACGAGGAGGAGGACAGCGTGGTCTATTTCTTCCTGGAGGAGAGCACGGGCTACATGCAGCCCACGCTGCAGTTCCTGTCCATCACCCACACGCTGGTCGCCTTCCTCTGCATCATCGGCTACAACTGCCTCAAGGTGAGCCCCGGGGCCCCGCCCACCGGCCCCAAGGCCACGCCCACCTGCCACAGGGACCCGCCCACGCGCCATGGGGCCACGCCCACCATAGGCTATGGGCATATCCCTGGGCCACACCCCCCCCATTATAGAGCCATGTCCCCTTCCCCCCCAGACCCAGGGGCTGTTGGGCTGGGAGGCTGAGGGGCCAGCGTGTCCCCTCCTCAGCCAGGACCCCCAACACACCCCATCTCCCCGTCAGCCAGAAGCCCCGCCCTCAGCTGGGAGCCCCCCGCGACGCCCTGACCCCCATCGTCCAGGAGATCCCCGCGATGCCGGGACACCCCCCCCCCGGCGACACCCTGACCCCCAGCGGACAGGAGATCCCCGCGACGCCGGGACACACACACCCCCGTGACCCCCTGACCCCCCTGCGATGCCCTGACCCCCCTCTCCCGGCAGGTCCCGCTGGTGATTTTCAAGCGGGAGAAGGAGCTGGCCCGTAAGCTGGAGTTCGACGGGCTCTACATCACCGACCAGCCCGAGGACGACGACATCAAGGGCCAGTGGGACCGGCTGGTGCTGAACACCCCGTGCGTGGGGGTCTGGGACGTGGGGGGGTCTGGGCCTGCGGGGGGGGGGGGGTCTCTGGGTCTGGTATCTGGATCTCCTGGCGCTGGAGAAGCCCCTTCCCTGCGTCAGTGCCCAGCCCCCCTGAACCCCCCCATCCGTCCCAGCTGCACTCTGCCGCTCTGGGCATGGGGGGCAGAAACTTGCCAGTGTTCCCCCTCCCCCACCAGCATCTCCCCACTGGGCCCTTCGGGGTGGCTCAAGATTGGGGGGGGCCCGTCCCCCCATCAGCCCCTCTCGCCTACCCCTGCACCCCACTCACACCCAGGCCTGCAGGGGGAGCAGAACCCGACCCCAAGGAGCACTGCCCCCTCCCAAGGGCCCCCCTGACGCTGGCTCTCGCCCCCCCACACCAGGTCCTTCCCGAGCAACTACTGGGATAAATTCGTC
Source organism: Platysternon megacephalum (assembly GCA_003942145.1). Classification (NCBI taxonomy): domain Eukaryota; kingdom Metazoa; phylum Chordata; order Testudines; family Platysternidae; genus Platysternon; species Platysternon megacephalum. The sequence continues at coordinate 4,106 of QXTE01000329.1, read as the reverse complement.
AAGAGAAAGGTGAGTCCCTCACTGACCCGGGCACAGGCCTTTCCCCCAGGGGGCGCTGGTCCCATCCGGCCCCAGGGCGGGGCACGGGGCCTTTCCCCCGGGGGCGCCGGTCCCACACGGCCCCAGGGCGGGGCACGGGGCCTTTCCCCCAGGGGCGCCGGCTCCCACACGGCCCCAGGGCGGGGCACGGGGCCTTTCCCCCGGGGGGCGCCGGCTCCCATCCGGTCCCAGGGCGGGGCACGTGGCCTTTCCCCCGGGGGTGCCGGCTCCCATCCGGCCCCAGGGCGGGGCACGGGGCCTTTCCCCCCGGGGGCGCCGGTCCCACACGGNCCGAGCAACTACTGGGATAAATTCGTCAAGAGAAAGGTGAGTCCCTCACTGACCCGGGCACGGGGCCTTTCCCCCAGGGGGCACCGGCTCCCATCCGGCCCCAGGGTGGGGCACGGGGCCTTTCCCCCGGGGGCGCCGGTCCCATCCGGCCCCAGGGTGGGGCACGGGGCCTTTCCCCCGGGGGCACCGGTCCCACACGGCCCCAGGGCGGGGCACGGGGCCTTTCCCCCAGGGGCGCCGGCTCCCACACGGCCCCAGGGCGGGGCACGGGGCCTTTCCCCCAGGGGACACCGGTCCCACACGGCCCCAGGGCGGGGCACGGGGCCTTTCCCCCGGGGGCACCGGTCCCACACGGCCCCAGGGCGGGGCACGGGGCCTTTCCCCCAGGGGGCGCCAGTCCCATCCGGCCCCAGGGCGGGGCACGGGGCCTTTCCCCCGGGGGGCACCGGTCCCACACGGCCCCAGGGCGGGGCACGGGGCCTTTCCCCCAGGGGACACCGGTCCCACACAGCCCCTGCGTGGGGAAGGGGGACATGGAGCTGTTCCCCGAGGGGATGCCAGGGCAGGGGGCTGGCTGGGGGGGGCGGGATCCAGGCTTTTCTCCTTTTGCATTTGCCCTGGGGGTTCCCTCTGCCCCCCGCCCTCGGCAGGTGCTGGATAAATACGGCGACATCTACGGGCGGGAGCGGATCGCGGAGCTGCTGGGCATGGACCTGGCCAGCCTGGAGATCAGCGCCCAGAGCGAGAGGAAACCGCAGCCCGACAAATCCCTGCTGACGTGGTGAGGGGGTTGGGGTGGGGCGGGAGAAGCTGGGGACCTGGGGGGCAGGAAGCTCAGGTGGGAGGGGGTGGGAGGCTCAGGGGGCAGTGGGGGGGATCCAGGGGACTGGGAGGTGGGACACTCAGGGGGCGGGAGGGCAGGAGACTCAGGGGGTGGGGGGATCTGGGGGGCAGGCAGCTCGAGGGGGGCCTCAGGGGGGACTGTGGCCCGGCTCACCCTGCCGCTCCCACAGGATCACGTCCATCGACATCAAGTATCAGCTCTGGAAGTTCGGCGTCATCTTCACCAACAACGTGAGTGCAGGGCCTGGGGTGGGGTGGGGGGGGTCGTGGGGCCCGGGGGAGTCATGGAACCTGGGGGGAGGGGTCATGGGGCCCGGGGAGGGAAGTCGTGGGGCCCGGGGCGGGAAGTCGTGGGGCCCGGGCCGGGTCGTGGGGCCCAGCGANGCTGGCGATGACGGTGGGGGTGGGGGGGCAGGCCGGGCTCTCTCCGGCGGCAGTACCAGCTCCCCCCCA